>ML799075.1:106997-150601 GCA_009831015.1 Picea engelmannii | reverse complement strand
TGATATAAATCCTGCAAATGATTGCAAGGCCTATTTAAGTATACTATGATATAATATTAATAGGTGAGGTTCCCTATAATAAAAATCATAATGTTTATTTTTAAGCATCTCCCAAAGCCTATTTGATAAATGTTAAAGGTTCAAAAGTTGTTCTTGACATGGTTTAATACACTTTGGTTAATTCATAAGCAATGGTGATTACTTATTATTCTTCATTTTGTTGACATGGTACTTATGACACAAGAAAACTATGGGATTTACACTATTCTTGGTTGCACATGCAAAAGAGGTTGGAGTTATTATTATTCATGCAAATGAAACATAAGTTTGACAATAAGAAAAGCATGTTTTATATATTGCATATATATAAAGGTTTTATCATGCATATATAGTGATCACCTTGCTACAAAGTCATGGTATATTAAGTCAAGGGATTATTTTACAAGTCGATTTGGTTCTATATGGAAACAAATTATATTATGGAATGATGTATGTTTCAAATTATGGGAAAAGGCTTGTGTTTGGTTTGTGTTAACATCTAAGTGGCGCTTATATTGTTCATGGTTCAAATTTTAGTTTATATGGCATATTGTAAACACATTACATGGAATTTGAAATATATAAAAAATGATTAAACCCTAGATTTTTGTGTGAGTGACAACTCGATTAGTTATGTGAAGTGATAAGCTAGAATTTATATCGATGATTACAAGGTTGATATGGAACGTGGTTTGGTGCTCACTTGGTATTTGATTCAACATGTGATTGGTTAGTATGGCATATGTGAATTGTTGAAGTGTTATGTGGCATGTTGATGAGCATTTGTTTTTGGCCCAACATGATGGGATGGCCATGAAATTAATTTTTCAAGGACATGGGTAATTACTCCACAATCCCGCGTATACCACCCTTTGTCCTTGTCCTTGTTCATTTTGTTGGATGTTGTTTGCAGAAGGTATAGTTCAAGCATGGTGTGGAAGCTCAATCCCTGGTAGTTTTTGAAATTGTTTTGACCTATCATGACTGGCATTTAAGCCTCCTCAGCCACTAGTCAGACCCCCTCTTCAGCCTCACCCGAGCATTGTAGATATCCCTAATAAACCCCATATGTAATCTTATCCCCTAGACATGATTCATGATCAAGACTTACCAATGAATCTGTGGGCAGAAGCAATCAGGACCGCTTTGTATGTGAAAAACAAAAGTCCCCACAAAGTACTTGGGAACAAGACACCAGAAGAGATGTTTACAGGTGAAAAACTAGAGGTCATCCACCTGAGGATATTTGGTTGTATAGTATATGAGCATGTCCCCAAGGAAAAGAGATCGAAGTTGGACCCTTCATGAAAGAAGGGTATATTTGTTGGATACAGTGAGACATCAAAGACATACAGATTTTACATCCATGGTCACCATCATATTGAGACTGACAGAGATGTCACCTTTGATGAGGATAAAACTTTCAGTAAATCAAGACAAAATCATTCAGATGAGATTCATGATGAGGAACCTGAATATCCCAGAGTTACAAATACATATGGAGGTGATGATGTTGTACTAGAAGATCATGATATGGAAGAACCACATATACCTGCGGAATCATCCAGAGAAATGAATACCATCTTGGGCTCGGTAAATTATTAAAGATGTACAGAAGTATGGTGCTCCAAAGGAATCCTTCAGATAAAGAAAGAGGCCATGACCTTACTCTAGTTATGTGGCATTTCTAGGTGACATCATTGATGCAGAGCCTACCAGCTATGAAGAGGATACAAAGAAGAAAGAATGGAAGGATGCCATGGTTGAAGAGTACTAGTCTATTGTAAAGAATGATGTTTGGTATGTGGTTCTAAGACAGAAAGAGAAGACAGTTGTAAGTTCCAAGTGGATTTACAAGAGAAAACATTCAGCAGTTGGAAGTATCGAGAAATACAAGGGAAGGTTTGTAGCACGTTCTTTCTCCCATAAAGAAGGAATAGATTATGAGGAGACATTTTCTCCTCTGGTGAGATACACTTCAATTAGAGCTATACTTGAAATAGTTGCAGTAAAGAAGTGGAAGGTACTCCAGATGGGTGTGAAGACAAATTTTCTAAATGGTGTAATAGACGAAGAAGTGTAGGTTTTGAGACACATGTGTGCAGATTGAAGAAAACCTTTTATGAGTTAAAGCAAGCATCCAGAGCATGGTACAGTAGAATTGGAAGCTTCCTCATGAGCTTGGGATTTACCAAGAGTAAAGAAAGTTCCAACCTATACTTCAAGGTTGTGGATGGTGGACTAGTGATATTACTATTGTATGTGGATGATGTGTTTCTAACAGGAGACAAGAATATCATCACTGAGAGTAAGAGGAATCATGTTGCAGAATTCAAGATAAAATACCTAGGCATGATGCATTATTTCTTAGGTCTATAGGTATGGCAAAGACCGAGTGAGATTTTCCTTAACCAAGGAAAATATGTTGTTGAGATTCTGAAGAGATTCATAATGATGGATTTCAGGTCCATGCCTACACCAAGGGTGACAAATCTAAAGTTGTTTAGCGATACATCTTCATAGATAGTGGATGCCACCATTTATAGATAGACGATTGGTTCGTTGATGTACTTAATGAACACGAGGCTAGATATATGTTTTGCAGTGAGCACGTTGATTCATTATATGGTTGAGTCAAGAAGTGTTCACTTGGTTGTAGCAAAACATGTGATGAGGTACATGAAGGGTACAATTGATTATGGCCTCAAATATGCTTCAGATCGTGAGATAAACCTGCAAGGATTTACTCATTCAGATTGGGCCGGTAGTGTTACAGACCACTAGAGTGCATATGGATGCTGCTTCAATATGGGATCATCCATGATCTCATGGTTCGGCAATAAGAAGACTAGTGTGGTGCTCAATACAACTAAAGTAGAGTATATAGCAGCGTGTTCGGCTAGCAGCAAAGCAGTGTGGCTTCAGAAGTTTCTTACATGATTTTTTGATCTCGAGTTAGAGGTGACTTGTATCCGGTGTGACAACTAGAGTTGTGTGAAGTTGATAGAGAACCCAGTGTTCCATGACAATTCTAATCATATCGAGATCAGGTACCATTATATCAGAGATATGGTAAAGAGGGGAGCAGTGAAGCTCTAGTATGTCACTACATATGAGAAAATAGTTGACGTGTTGACCAAGCCTCTATCAAGAGTGAAGTTTTTTACTTCAGATACAAGCTTGGTGTGGTCTAGAAGGATGTCCCTAGTAAGAGGGAGTGATGAGTTACAGTTTCAATCGAGGGAAGCATCTTTAGCATGTGGCAGAAGCAACAGGTGGTCATTCATGGGCATGTTACAGCTACTCCCGTAACACACCCACTACGACATAATATATTTTTCACCTTTTTCTCTTTCTTTTTTCTCAAGGGACAGAATCCCCAAGTTCCTACGAGGTCCTAGCGTAGGCTAGTCCTTCCTGTCGGGACCTTCCCTAAGCCAATCAGTCAGTTCTTTCATTGAAAACCCGTCTTGTACAACTCAGGTACCAAGTGCAGGCTTCACTTCCATGTTTTCATTGGTTATGACCCTAGCCAAGCCAAGAGGCACCTTTCGCACTTCGCGACTCAATGATGCACAAGGGTCGAGTCTTTTGACTCTTCAAACCACGAAACCTGAAATCCTACCTTTGGGTGAGATCGACGGTTGTGAGTCTCTCCCCTGATCCGATGGTCCTAGCCGTATTGAGACTTCGATAACCGGGAGATCGAAAAGCAAGGGGGTCGAGTTTTTCGACTCTTCAAACCCTGAAACCCGAAATCGTACCTTTGGTGAGATCGACGGCTGTGAGTCTCTCCCCTGATCCGATGGTCCTAGCTGTATCGGGACTTCGGTAAATGGGAGATCAAAATGCAAGAGGGTCGAGTTCTTCGACTCTTCAAACCCCGAACCTGAACCCTATTCACACTAAGCCGATTCAGAGTTTCTCACTCTGGGAATTCGCAACTTGCGAAAACGAGGGTTATCTTTCTATGGTTTCCCGGGTGCCAAAATGCCGAAAAGCTGAAACCTATTCATACTAATCTACTTTGGGGTTTCACACACCGGGGCTTCGTGACTTGTGAAAACGAGGGGTCCAACCCTTTGACCTTCCGGGTGCCGAAACTCCGAAGTACCAAAAACTATTCCCACTAAGCTGCTTCAGGGTTTCGCACACCAGGGCTTCATGACTTGTGAAGATGAGGAGTCCTACCCTTTGGTATTCCTGGTGCCAAAACGCCGAGATGCCAAAAACTATTCCTGCTAAGCTGCTTCGAGGTTTCGCACACCGGGGCTTCACGACTTGCGAAGATGAGGGGTCCTACCCTTTTTCCTTTCGGGTGCCGAAACGCCGAAATGCCGAAGCCTCTTCACGCTAAATCGATGGTCCAGGTCACTCCTGGATCAACAACAATGATCACGTCGCGATTTTCATGAATCGTGAGTTCATGCAATCCTACCCTTTGACCACTCCAAGTCGCGGGTCAGTGAAATGCTACCCAACTGCCATGCATCTTGTGTCGATGGGTGGTTTTGAATTACTTCGAGACTTTCAGGACGTTTCCAAGTCCACCCTCTGGCCTATGTAAAGGTTAACGTCGATGGGCAATAGAGCTCCGACAGATCCTCTCGAGGGTTCCTGGGTAAATTATCCCTAGGTTTGGTGATTTGACTAAAGCCTTCCTAAATCGTCGAGCTATATACTCTGCGATAGGGGGTAAGGTAAACTCGTGGGTTTACTATCATAGTAGCTCTTTCAAGGGACTTACTTTGACTCGGGACTGCGAGGAAACTCGCCAGGAGAAGTGCCTTCAGGAAATTAAGCCAATGCATAGTGTGAGCCAGGTAGATGGGGTCATTCTCCAGGGAATGGACTCGTATCCTGAAGCTATTCATTCTATGCCTAGACCGATTATGGTCATATAAGTATAAGTATGCATCCATTGTTTCCAAATCAAAAAACAAGCAAACACTTCCATACAGGAAACATTCATGAGTGTATAAACATGAGCATGCATCCAGTTCAAAATATAATACATAACACTTATCAGGAAACACCAGTCGTTTTGCGACTACTGAGAGGGGTGCTCGTTTCCACCCAACCGTAGGCTCAGTGAATCCAGATGGATTTACCACTAGCCACCCCCGAGCTAGACCACGATGCTTGGAGATTTAGTCTCCTATTTCCATCTCAACGGAAGTCCAGAACGAAGGTTTTTATTTCTCCTCCACTTTTCAAGACTCCCTGTCTCTCCAGAGTTCCTTCCATCTTCTTCCTCTACAATCCCTGTCGCGTGCGCTCTCCCCCCCACACTTCTTTTATTTCCTTTTTCTGCAAGGTTGTGTGTGGCACAAATTTCCCTGTCTGTGGTCAAGTCTGAGGGCTTCTATAGATGGGCGGTTCACCCCCATCCCCTCATTAACTCATGAGGAGCCTTCCCACCTACCATCCTAGCGAGTAATTCATTCCAAGGTCAGAGAGCCGCTTTGGTCTTTGAGCCAGTAAAGACCAATACGATATTGGTTTGGTGGAAGTTAACACCACCATTCCAAGTTCCTTCCACCACCTTTCATTAGCCATCGTGGTCTCTTTCAGAACATCCCCCTCCCAACAATCATGCAACACATATTCATAACATTACATACATTCATCGACCCTTTATGCAAAGGTTCGTCAAATCAAACGTTCACATCTTTGAGTTTGCCATAGTTCTTGGCCAATATAGGTATTTTTACAGACTGGGGGAAACAAGGTGTTACAATTCCCTCCCCCTTAAAGGAACATCGTCCTCGATGTTCTATCTATCAATAGGATGTGTATGTACATAAGTAAACAAAATCGGATATGCTTGTTTCATGGCATCTTCCATTTCCCATGTAGCCTCATCTGGGCCAAAATGTTTCCACTACACCTTGACCTGTGCAATGGTTTGGTTCCTGAGTGGGGTTTCCTTTCTGTCTAGTATGCATTGAGGTTCTGGCAGGAATTCTCCCTCCGGTTCCACCTGGATCATAGACCAGTCGATTACATGATTAGAATCGTGTACATATTTCTTCAATAATGAAACATGGAAAACATTATGTGCTTTTACTGTGGGAGGAAGTGCTAGCCTATAGGCTACAGGTCCTACTCTATCTAGAACTTCAAAGGGTCCACAATACCGAGGTGAAAACTTGGCACAAGCTCCCATTTTTAGGGAACTCTTCCTGGGCCTAACTCGGAGATATACATGGTCTCCCACCTTGAACTCTCTTGGATTTCTCTTTCGGTCGACGTAACTTTTCTATCAGTTCTGAGCGACCTTTAGATTTTGTTTCATCTGAATCACTTGTTGTTCCATTTCTTTCAACATGTCAGGTCCAATAATAACTCTGTTTATGGGATTACCCCAACTGACTAGAGTGTTACACGGCCTACCGTAGAGGACTTCGAAAGGACTCATCTTCAAGGATTCATGGTAGCCGTTGTTGTAGGAAAATTCCACCAGTGGCAGGTAATCTTCCCACTTTTTGGGTTGATGCATTACATGCATCCTTAGCATGTCTTCTAATATTTGGTTCACTCTTTCCGTCTGTCCATCGGTTTGAGGATGATAGGCTATTCTAAACAGTAACTTGGTCTCCACACCAACCATCAGGGATTTCCAAAAGCTGGAAGTAAATTTCGTGTCTCTGTTAGACATGATCTCTTTAGGCATACCATGCAGTCTGAATATCTCGTTCATGAATACGTTGGCGATGTCTATTGCCTTGCAATTCGACTTGGTGGGAATAAAATGAGCGGACTTGCTCAATTTATCCACCACTACCATGATGGCGTCATTCTGTTTGGTCGAGGTTGGTAATCCGGTGATAAAATCCATGGATATGGTTTCCCATTTCCATTCCAGGATTGGTAGAGGTTGTAATAATCCTGCTGGATGTCGGTGTTCTGCTTTAACCTGTTGGCACTCTATGCATTTGGCTAAGTACTCAGCTATGTCTTTCTTTAGTCCAGGCCAATAGAATTGTTTCCTGGTAGTTGTGATCATCTTCTAGTATTCTGGATGACCAGTATAGGGTCTTTTATGTAGTTCATCCATTATGAACCTCTTCAAGTCATCACAATCTGGAATATACAATCTGTTTTTGTAAGTGAGAAGACCTCCTTCTATCATCTGGTAGCCTTCATATTTTATCTCTGTGGGTTCTTGCTCCATGTACGAGGTCACAGTTTGGAAGAATGTGTTTGTTTCTTGTGCATTCCTGATTCTTTCCTTGACATCCGTCTCTCAGGTGCTTATCGCTGTCAGGTGAATTGTTTTCATACTTCTGCTAAGGGCATCGACCACCTTATTTTCCTTTCCTTTAATATGTTTGATTTCAAAATCAAACTCGCTAAGGAGGGCCATCCACCTATATTGTCTGGCATTGAGCTTTGGTTAGTCAAACAGATATCACAATCCACAGTGGTCTGTCATAAGTACAAATTTCCTTCCCAGGAGGTAATGCCTCCACATTTTTAAGGCATGCACTATGGCGCCCAGCTCTAGATAATGGGTCACATAGTTGACTTCGTGATCATTCAATTTTTGGGATTCATAGTAGACCACGCTTCATCCTTGCATAAGGACTCCTCCAAGCCCTTCCTTACAGGAATCTGTGCACACAAGGAAGTCAGCTTCGGGATCGACGATCTTCAACACGGGTGCATGGGTCAGTAGATGTTTCAGGGTTTGAAATCTTTCTTCACATTTTTTTGTCCATGTGAATTTAGTCCCCTTCTTATGGAGGGCATTGATTGGACACCCAATCTTGGAGAATCATTTTATAAATATCCTATAGTATCCTGCTAAACCCATAAAGGATCTGATATCTGAAACATCCTTTGGGGTAGGCCATTCCATGATAGAACTGATCTTGTCAGGGTCTACTACTACTCCTTCTTCAGATAGGACATGGCCCAAGTAATGTATTTGCTTCTGGAAGAAGTCACACTTGTTGAATTTGGCATAGAGTTGATGTTCTCTTAGCACTTGAAGTGCAAGCCTAAGGTGTTCCTCATGTTCCTCTCTATTCTTGGAGTAAATTAATATATCGTCAATAAAAACCAGTACAAATTTGTCTAGGAATTTGTTGAGCACATTGTTCATCAAGCACATAAAAGTGGCAGGGGAATTGGTTAATCTTAATGGTACTACCACAAACTCATAGTGACCATATCTTGTCCTGAAGGAAGTTTTGTCGATGTCTTCACCCTTGATTCAGACTTGATGGTATCCAGATCTCAAGTCAATATTTGAGAAGATGGAAGCACCTCCCAATTGATCGAACAGGTCATCGATCCTTGGTAAGGGGTACTTGTTCTTTATGGTTACCTTATTGAGTTGTCTATAATCTACACACAGTCAAAGGGTACTGTCTTTATTTTTCACAAACAGGATGGTGCTCCCCATGGAGACACGTTGGTCCAGATATAGCCTTTGTCCATCATTTCTCTCAATTGTAATTTAATATCAACTAGCTCAGGTGTGCTCATCCTGTAGGGTGTCCTAGACACTGGCACCACTCCTGGTGCAAGTTCTATCGAGAATTCAATGTCCCTTCTTGGAGGTAAGCCCGATACCTCTTCCGGAAATACATCTCTATATTCTTTTAGTGTGGGGTGGTCTTTGAGGTTTGGTTTGTTATCTTCAATTGATTTCAACACCTATATCACATATAGTGGACATCCCTTTCTGCAATACTTTCTCATTTTAAGAGATGATATCTGTCTCACCAAGACAGGTTTCTGGATCCCTTGAAGGGTTATCCTTCTTCCTTCTTCACTTACACATTCTAAGGTTTTATGGTAACAATCTAGTCTGGCTTTATGCGTGGCTAGCCAGTCCATACCAATCAACAGGTCATACAATCCTAGGGGTAATATGTTAAGGGTTGCTTGGGTGGGGAATTCACCCATAATGAATTGGCAAGCTGGTATGACCTCCGCTACCTTTATTTCGGTGCCAGTGGCTAACTGTACCAACCATGGCTTGGTGTGTTTATGTGGTTGTAGTTTACACTTATCAACAACCTTAGGGGCTATATAACTCAAATTTGAACCAGGGTCAATCAGAATAGACACTATATGGTTGGTGATCATACCTTCTATTTCCACCACTGAAGCTTGGTGGTCAGCTTGGTTGTTATCCAAGGTTGCATAAATTTGTGGCACACTCCTGGCCACATCATTGATGGTGGTAGCTTCTTGAATGATGTAAATTCTCTGGTTATTATGTTGTCGGTGCAGGCAGTCCCTCAATAGATTTTCTTCACCACAACCCCAACATTTCAAAGTTTCTCTCTTTGAGTTATCAGTCTTTCCTGGGGCAGATCTAGAAGGTTTATTTCCACCCAAGGAGGGGAAGTTCTGCTGGTGTACACTTCGGGCTGGGAAGCTCATCCTTGAGTTCTTTTTATAGTTTTTAAATCTTGGGGATTTAAACCCCTTTTTCTGGAATCCTGAACTATTCTTCTGCTTCTAGACTTCGTGAGGTTCTGTCGGATGCTCAAGCTGTTCATGAAAATATCTCGCCTTTCGGATAGTGTCTTCTAGAGTCTTTGGCTCGTCAAACTCGATCCTATTCTGATAGTCCTTAGGGAGTCCACTGATGAATCATTGCACCTTTTCCTTTTCTTATTTTATATAGGGTACGTACCTCAGCAACTCGAGGAATCTGTTGACATATTCCTCTATGGTGAGTTTCCCCAGCTTGAGTTCATAGAATTCTTTAGTCTTTTTGTCGAAATAATTTTCCGACAGATACTTCTTCTTGAAGTATTTCTCAAACCATTCCCAAGACAGGTCCTCTTCATGAATCCCTTTTACATTCTTAAGGTATTCCCACCAAATGGAAGCCTTTCCATTCAAGTTGAAGGAGGCCACTCGGGCCTTCAAGTTTTCTGAGAAGTCATGGACTCTGAAATACTTCTTTAGTCCAAGTAGTCAGGCCTCCACTTCCTCTCCCTTCTTTATTTCACCGTCGAAGGAGGGTGGTTTGGCCTTCTTGAATTCTTCGAGATTATGACTCTTGGAAAGCTTTCACTTCTTCCGTTTTCTTCAGGAATAAGAACTAGTTCTACTGCTAGAAGATCCCTTCGAGTCGCCAACTTCATTTCCAGAGGAATCGTCCGACGCTTTTCCCCTATCTCTGGGGTGGACCCTTCTCAAGGTTCTCTTCTTAGTGTGGCCACTTAAATGACCATATTTTTGTATCTCAGGTGGACGTCGACTTTTCTTTGTCTGTCGTTGGTCCGCGTGACTAGTGTCAGGTTCATGCTGCAACTGTCTTTGTATGTCGAATAAACTCTGCAGTAAGACTACATTAATTTCCATTTTCTTCTCTTGCTCTTTTATCATCCTCTCGTTGTCAGCCTTACAGCTATGTAGTTCGACCATGAGGCTCCTCACAGTCTCAACTAGATCTGGAGGGGTCCCTACCACCCTCCTTTCATTAGACTCTTCGTATCTATTGTGGGAGCCTTCCCCCACCTCGTGGTGAGTCACCATTCTATGCGTCTATAGTTTCCTGCGGTTGATCGTCCTCTTGTGTGCAAAATAAAAATGTTTGTTGTTAGTCAATATTTATATTCATTCGTAACCAGCGCATAATTCATATTTTTCACATGCATACACACAATAGGAGTTTTCATTCTTAACTTCGACTTTTGATTAAGGGGGTTAAGATAGAGGGTTACTCCTTTTAAGAGTACTTCGAATGGAGTCTCTGCGCAACCCGTTCATGAGCCCAAGAAGGCCAAGTGTTGTAACCATGCTCTGATACCAATTTTTAACACACCCAGTAAGGCATAATATATTTTTTGCCTTTTTCTCTCTCCTTTTTCTCGAGGGACATAATCCCCAAGTTCCTACGAGGTCCTAGCATAGGCTAGTCCTTCCTGTCGGGACATTCCCTCAGCCAATCCGTCGGTTCTTTAATTGAAAACCCGTCTTGTACAACTCAGGTACCAAGTGCAGGCTTCACCTCCATGTTATAATTGGTTATGACCCCGGCCAAGCTAAGAGGCGCCTTTCACACTTCGTGACTCAGCGATGCATGAGGGTCGAGTCTTTCGACTCTTCAAACCCTGAAACCCAAAATCATACCTTTGGGTGAGATCAACGGCTGCGAGTCTCTACCCTGATCTGACGGTCCTAGCCGTATCGGGACTTCGGTAACCGGGAGTTCGAAAAGCAAGGGGGTCGAGTTTTTCGACTCTTCAAACCCCGAACCCAGAAATCGTACCTTGGTGAGATCGACGACTGTGAGTCTCTCCCTTGATCCAACGGTCCTAGCTATATCGGTACTTTGGTAACCGGGAGTTCAAAATGCAAGAGGGTTGAGTTCTTAAACTCTTCAAGCCCCGAACCCTGAACCTTATTCACACTAAGACGATTTGGAGTTTCTCACTCCGGGACTTCGTGACTTGTGAAGAAGAGGGTTATCTCTCTATGGTTTCCTGGGTGCCGAAACATCGAAAAGCCGAAACCTATTCATACTAAGTTGCTTCAGGGTTTCTCACACCGGGGCTTTGTGAATTGCGAAGATGAGGGGTCCTTCCCTTTGGTATTTTGGGTGCCGAAACGCTGAAGTGCCGAAAACTATTCCCGCTAAGCTGCTTCAGGGTTTCACACACCAGCGCTTTGCGACTTGCAAAGATGAGGAGTCCTACCCTTTGGTCTTTCGAGTGCTGAAGCGGTGAGATGCCAAAAACTATTCCCGCTAAGTTGCTTTGGGGTTTCGCACCCCAGGGCTTCGCAAATTGTGAAGACGAGGGGTCCTGCCCTTTTGCCTTCCGGGTGCCGAAACACCAAAATGTCAAAGTCTCTTCATGCTAAGCCGATGGTCCAGGTCACTCCTGGATCAACGAACACAATCACGTCGTGAGTTTCATGAATCATGAGTTCGTGCAATCCGACCCGTTGACCACTCTGAGTCGTGGGTCAGCAAAATGCTACCTGACTTCCACGCATCCTGTGTCGATGGGTGATTCTGAATTAGTTTAGGATTTTCAGGATGTTTCCAAGTCCACCCTCCATCCTATGTAAAGGTTAAGGTTGACGAGCAATAGAGGTTCGATACATCCTCCCGAGGATTCCTGGGTAAATTATCCCTAGGTTTGGTGATCTGACTAAATCATTCCTAAATCACCGAGCTATATACTCTGTGGTAGGGGGTAAGGTAAACTCGTGGGTTTACTATCATAGTAGCCCTTTCAAGGGACTTACTCCAACTCGAGAGTGCAAGGAAACTTCCTGGGAGAAGTGCCTTGGGGAAATTAAGCCAATGCATAGCACAAGCCAGGTAGATGGGGTTGTTCTCCAAGGCATTGACTCGTACCCTGAACCTATTCATTCTATGCCTAGACCTATTATGGTCATATAAGTATAATTATGCATCCATTGTTTCCAAATCAAAACACAAGGAAAAATTTTCATACAAAAAACATTCATGAGCGTATAAACATGAGCATGCATTCAGTTCGAAATATAAGACATAACACTTATCAAGAAACACCAGTCATGTTGTGACTACTGAGAGGGGTGCTCATTTCCACCCAACTGTAGGCTCAATGAATCCAGATGGATTTACCACTAGCCACCCTCGAGCTAGACCATGATGCTTGGAGATTCAGTCTCCTATTTCCAGCTCAACGAAAGTCCAGAACGAATGTTTTCCTTTCTCCTCCACTGTTCGGGACTCCCTATCTCTCCAGAGTTCCTTCTGTCTTCTTCCTTTGTGATCCCTGTCGCGTGTGCTCTCCCCCCCACACTTCCTTTCTTGCCTTTTTCTGCAAGGTTGTGTGTGGCGCGAATTTCCTCATCCATGGTCAGGTCTGAGGGCTTCTACGGATGGGTGGTTCACCCCCATCCCCTCATTAACTCATGAGGATCCTCCCCACCTACCATCCTGGCGAGTAATTCATTCCAGGGTCAGAGAGATGCTTTGGTCTTTGAGCCAGTAAAGACCAATATGGTATTGGTTCGGTGGAAGTTAACGCCACCATTCTAGGTGCCTTCCACCACCTTTCATTAGCCATCGTGGTCTCTTTCAGCACATCCCCCTACCAACAATCATGAAACACATATTCATAACATTATTTACATTCATAGACCCTTTATACAAAGGTTCTTCAAATCAAATGTTCACATCTTTGAGTTTTCCATAGTTCTTGGCCAATATAGTTATTTTTACAGACTGGGGGAAACAGGGTGTTACAACTCCAGTGAAAAAATATGGTACGTCGAGTTACTACTAGTCCAGTGAAAAATTTTGGTACGTAGAGGGATACTCTAGTGAAAAATTATGGTACGTCAAGTTACTGCTACTCCAATGAAAAATTATGGTATGCAGAGGGATACTCCAGTGAAAAATTATTGTACTCCGAGTCATTTCTACTCCAGTGAAAAAGTCAGGTATGCATGTTGCTACTCCAGTGAAAAATTTAGGTACACAAGTTACTAACTATGGCATAAGTCAACATGACCATGCACAAGGTCAACAGATGTCATGCCTTCAGGGTTGGTTAGTTTCCTGGATTTTTAAGATGGTGGGCCAACCTGTGTGGTTGGAGGTGGCGGGCCAACATTTTAGAGCTATACTTGAAATAGTTGCAGTAAATAAGTGGAAGGTACACCAGATGGGTGTGAAGACAAATTTTCTAAACGGTGTAATAGAATAATAAGTGTAGGTTTTGAGACACATGTGTGCAGATTGAAGAAAACCTTTTATGAGTTAAAGAAAGCATCCAGAGCATGGTACGGTAGAATTGGCAACTTCCTCATGAGCTTGGGCTTTACCAAGAGTAAAGAAAATTCCAACCTATACTTCAAGGTTGTGGATGGTGGACTAGTGATATTACTATTGTATGTGGATGATGTGTTTCTAACAAAAGACGAGAATGTCATCACTGAGAGTAAGAGGAAGCCTGTTGCAGAATTCAAGATAAAATACCTAGGCATGATGCATTATTTCTTAGGTCTATAGGTATGACAGAGACAAAGTGAGATTTTCCTTAACCAAGGAAAATATGTTGTTGAGATTCTGAAGAGATTCATAATGATGGATTGCAAGTCCATGCCTACACCAAGGGTGACAAATCTGAAGTTGTTTAGCAATACATCTTCATAGATAGTGGATGCCACCATTTATAGATAGACGATTGGTTCATTGATGTACTTAATGAACACGAGGCTAGATATATGTTTTGCAGTGAACACGTTTATTCATTATATGGTTGAGCCGAGAAGTGTTCACATGGTTGTAGAAAAACATGTGATGAGGTACATGAAGGGTACAATTGATTATGGCCTCAAATATGCTTTAGATCGTGAGATAAACCGCCAAGGCTTTACTGATTCAGATTGGGCTGGTAGTGTTACAGACCGCTAGAGTACATATGGATGTTGCTTCAATATGGGATCATCCATGATCTCATGGTTCAACAATAAGAAGACTAGTGTGGTGCTCAATACAGCTAAAGTAGAGTATATAGCAGTGTGTTCGGCTAGCAGCGAAGCAGTGTGGCTTCAGAAGTTTCTTGTAGGATTGTTTGATCTCGAGTTAGAGGTGACTTGTATCCGGTGTGACAACTAGAGTTGTGTGAAGTTGATAGAGAACCCAGTGTTCCATGAAAATTCCAATCATATCGAGATCAGGTACCATTATATCAGAGATATGGTACAGAGGGGAGCAGTGAAGCTCCAGTATGTCACTACATATTAGAAAATAGTTGGCATGTTGACCAAACCTCTGTGAAGAGTGAAGTTTTTTTACTTTAGAGACAAGCTTGGTGTGGTCTAGAAGGATGTCCCTAGTAAGAGGGAGTGATGAGTTATAGTTTCAATCGAGGGAAGCATATTTAGCATGTGGCAGAAGCAACAGGTGTTCATTCATGGGCATGTTACAGCTACTCCAGTGAAAAAATATGGTACGTCGAGTTACTACTACTCCAGTGAAAAATTTTGGTACGTAGAGGGCTACTCCTGTGAAAAGGTACGGTACGTCAAGTTACTGCTACTCCAGTGAAAAATTCTGGTATGTAGAGGGATACTCCAGTGAAACATTACGGTACGACGAGTCATTTCTACTCCAGTGAAAAAGTCAGGTACGCATATTGCTACTCCGGTGAAAAATTTAGGTATTCAAGTTACTAACTGTGGCATCAGTCAGCATGACCACGCACAAGGTCAACAGATGTCATGCCTTTAGGGCTGGTTAGTTACCTTAATTTTAATATGGTGGGCAAACCTGTGTGGTTGGAGGTGTTTCCTATCCTTGGGCTAGATGGGTAGTGTGTGCACACTACATCGCCTAATCCTCGTGATTATATGTCTCGTCATTGTGGACCAATTTCCCAGTGTGCGAACCAGAGGTTACTAGTTCATTATGGAACTAGATGCCATTTTCTGTGTGAGTTGGTGAGTGAAAGCCTCATAATGAAATAAATCCTGGATGAATGATGAGACCTTGGATGTTGATGTGGTTACAAATTTATTCAATATAGATTCGTGGAAATTCAACAATTCAATGGTCAAGTGTACAGAAGAGAAGAAGCAGTCGTGATGATCGTGCAAGAAGAATACCTTCCTTTCTAAGAGGGAGTGTTGAAGTTTGAGTAGCTTCAGAATATATTATTATTATATTCATATTGTATTTGACCAAGAAAAAACCCTAAATAATAATTTTGTGTTATATTTGTTAGGTCGACCCTATTGTTCCTTTGTAAAAGTCTACCATATTGTGCCTTGACAAGTCAATTGTAAATTAGAAAGATAAAGTGGACAGGTCGGCCCTGGCCTAATTTCTAGGGGGAACAACTTGTATTTATAAGAGGCTAGGTGCCTCACTTGAATAACACACACAACAAGCTCTCTCAAACATAAAAGTGTGCAATTCTGAGAGAGTGACGCAACTATAAAGGAAGGGTGGCACAAATACAAAGGAAGAGTGTTATGGTGAAGGGTTTTGGTTATATGTTGGAGGACTATCTTGGTATAGTGGTGAGCTACTATATTTTTGTTAGGGTTTCTTATTTATCTTATGTTTGGTGAGATATCTCTTGAGGGAGACATTGTACTTGTTGAAGAATCTATATTGAAGAAGTTTTGTTGGGTTTTCTTCCCCACAAGGGTTTCTCAGGATGAATCTTGTGTATATTATGGATGTCTTTCTTTCAGTGATCCATATGCATGCAGTTATTGTTTTAATAATCTAAAGTTAAATAATATTGAACACACTTAACCGATTAAGATAAATTTTAACAAACTCAACATGGCTAACTTGGTGATAGTGTCAACACAATATACATTCTTTGTTCAGCTAAGCATCATCAACCATCAAATCCTCAATACCTGTAATATCATCAATATCCTCAACAATAGTATAATCATCAAAATATGTATCAACATCCTGATCAACATCCTATACATGTTTATTATCAAGTTCTTCCTTCCTATCAGCATTAACCAAAAACCCACCACTCACAAATGTAAGTGGTTTACAATAATTAGGAATATGAAAAAGGTTGCCATGATACTTTTCATATCCTAAGCCATATATATTTCGTTTAAATTGTAATTATTCCCATGGTCTAACAAATTTATCTATATTGTCAACCTGATCCTCAAGTTGAACCTTTAATTTATCCACTATGTTTTCAGTGTCATTGGTCAAATATACACTGACTTCATCAAAGGAAAAAGACTGCAACTCACAATCAAAAAGTGCAAGTTTGTTATCATGTTCATTTGTTTCATCATTAAATGATATCAACTGCCTAGTCAAAAAAGTAGTTTGTGTTTGAAGTAGATGTACATTTTTTTGTAGTATGTAAAAGCAAGTAAGAACATTAGTGAGTGTTCCTTTTGCATAGGAATTGTAGATTGTGGAGTCTTGCTAATCAATGTGTGCAACATATTAAACATTTTATCAATTCTTGTCATTTTGAAGTGCTTCAAATATACCTAATGTGCAAAATATATGGCCTCCTTTTGAACCCACTTATTCAATTTTCACGTGAGTTTTACACTAGAAAATGAAAATATCTCCTTATAATGATGGTTTACAAAACCATCTTATAACCCCTTAATACACCTTATATCTTCAATGAAAATTTCACAAGAATTCTTATAACTCCACCATGCCATCTTAGACTAATGATATGGATTGGTTATATCAACACCATGCCATATTAGACTATCATAAATAGGAATTCACTTGCCTAGATGAGGAAGGAAATCAGAGAACAGCCCAAGGAATTCCTAGGGCAGTGACTATCGGAGAAATTTCAGCAATGCAGCTGAAGAAGTGTTATAGGAAGGGTTGCCAAATATTTGCAGCCCATATGGAAGAAGCATCTAAATATAAGGTGACAAATCTAGAGGACCATGTAGTACTGGAATATTTTGAAGATGTGTTCAAGGAGGTACCAGGACTACCCTCAAAGAGAGATATCGATTTCTCTATAAATTTAAGGCCTGGAGCAACTCCAGTGTCAAAGACTCCTTACAGAATGAGTACACCAGAGATGAAGGAGTTGCAAATGCAGCTTGAATAACTTCTGAAGAAAGGGTATATACACCCAAGTGTGTCACCTTGGGGTGCCCCAGTCTTGTCCCTGAAGAATAAATATGGGACATTTAGATTATGCATCGATCTCAAACAGTTGAACAAAGTGACTATAAAGAACAAATATCCTTTGCCAAGGATTGATGATCTCTTCGATCAATTGAAAGATGCAAGGATATTTTCAAAGATAGATCTCAGGTCAGGATACCATCAGGTAAGGATTAAAGAGGAAGATATAAACAAAACTGCCTTTAGGACAAGTTATGGTCATTATGAGTTTATAGTGGTTCCATTTGGGTTATCAAATGCACCAGTTGTTTTCATGTGCTTAATGAATGTTGTTTTCCAAGAATATTTAGACAATTTTTTCATTTTCTTTTTGGATGACATCCTTGTATATTCCAAGTCAGAAGAATAGCACGAGCACCATTTGAGCATGTTTTTGAAAGTGCTAAGGGAGCATTAATTGTATGCCAAATTGAGCAAGTGCTCATTCTATCAAAACAAAATTCACTACTTGGGGCATATCATATCTGAAGAATCAATAGCAGTGGACCCTGAAAATATTCAGGCCATTAAAGGGTGGAAAACACCTAAGAATGTGACAGAAGCCAGATTCTTCATGGGTCTAGTTGGCTACTACATAAGTTTCATTGCAGGGTTTTTGAGAATAGCTCATCCCATCACTTCCTTGCAAAGGAAAGGGAAGAAATTTCAATGGACAGAAGAATGTGAAAGAAGCTTCCAACAATTGAAGTAGTTGTTAACCAATGCTCCAATTATAAGGATTGCACATCCAAATCAAGACTTCATTGTATGCACAAATGCATGTAAAGAAGGACTTGGTGGAGTCCTCGGTCAAAATGGGTTTGTTGTATGTTACGAATCAAGGAAGTTGAAGGACCATGAAAGTCTCTATGCCACTCATGATTTGGAGTTGGCAGCCATAGTGCACGCTTTGAAGAAGTGGATGCACTACCTCATGGGAAAGAGGTTTGAGCTAAGGACAGACCATAATGGTCTGAATTATTTGTTTGATCAGCCAACTCTAAATGCTAGCCAGAGTATATGGTTGGAATTGCTCAGTGAATATGACTTTGATATAAAGCATATCAAGGGGAAGGAGAACAAAGTGGTTGATGTCCTCAACAAGAGAGTGCATGAACTACATGATACAACCATTAGAATGTATCAAACTGATGTTAAAGGAATAATTTTAGAAGCTGCAAAATCAGATTTGCAATACATGGAATTGGTAACAAAATTGTAGCAAGGTAAGATGTTGCAAAAAGTTGAAGATTATGAATTAGGAATTGATGGAATCCTCTTGTACAGAAACAGAGTTTATGTACCCAACTCTTATGAATTGAGGAGTGATATTTTAAAACAAATGCACAATGTAACTTATGCGGACACCCAGGATATCAAAAAACAATTTCAGCAGTCAAAAGCCAATATTATTGGCCATGCATGAAGAAAGAAGTTTTTGATTTTATTGGCAAATGTTTGGAATGTCAAAAGGTAAAGGTTGAGCATAGACACCCAACTAGTTTGCTGCAACCATTACCCATTCTTGAGTGGAAATGGGAATTTGTAAAAATGGATTTAATCACAGGATTTCCCAGAACAAGCAAGCAACATGATGCAATCATGGTGGTGGTGGATAAGCTTACTAAAAATGTCTATTTTATCCCATTGAAGACTAATCACAAGGAAAACCATGTTGTTGATATTTATATGAGGGAAGTAGCACACTTGCATGGCATACCCAAGACAATTGTGTCTAACAGAGACCCAAAGTTTACCTCAAATTTTTGGAAAGGGTTATTCAAAGGGTTTAGAATAAATTTGAACTTCAGCACAGCTTATCATCCCGAGTTTGATGGGAAGACATAAAGGTTGAACCAAGTGATAGAGGATATGACAAGGATGTATTTGATGGAAAAATCATCTAAATGGGAAGAATATCTACACTTGGTAGAATTTTCCTACAACAATGGGTATCAAGCATCACTGAAGATGAGTATGTTTGAAGAACTTTATGGTAGAAAGTGAAACACCCCGGTAAGATGGGACAACCCAGTTGATAGGGAAGTGGTTGAGAAATAGTTTCTCAAGGAAATGGAAGAGGAAATGTTGAATATTAAACATCATTTGAAGGCTACCCAAGACAAGAAGAAAATCTATGCTGATAAGAACAAAACTCACAAGGAATTTAAAGTAGGGGATCATGTTTTCTTGAAAGTGAAGGCCAACAGAATCTCCCTAAAGTTGGGAAATTGTTCCAAGTTGGCAGCCATATATTGTGGGTCATTTGAAATCCTAGAGAGGATTGGTCCAGTAGCATATATTATTGCATTTCCTGCATCTATGTCTATACATAATGTATTTCATGTCTCATTGCTTAAGAAATATATACCTGATTCTAATCATGTTATTGATTGAAATGTGATTCAGGTGGAGCAAGAAAGATCTTTTCAGGTGCATCCAATGCGTATACTGGACCAGAAAAGAAAGTAGTTCTTGAATCGATCCATAGGGCTTGTAAAAGTCCAGTGGACCTGGTACGGTCCTTAGGACGCAACATGGGAGCATGAAGATGTTATGTGGGTAGAGTACCCACATCTTTTTGAAGATTTTGGAAATCTTGTTGTTGTTGTATAAATAAGTTGCACTGAGGACAATGAAAAAATAAGGGGAGGGGATTGTAGCATCCCAAGGCCGAGCCCCTACTGAATTGTAATTATGTTTGTAGGATGGTGAGCCAAGTGTTTATAAGTTGGAAGACGTATATGCTTATTAGGATGGAGAGCCTAGATGCTTAAGGCCAGTGAGCCTATTTGTGTATATGTAAACACTCATATCATTAATAAAATTACACCACTGCATGTAGACTGACCATGAAGAAAGATTTATGGGGGACTAATCTCCACTAGGTAGGGTAAGGGAAGGGGCTAAGTGTCTAGGAATAGTGGCTAAGCCAGAGGGCTTACCTATAAAGGAATAATATTGTATTATTAGTTACAAAAGGCTAAGGTTGACATAATCTGTGCTGTCCTAAGTTCCTGGTGAAAGGAGAAAAATGTTAAGTGGATCTCATGCAGCTTCAAGAAGACATGTGTCAACATGGGAAAATGAATTTTTTAGCTGGGAAATACAGCTCGTTGGGGGTCGACTCTCCATTCTCACTCCCCTCACTAGTCTCGTATTCCCTCACCATTCTCGCGACCCTCATGATTTTGGCAAGTCTGCCTCACCAATTGATTCACGCATTGAACCATTCTCCATCGTTGACTTGAGAATCTTTCACGCACCTCTCGAACCGAAAGACATTTGATCTATCCTGTACTTTTCCTATGAAGCCCAGCGCATCTGTGCCTAGCCTGAGCCTGTATCGTGCCTTAACAGTCTTTTATTGCTTCCAACGCATTTCCTTGAATAAGCATGGCTTGCTACCATCATTTGTTCTATACCAATCTTTGTTGTTTCCATCACCTTACTGGAGTTGACTTAGGAGCTGGACTGAAGAAGTAGGTTGTCACGCCTGTGGTTTGAAGAGGTGGGTTGTCAGGCTCATGGACTGAAGAAGTTGGTTGTCAATCCTATAAGCAACTCTCTCCAGGTGAGAGAGGTTGTTGGGGAAGTGATTTTCCCAAAAGGAGCCCAATGACAGCTATAGTTCTCTGAGGATTCATGTTCATCCTGTTGTTGAATCCCTAGAAGGGAAGTGGGGCAGCCGAAGGAATGTTGAGTGGAGAAGGGGCACACTTCCTGGGGTGGAACAGGCATGTGGGGAATGAGAGGTTGTAGGTTATAGTGTGAGCTGGCTCATGGGAGAATAATCTTTCATGTTGATATGTGTGACTTTCATGTTGTCCTTTCCTATCCTAGGAATCCCTTGCCCAGTGGATTTCAGTCCCAGTTCGGGGGTGACCCACTGTTGAGCGTGATGAGAAGCGTGGTCTAAGGTTGGTAGGTTTGTGGGAGGTATGCATGCATTTGGTGGTCATTTGTTAAAATATAAGTACCAAATATATGTTCTTTGTATGATGTGTATCTTGAAATCAAGTTATAATGTTGTTAGAATTGTCTGTATATAATGCGTGTATGTTTTAATGTTATTTCTGCATGAATAATGGTATGAACCTAATGCTATAGTTGTCTAATTTGTACTTAGATAGTTATGTATATAAATATAAATGGTGTCAGAGCGAAGAGAGACACTTTCAGTAGTGATGTTGTTCAACAAAGGTTGGTGGTCGGGGACGTTACAAAGGGGATATTTGAAAGTAAATGACCTTGCTTCCTTCCTAGGGGGCCCACCTATAGTTAGATATTTATTTTATATCATAGATAAATAGATAAATAATAATAATAATAATTGTTCTCTACAACCATTTGTAGGTCGGTGGCTTAATTGGATAATTTACGAGTCAACATATCCTTTTACCCATGATGCATACAAAGAGTCACACACAAAATATGAAGACTATAAATAGGTTTTTCAATAGCTACAGGGTCAAATTTGTGTAGAAGAATGTGACATAAGGATCACTGTCATATATAGAATGGGTTTCTCCACAATCTAAACAAACTCAATGTCCCTAAAGGTGAAATATTATAGCTTATCAAAGAGGCTCATACTTCCAAGGTTGTGGGGCATTTTGGTTTTTGGAAGATATTTACCAAATTACAAAGGTATCTGTATTGGCCTATAATGCAATAAGATGTAGCTCGGTATATTATAGGATGCATAGTTTCTTGTACTAGCAATCCGAGTATTAGAAATCAAGGTTTGTACCATCCTTTTTGTTGTGGTAGTTGATAGGTTCATCAACTAATAGAAATCAAGGTTTGTGGTAGTTGATAGGTTCATCAAGATGTGAATTCTTATGCCTTGTAAAGGACCATCAAAGGACAAGAAGCAACAAACATGCTCTTTGAATGGGTATGGGTGCACTTTTGGATACCAAGGAGAATCATTTCACATAGGGATACCATATTTCTCAATTCCTTTTGGACTTCACTTTGGGAGAATATGGACACAAAATTGAAGAAATCTACAACTTTCATTCCAAATTTAGATGGGAAAACATAAGTACTCAATGTGAGTTTGGTTCATCTTTTGACAGATTACAATTATAAGAAATTGAATACCTAGCATGAAAATATGATATATATTCAACATTGTTATAAAAGAGTCATCAATACTCAATAGCCATTCTGATATAAAATCTCAAACCCTATTGCAGGAGACATAATAGTCATTCTGATATCAAATCTCAAACCCTATTGCAGGATTTCTACAACTGCGTTTTAAAAAGTTGGACTTTCAACTATCGATGGTCTTCAGGGGGAAGATTCTGCAAACTGAGAATAGCGTTTTCGCACAATTATAGTGACCCGGATCTGAAAGGGGGGCGAGAAATCGAAAATAAATGATCCCACAAACAAAAAAAAATCTACAAAAAAAGCTTTGCGTAGCATCAACATTCCGTGAGCAGAAATCAACAAGTATCCACCACTATTCACGAGCAACAATAAAAAAGTATCCACCATTAGTTACGAGCAGCAATTGACAACAAATTTTGAAAATCTTCTTATCTCTCCATCTTTTTCACGCTAGCGACAATAAAAAAGAAATTTGTAGATCTTCTTATCTCCACATATTTTTCACACTAGCAGCAATCGACAAGCAATTTGTAGATCTTCTTATCTCTCAATATTTTTTCAGGTCTGGACCACATTGTTGTTGGTGTTGTAATCTTCTAGATTACATAGCATTCAAGGAGAGACAAAATCATGAAGCACATCAAGAACACACAGCCCAACAAAGAAGAGATATTTTACGGAAGGATATCCATCCGACTCTTTATTCGTGTCTTTATGGGTATTTATACAATAGAGGGATAGTTGGAGTAGTTGTACCCACTCCAACTAATCCTTTGTTAGTCTCTCTTTATACTTTATTACACATATATTCATATATCCGTTATACTAATGTCTAGTGTATAATGTATGATGACAATTACAAGGGCCTAAGAGGCCTCCCAATAGGAATTATAGGCTTGGGTATATGGGATTAAGTGTGATAGGGATTGAGGAGGATTATATGGATTAGGGGTTATAATTGTTAAGACTTAGGGAATATAGTGGTTAAACATTATATGGTTAGGGGTTGTAGGGATAAAGTATTAGGGGTGACAAGTATTAAGGATGATAAGGGCTAGAGTTTATAAAGGTTAAGGGTTTAGGATTAGAGACAACATGGGTTATAGTTGGTAGAGRTTAGGAATTATAGGGATTATAAATGTTATGTATTATTAGGGTTATTGGTTAAGTGATATAATGGTTWGCGATAAGTGGATAATATTTTTAAGGGTAAGTGGTGATTGGGATAGGGGTTATATGTTACAAGTTAAGTGAGTTATGGGTGATAAAAATAAGGAGTTATCTTTGTTCATGGATGGTGATAGGTCTCAACATATAGAGGCCATAGGGGTTAATATTGTAATAATAGTTTTAAATTTTTAATTATAATTATTATTGATTATAATAATAATAATTTATAATGCCTAATGTTAATTATAATAATTATAATTATTAATCTTTAGCAACAATTATAATTATGATAAATATATTGATATGAATTGATTTTTTAGTGTAGTTATTAGTGGCAATGACATTATTATGACGACTTCACAATGTGGAAGTGATGTTGGAATGATTCTCCATGACACACATATGATGCATCATAGATTCATCGTCATAATAGTTAGTTTCCATTGTGATGATCTGAGTCTCAGAGTGACATCAGAGAAGACGACATGGGTACAATGTTATGATGATGCAGGTATGATGCATTGGCGATGCAAGTATTATGCATGCTTTGAACTACATTAGAGAAATTGACACAAACATTAGAAAATAAAAACTAAAGATTTGTGTTGTTCTCCCTACGCATTTTTAATATAAACTATGAAGGGGGGGGTCCTTCATTTCATTTTCACATCAAGGTGTGAGGAAACGCTTCTTGGATTTAAATGTAATTTGTGGGTGTAGGAGTAGGAAACATAGATTTTTGGGACATGTTGACTCAAAATCTCGTCATCTGATATAAATCCTGCAAATGATTGCAAGGCCTATTTAAGTATACTATGATATAATATTAATAGGTGAGGTTCCCTATAATAAAAATCATAATCTTTATTTTTAAGCATCTCCCAAAGCTTATTTGATAAATGTTAAAGGTTCAAAAGTTGTTCTTGACATGGTTTAATACACTTTGGTTAATTCATGAGTAGTGGTGATTACTTATTATTCTTCATTTTCTTAACATGGCACTTACGACACAAGAAAACTATGGGATCTACACTATTCTTGGTTGCACATGCAAAAGAGGTTGGAATTATTATTATTCGTGCAAAGGAAACATAAGTTTGGCAATAAGAAAAGCATGTTTTACATATTCAATATATATAAAGGTTTTATCATGCATATATAGTGATCACCTTGCTACAAAGTCATATATAGTGATCGCCTTGCTACAAAGTCATGGTATATTAAGTCAAGGGATTATTTTACAAGTCGATTTGGTTCTATATGGAAACAAATTATATTATGGAATGATGTATGTTTCAAATTATGGGAAAAAGGCTTGTGTTCGGTTTGTGTTAACATCTAAGTGGCACTTATATTGTTCATGGTTCAAATTTTAGTTTATATGGCATATTGTATACACATTACATGGAATTTGATTTATATAAAAAATGATTAAACCCTAGATTTTTGTGTGAGTGACAACTCGATTAGTTATGTGAAGTGATAAGCTAGAATTTATATCAATGATTAAAAGGTTGATATGGCACGTGGTTTGGTGCTCACTTGGTATTTGATTCAACATGTGATTGGTTAGTATGGCATATGTGAATTGTTGAAGTGTTATGTGGCATGTTGATGAGCATTTTTTTTTGGGCCCAACATGATGGGATGGCCATGAAATTAATTTTTCAAGGACATGGGTAATTACTCCACAATCTCGCTTATACCACCCTTTGTCCTTGTCCTTGTTAATTTTGTTGGATGTTGTTTGGAGAAGGTATAGTTCGAGCATGGTGTGGAAGCTCAGTCCCTGGTAGTTTTTGAAATTGTTTTCACCTATCACGACTGGCATTTAAGCACTCAAGCTCAGGTATGAAAAAAAACAACTTGTTAAACATTGCTTGCATATATTTTTCACAGTAATAATTTAATAGTGGATCTGTGTTTGATTGGTTATGGGTATATTGTTATTTTCCCTACTTTTTTTCTCTGAATGTATTGATGGTTAAAGGGTTTTTGTAATGGTTGCTTTATGATAATGGTTATGTTCACATCATGCACTTTTTCACTTTCCATTTATCATTCATAAGTGTTTAAGAGAAACCCATATGCTTAAGTTGTGAAATGAGATCAAGGCATGAGTTTTTGTAATGGTTGATTTTTGTCTAGTATGTTAACTTTCAAATTTCCTTCATTTAACTGAAGAAAGGCATGGTTTCAAACCCTGCTAGTCATTTCTTGATATGGGTCTTGCATTGTTTTAATGTTATGAGTTGGAAAATTTCATATGCACCATCATTTGTTATTTGAGCAAGTTTTTTTAACCAACATATAATTGTTGTGTAAATTGCCTAAGCTGGGTTGGTTTCGAACTTGTGACTTCAACCAAGTTTTGAATGGATGACTAACAGGTTGGTTTAATTACATAACCAAAAAAAATTCTGGTTAATGTTGGGTTTTGAACACATGGAAGAAAGATATTTGTTTTGAAATGATTCAAGGGTTTATACAGGTTGTTTAACCAAGCATTTGAATTTTTTTGTTAAATATGCGACTCAGTTTGGTTCTTGGTTGTTGTTTTCGTTATAGGTTTTGAACCTGTGAATATAATGGTTTTTGAAGTTGATTAAATTTTTCCATAGGCCATTTGTTTTGGTTGTGACCAATTGAGAATTTGGATGGGTTCCAGCTGCTTTTAGTTTCAAACCTACACCATGTTCTGGATAGTTCATTTTCAATTTGCATATGTATTACTCCATAAATGAATGGAGTCAACCCTTGGTCCTGGTCAAATCTTGAGTTTAAATATTTTATGTAAATAAAAACTTTAAATGGTGATGCGTAGACCTTGTATGTTGATGAGTTGAAGTTGGGTTCGAACCTGTGACCCTTTAATTGTTGGTTTGGTTTTTTGAATGGGTGAATGAAAAGGGTTTTCCAACAAAATTTCTACTTGATTTGAGTTTCAAACTCATGGCATTTGATGACTATTTGAGTTGGTTTTGAAGGGATTTATACCAATTTTTGTGCCCTTGTAGCTTATAAAAACATGAAAGGAATTTTGTCCATAAGCATGTAGACATGAGTTTATTTCCTCTTTCATTATGGTTTTCTAAGTTTCTAACTTACATTTATGTAAAAGGTAATTGTCTTTGTGTTATTGTTTCATAGAAACATGCATAGGAGATCTAGATAAAGCAAGTACAAACAAATATTATCAAGAAAGGACGAGAGATTAAATAAGGAAGAATGAGAAAATATATTCACACTACTCCAATGAGCTTATCAATCAATGAATGATTGATTGATGATGATCAATATGATACAATGAATGAGTGGAATACACTCATATATAGGACATAACATTCCATAATTAAGAAAATAAATCAAGCAGTTAGATTTCCTTGGGAATGCATGCATGCATAACAGTGATGGTCTAAATAGAAAGTCCTAAAATAGAACTAGTCAGTTAACTCCCAATGAACTAGTGTGTCAAAAATAGAAATTTCTCCAACACCCCCCTGAGCATCACTATGGAGTAAAAAATGAATCTCAACAACTAGGCCATATTAGGTTCTCATGTACAATGAAACTAATGAACACTGAATAAAAATGAGCAAAGAGGGAAAACCACATGGTAACAACCCCCCCTCAAAAGACAATGAATCAAAAGAAGAAAATAATAGATGAGATCCACCATGTGGTAGGTATAAAGTCTCCAAAACTAAGAAAAAATGACAAGTCAATGAAGCATGATGTGATGATGATAGATCATAATTTGCTTCAATGAGTGTGATGAAAATGTTGTGGCTCATACTAGTTGAAAAAAATGAGATATCTCCAAACATTAAGGCACTAGCTTACACCAATATGGTAGGGTTAGTGAGAATGCTTCCAAAACATAGAAGCAAACACCATAAAAGTCATCAAAATAGTGATGAATGGAACTGTAAAGGAGACATAATCAATAAAGTCAAGAGAAATGAGAATGGTTCCCATGTATCATGGATGAAACACATCTGTAAGATGTCCTCAAATAGTTTCTCAAATGTTGGCACGACCAATCATCAAGCAAACCAAAAACAATCCTCGGAGTTAGTACCTTTCCAAGATGTTTTCGTATACATCTCTTCATCAATGAGTTGAAAGAAGAGGAATTGACAAAAGTTTGAGGATACCTGAAAGGAAGACAACGTTGTCTCTGATCATGATGTTGAGGATGTTGATAGTGGAGGATGTAGACCATGTAGTTTTTGTTGAATATTTTGTTGGTGCCAAAAACTATGATGATGGTGTTGGAGAGTCTGATAATGGCAACTCTAATACTAAAGTTGGTGTTGAATCTGGATGTGAAAGATATGAAGTTTTATCAATAAGAGATGTAGGCGGTGATTGTTGCAAATCAACAATAGAAGAGTCATCTTGTGTTAAGGACTCTTTCGATTGAAAAAATTGAGTCTTAATGGCTGAAACATTGAGACAAATTAATACTGGAAATGAAGTCCCAACAAAACCAAGTCTGGATTTTACTGATCTCATCACAGGTTGAATTGGATGTACAATCCCCTTTCCATTCTTACCAAGGCCACCACCAATGTATCCCATATTATGCATCAATTTTGACCCAAAACCACGAGTGTGCAACTCAAAATTTGGTGAAGGAAGCTTAGTAGTACTTATCAATGCAAAAATGACATTAAAAGAAAGAGACTATTGCATATATTTCTACGAACAAGCAATAATGTCTTCCTTCTCTTTTAAATCAGCCAAAAAATGCTCATTGAGAAGAGTGATTTTATCATCCATCGCATTAATGCGGGTGGTTTAAGTATCAACATGAGATTCTTGATCCTCCATTAGACTCCCAATGATTCCAAAATCACTGGAAAAATAGGTACACATGTTTTGAAGACAAATATTAGATCTCTCTTATTCACCTCGAAGTTTGCTAACTTCTTTGAAAAGTTTTATGTTCATACTTTGAAGGGTCAATATAACTACATATTTTTCCTCCATTACAATGATTCTCTCCCAACTGAGTTTGAGAAACCCCTAAAATTTTAATCTTAATATGTCACACACCCACTACAGCAACTTAGATTTTTCATCTTTTTCTTCGAGGAACAGAATCCCCGAGAATTCTATGGGCCCTAGCGCAGACCCTCTCTTCCCGTATCCTCCTCCAAACGACCACAAGCTAGCCTTAGCACAAGAGCCTTTCGCAACTCACGAGTCGGGAATCAAGACTCTCGACTCCCCTTTCTCCAAACACCGATACCCGAGATACTATACAGGTATGGCTCCCTCCTCACTAGCGCCTGCTACATGTAACCGTAGGCTAGGACAAACACTAGCACCACTCGCAACATCGCCAGTTGAGGTGTTGAGCTCCCATTCTCCTCCTTCGCGAATCCTCGAGACGCTTGAGGTCAATGTTGCGTGGACTCTGCCAAAGCGATGCCCACATGCCACTTATCAACCCCGCTATACTCTGATCACGAGTTGTGTCGCCACCGCCCGTCGCACGAGACCTCGGCTCTCGACGTTTCACGGTGTTAGCGATCAAGGTGCAGCTTCTTCATCCTATGAAAGCTCGAGCCACGATAAGTCAACAGTAGGTTGACTCTTTCCCAGTGTGACACGTGTGCGCCACCGGTCACCCACTTCCTAGGCTAAATACTAGTGCCACTCACATCTCGCGAATTCGTGAGTTGGAGTGTTGATCCCTCATGCTCCTCCTTCGCGAGTTCCTGAGATACAATAAGTCAACAATGGGTTGACTCCTTCCCAGGCGACATGTGTCCATCACCTGACACCCATTCCCACCTTTCTTTGGGCGCTTGTTGCTACGCCACCTATCAACCACGCGGTCCCCAGTTACAGGTGGGTCACGTGTTTGCACGAGCCCTTGGCACTTGGCACTTCGCGACTTCTACAATCAAAAAGAAACTCCCTCAAGTTTTGAACCCCCGATAGGCGATAACCACGAAAGTTATGATCCAACGGTTCTCCCGTGCCTTGGATCCAATGACCACGACTACCTCATGATCTCGTGAATTGTGATTTCATGCGGTCGTACCCTTGACTACACCAATTCGCAAGTCAACGAAATGCTACTCTCCTACCTATACAAAGGCTAAGATCAATGGTCATTAGGGCTCCGTCAAATCCTTGGATCTACGGTCCTGGGTCCCACCGCTACTTGCGAAGGCTGAAAGGGGCGAGGTGTTAATGCCTGCACTCCTTCTCTAGATCCATCGGTCTTGATAGATCTGGGGTATTCCCGAAAGGATTCCGACCGTTCATCTACCAAATGATAGGGCATTCTCTCTTTCTATAATTGGGCTCGCTATCCCTTCTAAGCTTGAATCACGAAATTCAACTTCTCGAGGCTTCAAACTCCCACGACTTTGATACCTTAGAGAGCTATCCTTCCTTACATAAGGTTTCCATACCCAGATCGCATGAACCTTCAAACGATTTTTGGGCAATCTTCCCAAATCTTAGTCGAGTCTGTTTGCACCCTTTTCGTCACCTTGGTGAGAAAATAAGAGGTGCTTACATGCCCAGTTGGGTCTTACTGAGCATGACAGCTGTAGAGGAAAGAGTTAGAGAAAGAAAAAACAAAACTATAAGCACGAATTAAACTAATACAAACTAAAATCATAAGCATATGGGTATAGAGATAACAAACACAAAAGACCAATATCACCAATGTTTTTAGGCTGATCTATTGATGAAATCAAAGCACAATGAAGAAAGGGGACTATGAGTCCCTTCTTCCTCCAAAGGAAGGCTCTTGGAGCCTCACAAACTTGCTCTCCTTGCAACAAGAAAAAAATAAAAATGGTGATGAAAGAACTCCTTTGCAAATCCACTCAATGGAGAGGTGGATTGCTCAATGAAATGGTGCCAAAGTGATCTTGTCAAGGATTGAGTCCTTAAAACAATCTAGGAACATAACATTACATGAAATTCCTTGAGAAAATGAGGTTTCTTCATGGCTTTTTATAGCATTGCATTGGGTTATTGTGTAACTCCTTTGTAGTGTGAAAAGAGGCTCTTTAGGGCATTATTAGGTCTTTGACCAGCCCACCATTCGGATTTGGATCAGATTTGAGGGTCAAATCGGCTTGGGAGCTGATCCATAAGTGGTTGGGAGGCCGACCAATTCAATAAATGCGTCGTTTAGCATGTGCGCGGGTTTTTGCACCAACAACCGATCATCGTGTGCGTATGCGCGTGGTACGTTCCTGTTCCGCGCATGTGCGCGCGCACCCAACTTCTATAAAGCGCTCTTCAATTTTTACTACTTTGTATAGTTTTTGACCTTTTTGGAATGCTGTGAAATTAATTCAGTGCCATGAATGACTTCATTACTGTTTGACGATGCTGAGTTCTTGTCGCCATGTGCGGATGAAATTTTAGTGATAACAGATGCCCCCTGATGGATGAGGTTAGGAGCATACGTATAGACGAAATCCATCAATGTTTCTTCTACTGAGAATTTTGTTGTAAGGGAGAGAAATAGTGGGATCGTTTAGAGCGATCCGTTGGAGAAGAAAGGAACTGGTAGGACCCGACCTTCTGAGAGTTGTGCAAAAAATAGAAAACTGTGTACAAACGAGGCGGGCATGCCCCATGCTCGTGTTATGTAACTCTGAAAAAAGATGACGGAAGTGTTGGTGTAGACAACTGCAGCGCCCTCAGGGGCGGTGATGATAAAGGCAGAAGACAATTCTACAAAGGAACATACTCTGAACAATACGCAATGATCGTGGTAATAAGAAGCAGCGATGATGTGGGCATTGATAACCCTACCAAGTTTAGAGGTCTTCGGCAAATGGTAAAAATAACTGCAATAGTCGCAAAGTAAGACCCACCATAACATGAGAAAGTGTTGGTGTCAAATGTTATGGGGGCCAACGACAGCAAGGACCAATGGTGTTTCACCCTGTGTCGTCCGAGATCTCTCATTGAATGGAGAATGAGAATCAAGATACTGTTGCCCTTCTGGAAAATTGTGTTGATGTTGACAAAAGGGGAACGCGACTCCCAGAAGCAAAGGGGTTCGTGGAATCTACTGAGGTGAGGAAGTGGCAGAGGTACATGGACAAAGTCAAGAAGTGGGAAGACTCAAGACTGCCCTTATTTGGAGGATGTATGAGATAAAAAGTGGCCGCAACCGTGTAATCAAGGTCGAGTGTCAGGGGGACGACAAGACCGGTGATAAGTTGTGCCAGAGGCGGGACAAGGTGAACAAATTCAGAGGGTAGAGGTAAGTGAAATGTGGAGTAATCTGAAGATATGGACGATGTTGGTAAGGGTAGATGATAAGTAATTCTCCAACCAAGGGTGACATGGGTTGCGTGTGGCCAAAAAGGAAGCAAGCCGCCAACGGTGACGACAAAAGAAAGTGTAATGACTGGAAATAAAGGCGTTTGTACAATAAATAACGAATAATTTGGGGGGAAATGTACAAATACAGAAACAGGTGCCCCAGTGTGATATGAGTGGCCTGCATAGGGCAGAATGTGCTTGGAAGACTGATGAAGGGTGGGGGCCCCATTGGTGAGTTTCTGTATGAGGTAGGTGAAATGAGGGTAGGTTCGTAGATGGGAAAACTGATTGTGGATGAAATGGAGGGTTCATGATACTGCAGAGGTGCAGGTAAAAAATAGAACCATAAAGAGATAATCTGGGAGTCCATGTGGGAAAGCTAGCAAAATGAGGAGAAGGAGTATATGGCTGATTCACGACATGTTGGACAGACTATCGGGACTCCCATCCCTAAAGGGTAATGAAGAACAACATGAGTGTCAAAAAGTGCCAAAAGGTGCTATGAATGGGACAACTCATGTGGGTAAGAATGCTACCAGGTAACAGTACCGAAGATGCAAATGGAGGCATGGGTACTGCAGAGCCGGGAATGGAGATCCTAGAGGTAAACATCAGAGGGTGTGACTAGAAATGCAAGTGCAATACAGTGGGAAAGACTACATGCCAGTGCTGAGTATATACCTGAAGGGGTGATGCCGAGGGGTGAGGAGAAAGTACCTGCACATATGAGAAACAAATACCAAAAAGTGAACAATATCTGAAGAGAATCAAAGATATGAGCATGTATTAGATAAATGTGACAATGCGCGTGTGTACCTGACCATGATATGAAAAAAAATAGGTGCCCCGGGGGCTCGGGATGAAAAGTGACCCAGGGACAGCTGTGATGTAGGTGGTGAGATGTTGATCCCGTGGCTGAAGATGGTTTTAAAAATGGACACCTTGGGCTCCCGGAATGGTGAGTGGAAGTTTGGCAAAAGGCCTATATATAGCTGTAGGGCCCACATTGCCACCTCATTTGTACCTGCTGCAACAGTCACTGGATGAGCAGATTTCAGAGGAGATTTGGAGATTCAGGGAGGATGAGGCATCCGATCGACGTGTTGCGAGTATCAGGTTAGTGGTCTGATCATCCTGCATAGAAATAGGTTTTCAATTTTTGGGGCAGGGCTTGTACGGGGGGGTGTACAGGGGTATTTAGGGAATGTGGGCCCCCCATGCACGGGCGACCCGGTGAGAGGCGCGCATGCATGTGCACCTATACACCAATCATACATGCATGGGTGTGCGATATGAGGAATTTAAAGCGTGCCCTAGGGGTGCGCCTGTGAGTTGAACAGGCGCACATCAGTGAGTGCCTGTAGGTTTGACAGGCGCGCACCGATGTGCGTCTGTAAAATGAACAGGTGCACGTAAGGGCACGCCTGTGAAGTGAACAGGTGCACACTAATGCGCTCCTATTCAGTGTACAGGCATGCATATATGCGCACCTGTGTAATGAAAAGACACGCCTGGGTGCGCGCCTGTGGGAACAAAAACCGTGCCTAGGAGGCAAGGTTGAAGGGTAAAAAATGAGTCTTTTTTATGTTGTTAATGGTTATCTGAGCTGATATAGGACTCTGTGTTGGTTGCAGGTGGCCAGTAGTGACGATGCCAGTGCGTTGGTGAGAGCGAGACTGGGCCCAGTTGCGAGATGTTGTGGCCATTAAGGAGCCTGGGGTGAGAGCGACTTTAGCATTCTGTGGGTTGCTAAAGTTCTTTGAGTGCCCGTTGATACGGGCACAAGAGTCTTTACTATAGTTCCTGCTCCAAATGTGGAGTCCGGAGCTACACTGCTTCCTCATGTGAGGAGAGTAGATCCCCTTCACTACGGTGGAGGATGTATATTTTCTAACTGGGCTCCCCTTTCGGGGAACGCCCCTACCGACAGAGCCTGTGCTGCCGAGGGAGACAGCCCTTGTTACGATCGGCCAACGATACTGTTCAGGTGATAACTTCATGTCTGGGACTGTGGTGAGCATTGGTTCTATAGACTCCCTGGCTCATCATTGCATAGCGGCAATGATTGTTCATGTATATGGGTCACTTGCGACCCAACGGATTAGTGGTGGCCAGCTACTGGTGCTGGAGAGAGTGGTGGGCGGTGAGCAGTTCGCATGGGGACTGATGCTGCATGCATGGATGATAGCGCAGTTGGACCATTGTCGATCCACAGGTATAGGAGAGTTCGCTTTTGGGTCTATCCTGGTAGCCTGGTTTTTGGAGAGGGTGTCGATGTTGCGCCCGAGGGTTCTGTTGTAGATGCCAGGGGCACGAGAGCTGCAATTGAGGCGGTGGTCTACAGTTTTGGTTCACCAAGGTGGTGGTGAAGGTGGCCACTATTTTTCAGCAGATGCGGCACGGATATGGTGGTAGATGCCGCAGGTAGTACTGCGGTACCCCTATGCTAGGGTTGACTTCCGGGGTGACCCGGATATGGTGCTACCTCCAGGGGAGGTGTTTGACCATCGAGGTATATTTAGTATTGTGTATGTTTTTTATTTAGGTTGTTTTTTGAGATATCAGTCCATATGTATGTGATATAGATGCTGATACTATATGTTCATTTGTTGTTTTGTGCATGTGCAGATGTGGCACCTCGTGGGTGCGAGGTGGAGATGAAGAGAGCGTCGGCTCGTCGAGATCCGGAGAGACGACCACAAGGAGAGAGACGTCGGTGGGAGGATGTCGCGGAGCGACCTGTTGAGCCCGAGAGGGCAGCGAGGAGGCGCCGGTTCGATGACCCCGGTGCGGGGCCATCACACGCTCCTCCAACGATGGACGGAGTTGATTTTGATGATATACGCCATCGTCTGGAGACGGTGTTGTAGGATGTGCCTGAGGGCACGTGGACGCGTATCCAGGACGAGAGCTTCCTGGAGCAGTGTGTGGGGGTGCCGCCACCATGGCGGTCCATAGTGCGGAGAGCAGCAGTGCTTGCTGCGATGACGAGTGGACGCCTGTCGCTGGGGCAGGAGGGTCCTGTCGGTGGTCCACCACCTCCTCCTGAGGGAGGAGTAGGTGGTGGTGCGATAGAGGCACCATGACTAATGTATGATGTATATGTTTTTTTTGTATATAGGCTGGTGAGCCGATTTTTGTACCGAGGTGTTGTGCTGGCCTGCGGGCATATGTATTTTTGTATGTAAACATTCGGACGGCCTGATAGGCCTTTATATATATATGAGTATACATATTTTGAGATCCTGATGTTGTCTACATGTGGTTTTTGTTGATGATTATGATGATGTCTATTCTATCTATATGCTGTGACAGGATTTGTGAGTTGTTTATGTATGTGTAGCTTGATGTGATATATGCCAATCTAACACCATGTTAGCTATTTGGTCTGTTGTTTGATTCAATTGTCTTGGAATATGTGTGAATGTAATGGAATCAAAATGTTGAGATAACAGTCTAACCTGCAGGTATTTGTGAAAGAGGCACGGATCGCGTACACGGTATACATTGTTGAGCTGGAGAACGACTAGTTGAGAGTCGAGGAAGACGCTAAGGTGACGAATATGATGACGTTGGGCATCGTCCAGGAGGCCAATGACCGCAGTGTATTCGACTTGGTTGTTGGTTGCTGGCCCCAAACATATGTCGCTTGAATGTAGCATTTCATGTGAGGGGGTGTATAGAGCCCAAGCAGCTGAAGCGAGATTTTGCGTCCAACGACTGGCGCCGTTGGCATAACCAATGTGATAGGTTGGTGGAGGAAGCATCTGTCAATAGCACAAAGGATAGTTTAGACGAGAGGGTAGGAGGAAAAAGATTAAAAACACTAAAAAGAAAAAATAACCTAAAGTAGAATGACTACTTCTAAGCATAAAATTTCTTGAGATATAACCCATTGACGGGTTCCTTGAGCGAGAGGCCTTCGGGGGAGGCTAGGATGTATGCGCCTTTGGTGAGGCAATGTTGGATGATGTACGGGCCATGCCAAAGTTATTCGAATTTTCCGTGGCCAAAGGTATCATGAGCGATATCATAGGCCAGGACGAGGTCGCCTTCGCGGAATGATTGAAGGTTGACATGGCGATCGAAGGTAGCTTTGGATCATTTTTTAGCTACCTCGTTGTTCTGTAATGAAGATCGACGATCTTCATCTAGCGACTCCAAGTTCAGCAAGCGCTGCTCCATTGGAGCAGTGTCAGGTAATAGCTCAATTGCGGTGCGTAAGGTGGGTATTTCACACTCAATGGGAAGAGTTGCCTCAACCCCATGGACTAAATGGAATGGCGTGAAACCAGTAGCGGTCTTTAATGCTGTTCGATAAGCCCATAGCGCAGAAAATAACATATGATGCCAATTGGTTGTATGTTTATTAACCGTGCGTTGTAACATGGTCTTGAGGACTTTGTTAACTGCCTCGACTTGTCCGTTTGACTGAGGGTAATATGGTGAGGCAAACTCGTGAGAGAATCCTAACCGAGATGAGAATTCGACGAAGATCTCATTCTTGAAGTGTTTCCCATGGTCGGAAACAAGTTGGAGTGGTACTCCAAAACAGGATATGATGTGATTAAAGAAAAAACGTGTTGCAGTGTCAGCGGTGTTGTTGAAAGTGGGCATAGCTTCGGCCCATTTGGTGAAGTAATCAACGGCGACAATAATGTATTTGTGACCATTGATGGAGGGGGGATTACAAGTCATAAAGTCGATGCCCCACTTACAAAAAGGGCCCGCAGTAATGACAAGGTGAAGAAGAGCAGGGGGAGCTCGGGATTTGTTGGCATAGAGCTGACATTGCTCACATCGTTTCACGGTATGAATGCAATCATGAAACAGGGTCGGCCAAAAATAACCGGCTCGGATAATCTTTTGAGCAGTGGATATACCCAAAAGATGGCCCCCACATGTGCCGTTGTGGCAGTCGTTTAAGACTCTGTCGGCCTCGTCAATAGTCAGGCACCGACGAAGAATGGTGTTGACGCCCCGCCGGTATAGGATGTCGTCGATGAGGAGATAGCGGGGGGCCTGATGGTGAATACGCCAACGATCATCTCATGATAGGTGGTTACCAAAATTTTGAGTTCATAGGTAGACGAGAAGGTCTTCGTACCAAGGATCATCTGAGGTGATGTAAAAGAGATGTTCATCGAGAAAGTCAGTATTGACGGGTGCACTGGTGGTGTCAGAGGGGAGGGCCATGACAAGTTCGGCGAGAACGAGGGCCTTCTTGATCTTAGGTATTGAGAACTCGAGGTCATACTCCTGAAGGATAACGATCCATCGAGCGAATTTGTTGTTAACTTGTCGACGGCTGAGCAAGTACTGCATAGGGTTGGAATCTGCGACGACCTTTGTGGTGCGAAGCAGAATGTAATGGCGCAGTTTCTGGACTGTGAGGATAACTGCAAGAGCAAGTTTCTCTTCGTGTTTGTACTTCAAGGGTGGTCCTGAGAGGTTCTTACTAATGTAGTAAATGACATGTTCACGATTGTCATCTCCGAGTTGGACGAGGACGGTGGCTACTGATACAGTTGATGCTGATACGTAGAGGATGTAGTCACGATTATAGTCAGGTGCACTAATTAAAGGTGCATTTGAAAGCGCTGCTTTGAGATCGTCAAATGAATGTTGGGCATAGTCATCCTAGTGAAAGGGTATTTCATGACATAGTAAGTGAAGGAAACCATGTGCGCGTATGGCGTAATCTGGGACAAAGCGTCAAAGGAAGTTAGCTTTTCCCTGAAGACTCTGAAGTTGCCGTAAATTCCGAGGAGGTGGAATTTAGGTGATGGATTTGACTTTGATGGGTCCACTGTAATACCGCTTTGGGAAATGATAAAACCGAGGAGGTTCCTGGCAGTGACACAGAACACACACTTGAGAGGATTCAAGCGGATGTTGTACTGATGACACCATTGAAAAATGATTCGTAAATCATTGAGATGTTGGATGCGTTTCTTGGATCGAGCTATGAGGTCGTCCAAGTAGGCGAGGATGATTTCGGCCAGATCATGAAAGATGTATGTCATCGCCCGCTGGAAGGTTGCGCCGACGTTTTTTAAGCCGAAAGGCATGACCCGATATGCAAAAGTACCCCATGGGGTAATGAATGTGGTTTTATACTGATCGGCTGGGTGGATTTGAATTTGGTTATAGCCAGAGAATCTGTCCATGAAGGAGAGAGCCTCGTGGCCGGCGCAGTCGTCGATAATTTGATCGATGAAAGGCGTTGGAAAGTTGTCTTTGGGACATGCGTTATTGAGATCGCGAAATTCTGTGCAAACGCGGATAGTGCCCTGTTTTTTGTCGATGGGTACGGGGTTGGAAACCCATGAAGTGTAAGCGATGGGGTAAATAAACCCGACCGTACATAATTTTTCAATTTCGGCTTTGATAGCCGCGACTTTGGATGGGTGTAGCGGTCGTTGTTTCTAGCGAACTGGTGTGATGTCAGGCCAGGTGTCGATGCAATGCTCGACAATAGAGGGATTGAGGCCAAGCATTTCCGTGTATGACCAGGCGAAAATATCTCTATATTCCTGGAAGAGGGATTTATATGCGGCGATTTCCTAAGGAGTGCAAGCAGCTCCAATGATGATTTCTTCGACGATGCCATTTTTAATGGAAATGTCGATTTTGATGGTGGGGGAAATGTTGGCCATATTACCTTCTTCAAAAGCGTTAGGGGCAGGAATGGGATTGTTGAACCAATCGATAGGCCCGGATGGGATAAAATATTTGGTTTCGACCACGTAAATGGGGTTTTGGTTAGGAGGCATGAGGGTTTCCTGTGGAGAGAAGAGTGCGCGGTGATGTAGTGCATCCCAGGGCGAGTCTGGGTAGTTTAGCTCTTCAAGTATGTCCTCGTCGCATTGAAAACATCGGGAATACAAGGGGTCATGAGGAGTGATCTCGGTGACAGTGTGGTTGCCCCCTGATGGAGAAGCAGAGGGAGCAATGCTAGGAGATGGTAAGGGTTCACTCGACATAAACCATATGTTGAAGTACTGAGGGGTACCCGTGGTGGGTGGGTGGAGAGTGTCCGCAGGGGAATAAGCAGGAGAGTTTGGGGGGTTGCAGGGTAAATCCTCAGAGACATCATTTAAGAACCATGGAGGCGTTGGGAGTGCCTTGGGCTCTGGAGAAATGACATGAAGATCCTCGAGTGACGAAGGAATGTCAATTATCGCCTCTGCGGGTCGGTGAAGCAGGGCCAATTGACATTGCCTGTATGCAAGGATCATAGGACACTAGTAGGTAAAATGAGTTAATGAATCGCATAGAGAGCAAGGGCATCTCATATGTTCATTGATTGAAGTGGTGACATAGTGAATGTCAGTGATATTTGACGAGGACGTAGCAGGGTGTGGGTTGTTCTGGAAATTCTGGCGTACCGCAGCTAATGTCTGCCGAAAGTGCGGCAGTGCTGGGAAATGGTGGGTGTAATGGCCATACTTTGAACATATAGCACAAGCATATTTGGTCCTCAACCCTTTACTACTGGAAGGTTTGGTGGTAGTAGTGGGACTAGAAGTAGTGGTGGGTGTTGTGGGAGTTTGATTGAGGGGGATCAAATTCTGTAATTCAGGTAGGGATGGGCAATTGTTGGTTTGGTAGCCCTCTTTCTCACATAGTGCGCAAGGTGGTGGTATGCATGGAGGAAGTGGAGCGGTGGGCTCTTTCTTCGTCCTCCTGATCCCAACTGTAGCAGGGGGGTTAGTGAGTATGGGGGTATTGGGGGTAAGGACGGGAATCGTCATGGGAAGTCCTTTTTGTGGGGGAAGGGATGGTCGAGGGACCATCTCTGGTGGGTGTAAATACCAAACTGGGATTGCTAACACCATATTAGGTAGTGTGAGCATTGCGGCTACCTGAAAAGCTTCAATACTTGGGGGAGGGTAAAAGAAGGGAATTTGGGTGAGGGGTTGGGGGAGTGTCTCCCAAATGAGATTATTCCCTTGAGGGGATGTGGGTTCGGGGACTGTTGGGGTCGACGAGTGCGCAGGAGGCTCTGACGAGAGTGGTTCTACGACTATTGAGACGTCAGGAATGACTTAAGCCTCCTGAGGAGGAAGAGCATCCTCCGTGTGAGTTCCGTTAGATGAGACGACACATACTTGATTAGGGGGAAGGAGTGGTGGTGCTCCATGGTACGTCCCTAACAAGGATGGATCTTTAAAAATCCCAGGACCCATCTCGACGAGTGGATATGCGTTTGGGTTGGTGTGGATGAGAGGAAGAATGTTATCGAGGTTGGCAGATGGGTTAGGCTCATAATGTGAGACTTGGTCGATGGTCACGATCTTCCCATTGTGGGGGAACATCATTGTCCGAAAGACTGAAGAGGCCATTGCCTTCATAGCATACATGTAGCTACGCCCGAACAGGATATTATAATCTAGGGGGGCGTCGATAACTTCGATATCAATGAGGATAGTCTTGCCCCAGAGTTCAACGGGGACATTTTGGAAGAGCCCTTTAGGAGAGGATGGTCATATGTCATAAGCTCGTAATGTGATGGCAGAGGGTATGAGTTATGGGGAACCAAGTTTCTGCCATACTGTTTTGGACATGATGCACGTAGAGGCACCTTCATCGATGATACACCGATGAACTGTGATGTTTCGTATTTTCACTGGTATTTGAAAAGCGATCAAGGCGGGAAGACGAGGTTCTCCGCTATCAAGATCAAAGGTGATGAGTCGAGTATCTGCGGGATCAACTGCCCCCAATGTGGAAAGTAAATATTTCCGCTGCGTAGGACAAGTCTGAAGGACTTCCAGGACTGACATGGCAGTCGGGGATTGTGCTAAGTCGTCTACCAAGCTATAGTTATGAGCTGCCCTAGCCTGTGGATTGTGGACATTCCTGCACAAGGGGATGCGAGGGATGCGAAGTGGTGGTTCGACGGATGAGAGAGGGATCACCAACGGGGGTCCCGTCAGTGTAGGGTTTGTCTCTGGAGAGATGGGAGGAGATTCAACGGGTGTATGATCCTGACGATTATGTGTTTGCAGAAGAATTTCTTCCTCACTGGTGAGGAGAATTGTACGCTCTGCTGGATTGTTGGGGTTGTGGTATTGGCCCACCTGAGGTGGGCGTTGTTGTGTATCCTATTGGGTGTTTATCACACCTTGATATGGAATAGGATTTTTCATCACGGTGGGAGGGGGTTGCTGCACGTATTGTTGTGGTGCCTTTTGAGGGGCAGTCTATGCAGGAGAATGGGGAAGGCTACCCGAGTCTTTCAACCGTTTGAAATCAGCGATCTGGGGGCAATGGTGAGTGTAATGACCAAACTCACCACAAAGAGCATAAGGGAAGATGGTTTTAACATTATTTATCCCTTGGCGTTTGTTGTTATTGCCCCCTTGGGGGTTTTGGTTCCCTTGGTTCTAGTTTCCCCCAGTGGGTTGGTGTTGTGGGGGTTGATTCCTGCCTTGACCAGGGTTGTTGTTATTCCTGTTCCTTCCTTTCTTCTTGGCATTGTTCGATGGATGAGTTGGGTTGGTTGTATTCAACTGTTCGAAATTGTGGTATTGTTGAGCAGCAGAGGGTTGAACAAAATTTACCCCCGCATGAGGATGTGGGGGAGACATGGGTTGTGGAGGACCAGGAAATGGGAAGTATGGATTTTGTGGTGGTATCAATCCATAAGGTACATAGGAATGTGTAGTGCTTTCACTAGTACTATAAGATGATGTTGAGGGAGTACCACTATTTGTGTGGATAGGTGGATGTATGGGAGGTGTCGGTGGTGGTCCACTGATGGGTGGAGGTATAGCAATAGGGTATGGTTGTTGATAAGGGGGTGGGGGGTAGTAAGGAGTGCCCCCATATGCTGGCGAGTATTGAGGTGTTCCATACATCGGTGGTGGTTGGGGTTGTGGACCATGGTGTGTGGTGGCACCTATTAGTCCGTCTGCTGAGTGAGACATCCTAGGTTTGTCTTGGCCAAATGGCACAGGTTTTGGAAGATCAAGAAGTATTGATTATAAGTACCCTGACTGTGCATAGATGAGGTCATACTATTGGGCCTTACTGATGGCTTCCTCTTCGGATTGAGGGAAGGTGGAAGCTACATCCTTTCCAAGGAGAGAGACAAGTGATCTAAGAAACCAGTCAAGACATTGTTGCTTGGTGGTTTCCGCTTTACACAAACTACGTCGCCTACGCCACTCATGAATGTGGTCAGGAATGTGGGTGGTTGAGGTTTGTTTGAAGTTAGACAGCAGTTCTAAACCATTTTCATGGTGGATGGGTAATTGGAATAAGGTCAAGAATGATTTTTCCAATGACTCAAAGGTCGCATGGGACCCTGATTTTTGTTCGACATACCATTTGGTTGATGGGCCAGTAAGTGTGCGTTGAAATAATCGCAGTCTGATGGAATCATCCATAATGCTATTGGAAGAACACCATAGATGAAAGGTCATGACATGGTTGGCGGGGTCATCCCCTGCCTTTCCTTCAAACTTTGGTATGTCTGAAGGAAGTTTTGTTGGCATTGTAGGCCATGTGGCGTCATACAATATAGGATCATTGGTGAGTTTGGTGAGATCTGGTATGTTGAGAGAGGCCAAATATGGCATCTGTAGTGGGGTGGGGGGGTTAGCTCCAGCCATAGTGTGTTGTGAACTTGACCCTTGATGGGGACTAGGTGGGTTGGTGCTCCCTCCTTGAGAGGAAATGGGTCCCCCGCTTCCTTGTAAAGGAGAGCGAGTGAACGGATGACCTTGGGAAGTTGACCCAAGTAATGTAGAACCAAGAAAAGCTGATCCTAAGATAGTAGCACTCACAGGAGTGTGTGACGGAGGTACTGATGAGCGGGTACGACTAGATACTCCCCCTAAGATAGGAGGGAGGTTGAGCAAGCATCGTGAACGACGGGGGTTCTATGGTTCCCCTATGATGTCAGACTAGTTGTGTGAATGTGTGCAATCAAGTGGTGAGAGAAATATAGAAACCAACAAAGCCTTTGCGTTGAATTTTTACACAATATATATATCCAAATCAAACTGTAATCAGATGTGCATCATACATAAAATGAGAAAGAAGCATATATATGGGTAAGTGGGTTTTGTCCGCGTGGGGGAATCAAAAGAAAGCAAATGCTCGTTTCCTAGAAGACGTAAAGTCCTTCCTCTCAAATAGCACTGGACCTTCCAATAGTGCTCAACAATGGGGTCTGAAGCCACCGGAAGAGACACTAGTGAAGGATGAAACAATTGGTTATAATGAGGGGTAGAGGGGGCATATCCCGAAAGAGCTGGCGATATTTCCCAATAGCCACACAAAATCCAATCAAGGTGCAATTGCAGCCCACAATTGCCACCTG
>ML799075.1:65201-106947 GCA_009831015.1 Picea engelmannii | reverse complement strand
ATTGGAACACTTGACTTGGAGGATTTGAAGTTCCCTATTTGACAACCTCTATGTTTGAAAATGTGAGAACCAGATAACGGGGAGTTGTTTGGATGCCTATCCCCGAAATCCTACCTAGACTAAAAATTTCTTTTGGCACCTCCCGTGGAGGAAAACTTAGTGAGTTTTTAGAAAGATTTTAGATGAAGTTGTTTTGTGAGGCTGGGGGTGAAAACCAACCTCGTTTGATTAACAATGGGAGTGGATAGTCTTGTCAAGAAAAGATGGGGTATTTTCGGAATCCCTTTGGAGGAAACTTACTTGGACCTCCACGTTTTGAGAAGAATCTATGTGAGTGAGAAGTGACTTTTGTGTGTGAGTGAAAAGTGTGCCAATTTTTTAGTTAATTAGATGTCACCTTGTTGCATGTGGACTTCACTTGGTCCTTACAAGAGTGTGATTACCTAATTAGCTAGATGTCATTGGTACAACCTTATGGAATTCAAAAGCCCTAGGAAGCTAGCATGTGGACATGTGGGTCCATTACTATCCTTTAACTCCCTATTGTGAGGTAATATAGAAAAGCATGAAACTATCCTAGATTGAACATATGGGCATGTATGGGCCCGTTACAAACCTTTAAACTCTCCTAGTGTTTTGATCTAAGAAAGCAAAATTTCAACCACTATTCTATCTTTGTAGCATGTGGGCATGTATGGGCCCGTTACAAGTTTAAAATATGTTTGAAAAATAAAACTAAGAGGGGTCCCAAAAAGGGCCATTGTCCTCTCCTAAAGGTTTTAAAACTTTTGTTAAGGGAGATGAGATTGTTTTCACAATCTTTTTCTGTTTCTCAAGATCGCTTGGAGGCGCGAGAGAAGAGCATACTCAACGATTGTTACTTCAAATTCGAGTCCCAAATGTGAGTTAATATGTGATTAAATATGATTGTCCACTTATGTTATAAGCCAAAGCAAGCCATCCATGTGGAAAAAAGCAAATAAGGGAAATTTATTTTTATCCTCCTAAGTGCCTATGTGTGCTCGACTAACCCCTTTATATGATGAGGGGACTAAGTGTAATGTGGCTTTACAACATTTTTGACATCATATTTAAGAAGGAAGATGGCCTTCCCCACATACAAATAACTTACAAAGTGAAATTTTGTTCAAAATGTGTGGCCCCTAGTGTAGACAGGCGCGCACAGAGCGCAGGCGCGCGAGAAGAAATGAGTCATAAAGCGCATGCGCGCAAAGAAAGGCTGTTATGAAAGCGCATGTGCGCACGATGCACGTCTGTGGGGTGGAATACCCGTGCACCTGTGACAAACGGACGAGAAATAAAATCCAGATGGATTTCCCTCAATTCTTCTATGAATTGACTGGTTAGCAGGTCGACAGAGGCCGGTTTGTGCACCTGCAAGTTAAACAAACTAAAAGAAGAGAAAAATAAACCCAAATGAGGTAGGAATTGATATCTTATCCCCAGTATGGTCGCCAATCTGTTTGCACCCTTTTCGTCACCTTGGTGAGAAAATAAGAGGTGCTTACATGCCCAGTTGGGTCTTGTTGAGCATGACAGCTATAGAGGAAAGAGTTAGAGAAAGAAAAACAAAACTATAAGCAAGAATTAAACTAATACAAACTAAAATCATAAGCATATGGGTATAGAGATAAAAAACACAAAAATACCAATATCACCAATGTTTTTAGGCTGATCTATTGATGAAATCAAAGCACAATGAAGAAAGGGGACTATGAGTCCCTTCTTCCTCCAAAGGAAGGCCTTGGACCCTCACAAACTTATCACGGAAGGATCTTCATATCATGGTCAGGTATGCACGCGCATTGTCACATTTATCTAATACATGCTCATATCTTTGATTCTCTTTAGATATTGTTCACTTTTGGGTATTTGTTTCTCATATGTACAGGTACTTGCTCCTCACCCCTCGGCATCACCCCTTCAGGTATATACTCAGCACTGGCATGTAGTCTTTCCCGCTGTGTCACACTTGCATTTCCAGTCACACCCTCTGATGTTTACCTCTAGGATCTCCATTCCCAGCTCTACAGTACCCACACCTCCATTTGCATCTTCGGTACTGTTACCCGGTAGCATTCTTACCCACATGAGTTGTCCCATTCATAGCACCTTTTGGCACTTTTTGACACTCATGTTGTTCTTCACTACCCTTTAGGGATGGGAGTCCCGATAGTCTGTCAAACATGTTGTGAATCAGCCACATACTCCTTCTCCTCATTTTGCTAGCTTTCCCACATGGACTCCCAGATTATCTCTTTACAGTTCTATTTTTTTACCTGCACCTCCGCAGTATCATGAACCCTCCATTTCATCCACAATCAGTTTGCCCATCTGTGAACCTACCCTCATTTCACCTACCTCATACAAAAACTCACCAATGGGGCCCCCACCCTTCATCAGTCTTCCAAGCACATTCTGCCCTACGTGGGCCACTCATATCACACTGGGGCACCCGTTTCTGTATTTGTACATTTTTCCCCAAATTATTCGTTATTTATTGTACAAACGCCTTTATTTCCAGTCATTACACTTTCTTTTGTCGTCACCATTGGCGGCTTGCTTCCTTTTTGGCCACACGCCACCCATGTCACCCTTGGTTGGAGCATTACTTATCATCTACCCTTGTCGGCATCGTCCATATCTTCAGAGTACTCCACAGGTCACTTACCTCTACCCTCTGACTTTGTTCACCTTGTCCCGCCTCTGGCACAACTTATCACCGGTCTTGTCGTCCCCCTGACACTCGACCTTGTTACACGATTGCGGCCACTTTTTATCTCATACATCCTCCAACCAAGGGAAGTCTTGAGTCTTCCCACTTCTTGACTTTGTCCATGTACCTTTTCCACTTCCTCACCTCAGTAGATTCCACGAAGCCCTTTGCTTCTGGGAGTCACGTTCCCCTTTTTGTCAACATCAGCACAATTTTCCAGAAGGGCGACACTATCTTGATTCTCATTCTCCATTCAATGAGAGATCTCGGATGACATAGGGTGAAACACCATTGCTCCCTGTTGTCGTTGGCCCCCATAACATTCGACGCCAACACTTTCTCATGTTATGGTGGGTCTTACTTTGCGACTATTGCAGTTATTTTTACCATTTTCCGAAGACCTCTGAACTTGGTAGGGCTATCAATGCCCACATCATCGCTGCTGCTTATTACCGCGATCATTGCATATTGTTCAGAGTATGTTCCTTTGCAGAATTGTCTTCTACCTTTATCATCACCGCCCCCGAGGGCACTACAGTTGTCTACACCAACACTTCCGTCATATTTTTTCAGAGTTACATAACACGAGCATGGGGCATGCCCGCCTCGTTTGTACACAGTTTTCTCTTTTTTGCACAACTCTCAGAAGGTCGGGTCCTACCGGTTCCTTTCTTCTCCAACAGATCGCTCTGAATGATCCCACTATTTCTCTCCCTTACAACAACATTCTCAGTAGAAGAAACATTGATGGATTTTGGCTATACGTATGCTCCTAACCTCATCCATTAGGGGGCATCTGTTATCACTGAAATTTCGTCCGCACATGGCGACAAGAACTCAGCATCGTCAAACAGTAATGAAGTCATTCATGGAACTGAATTAATTTCACAGCATTCCAAATAGGTCAAAAACTATACAAAGTAGTAAAAAATTGAAAAGCGCTTTACAAAAGTTGGGTGCACGCTCACATGCGCGGAACAGGAACGTACCATGCACGCATACGCGCACGATGCGCGGCTGTTGGCGCAAAAACCCATGCACCTGCTAAACGGCGCATTTATTGAATTGGTCGGCCTCCCAACCACTTATGGATCAGCTCCCAAGTCGATTTGACCCTCAAATCTGAGCTAAATCTTAATGGTGGGCTGGTCAAAGACCTAATAATGCCCTAAAGAGCCTCTTTTGACACTACAAAGGAGTTACACAATAACCCAATGCAATGCTATAAAAAGCCATGAAGAAACCTCATTTTCTCAAGGAATTTCATGTAATGTTATGCTGCCTAGATTGTTTTAAGGACTCAATCCTTGACAAGTTCACTTTGGCACCATTTCATTGAGCAATCCACCTCTCCATTGAGTGGATTTGCAAAGGAGTTCTTTCATCACCATTTTTATTTTTTTCTTGTTGCAAGGAGAGCAAGTTTGTGAGGGTCCAAGAGCCTTCCTTTGGAGGAAGAAGGGACTCATAGTCCTCTTTCTTCATTGTGCTTTGATTTCATCAATAGATCAGCCTAAAAACATTGGTGATATTGGTCTTTTTGTGTTTGTTATCTCTATACCCATATGCTTATGATTTTAGTTTGTATTAGTTTAATTCTTGCTTATAGTTTTGTTTTTCTTTCTCTAACTCTTTCCTCTACAACTGTCATGATCAGCAAGACCCAACTGGGCATGTAAGCACCTCTTATTTTCTCACCAAGGTGATGAAAAGGGTGCAAACATTGTGACGAAAAGAGGCTCTTTAGGTGACGAAAAGAGGCTCTTTAGGGCATTATTAGGTCTTTGACCAACCCACCATTCGGATTTAGCTCAGATTTGAGGGTCAAATCGGCTTGGGAGCTGATCCATAAGTGGTTGGGAGGCCAACCAATTCAATAAATGCGTTGTTTAGCAGGTGCACAGGTTTTTGTGCCAACAACCGTGCATCGTGCGCGTATGCACGCGTGGTACGTTCCTGTTCCGCGCATGTGTGCGCGCACCCAACTTCTGTAAAGCGCTCTTCAATTTTTACTACTTTTTATAGTTTTTGACCTTTTTGGAATGCTGTGAAATTAATTTAGTGCCATGAATGACTTCATTACTGTTTGACGATGCTGAGTTCTTATCGCCATGTGCAGATGAAATTTCAGTGATAATAGAGTCTCTGGGTAAAGGTTTGGCATGGTTCTAAGGTTTATGGGGTAATCCCCAGAGAAGAGTACTCTCGAGGGGCTTTCCCAGAACATTATGAGAGTCGAGCAAACAAGACAATTATTGGTGGAGTGAACTCATTCCCCAAACTTAATCATTTTTACAAAAACCAACGATGGCATGTAAGCGTACACATACATCCATTATTTCCAGTTTAAAGCACGAGGCAATCATTCTACACAGAAAGTATTATGGGCATATAAACATAAGCATTTATTCATGATATTCAGTTCGAAATACAAGGTGTAAAACACTTATCATATCTACCAGGCGTGATGCAACTACTAAGAGGGGTGTTTTTTTCCACCCAACCATAGGCTCAGTGGCTCCAAACGGATTTACCACTAGCCACCCAAGATCTAGACCACGATGCTTTGAGGTTCAGTCTCCTACTTCCAGCTCAACAAAAATCAAGGATGAAGGTTACTCTCCTTCTCCTGATAAATGAAAACAATCTAGGATGAAGGTTACTCTCCTTCTCTTGGTATTCAGAATTCCCTGTGTTTCCAGGGTTTCTCTAGTTCTCTTCCGTGATCCCTCGTCACGTGCACTGCTCTCTCTCTTACCACATTTCCTCTCTAGCCAATTTTTGTCTGCAAGGTTGCGTGTGGCACGAATTCTATCATCCGTGGTCAGGTATGAGGGTTTTTATGGATGGTCGGTTCACCCCCATCCCCTCATTAACTCATTAAGAGCCTCCCCACCTACCATTCTGACAGGAAATCCATTCCAGGATCAGAGAGCTGCTTTCGTTTGTGAGCAAGTATAAACCAGTACGGTACTAGCTCGGTGGAAGTTAACGCAACCATTCCAGGTCCCTTCCACCACCTCTCATTAGCCATAGTGGTCTCTTTTAGCACATGCCCCTCTCAGTAGTCATGCAACACATATTCATTATATAATTTACATTCATCGACCTTTTATGCAAAGGTCCGTCAAATCAAACATTCACATCTTTGAGTTTGCCATAGTTCTTGGCCAACATAGTTATCTTTACAGAATGGGGGAAACAAGGTGTTACAATTCCCTCCCCCTTAAAGGAAAATTTTCCTCGATGTTCTATCTATCAATATGACATGTATGTTCAGAAGAATGCAAAATTGGATATGCCTGTTTCATGGCATCTTCCATTTCCCACGTAGCCTCATCTGGGCCAAAATGTTTCCACTACACCTTGACCTATGCAATGGTTCGGTTCGTGAGTGGGGTTTCCTTTCTGTCTAATATGCATTGAGGTTCTGGTAGTAATTCTCCCTCCAGTTCCACCTAGATCACAGACCAGTCAATTATATGATTAGAATCATGTACATATCTCTTCAATAATGAAACATGGAAAACTTTATGTGATTTTACTGTGGGAGGAAGTGCTAGCCTATAGGCTACAGGTCCCACTCTATCTAGAACTTCAAAGGGTCCACAATAACGAGGTGCCAACTTGGCACAAGCTCCCATCCTCAGGGAACTCTTCTTGGGCCTATCTCTGAGATATATGTGGTCTCCTGTCTTGAATTCTCTTGGAGTTCTCTTTCGGTCGGTGTAACTTTTCTGTCTGTTCTGAGGGACCTTTAGATTTTGTTTTATCTGAGTCACTTGTCATTCCATTTCTTTCAACATTTCAGGTCCAATAGTAACTATTTTCACAGGATTACTCCAACTGACTGGATTATTGCACGGTCTACCATAGAGGACTTTGAAAGGGCTCATCTTCAGGGATTCTTGGTAGCCATTGTTGTAGGCGAATTCCACTAGTGGCAGGAAATATTCCCACTTCTTGGGTTGATGCATTACATGAATTCTTAGCATGTCTTCCAATATTTGGTTCACTATTACTGTCTGTCCATCGGTTTGAGGATGATAGGCGGTGCTAAACAGTAATTTGGTATCTAGACCAGCCATCAAGGATTTCCAAAAGTTGGAAGTAAATTCCGTGTCTCTGTCAAACAGGATCTCTTTACGCATACCATGTAGTCTAAATATCTCCTTCATGAATATGATGGTGATATCTATTGCCTTGCAAGTCGATTTGACGGGGATAAAATGGGCAGACTTGCTCAATTTATCCACCACTAGCATGATGGCATCATTATGTTTGGTCGATCTTGGTAATCCGATGATGAATTCCATGGAAATGGTTTCCCACTTCCATTCCGGGATTGGTAGAGGTTGTAATAATCATGTTGGGTGTCATTGTTCTTATTTAACCTATTGGCATTCTATGCATCTGGCTAAGTACTCATCTATGTCTTTCTTCAATCCAAGCCAAAATAATTGTTTCCTGGTGGCTGTGATCATCTTCTGGTATCCGAGATGACCAATATATGGTATTTTATGTAGTTCATCCATTATGAACCTCTTCAAGTCATCACATTCTGGAATATACAATCTATTTTTGCAAGTTAGCAGACCTCCATCTATCATCTGGTAGCCTTCATACTTTATTCCTGTGGGTTCTTGCTCCAGGTACGAGGTCACGATCTAGAAGAATGTGTTTGTTTCTTGTGCATTCCTGACTCTTTCCTTGACATTCGTCTCGCAGGTGCTCACCGCTGCCAGATGAATTGTTTTCATACTTCTGCTAAGGGCATCGACCACCTTATTTTCCTTTCCCTTGATATGTTTGATTTTGAAATCAAACTCACTAAGAAGGGTCATCCACCTAGCTTGTCCAGCATTGAGTTTTGGTTGGTCAAATAGATATCGCAATCCAAAGTGGTCTATCATAAGTACAAATTTTATTCCCAGGAGGTAATGCCTCCACATTTTTAAGGCGTACACTATGGCGGCTAGTTCTAGATCATGGGTCACATAGTTGACTTCTTGCTCATTCAATTTTCAGGATTCATAGCAGACTACACTTCCTCCTTGCATAAGGACTCCTCCGAGCCCTTCCTTGCAGGCATGTGTGCACACGAGGAAGTCATCTTCGGGATCGAAAATCTTCAACACAAGTGTGTGGGTCAGTAGATGTTTTAGGGATTGAAATCTTTCTTCACATTCTTGTGTCCACGTGAATTTAGCTCCCTTCTTCTGGAAGGCAGTGATTAAACAACCAATCTTGGAGAATCCTTTTATAAATCTCCTATAGTATCCTGCTAAGCCCATAAAGGATCTAATATCTGAAACATCCTTTGGGGTAGGCCATTCCATGATAGACCTGATCTTGTCAGGGTCTATTGCTACTCCTTCTTCAGATATGACATGGCCCAAGTAATGTATTTGCTTCTGGAAAAAGTTGCACTTGCTAAATTTGGCATAGAGCTGATGTTCTCTTAGCACTTGAAGCATGATTCTAAGATGATCCTCATGTTCCTCTCTATCCTTGGAGTAAATTAATATATCATCAATAAAAACCAGTACAAATTTGTCTAGGAATTTGTTGAGCACATTTTTCATCAAGCACATAAAAGTGGCAGGGGCATTGGTTAATCCGAATGGTACTATCACAAACTCATAGTGACCATATCTCGTCCTGAAGGAAGTTTTTTGGATGTCTTCACCCTTGATTCGGACTTGATGGTATCCAGATCTCAAGTCAATCTTTGAGAAGATGGAAGCACCTCCCAATTGATCAAATAGGTCATTGATCATGGGTAAGGGGTACTTGTTCTTTATGGTTACCTTGTTTAGTTGTCTATAATCTATGCATAGTCGTAGGGTACCATCTTTCTTCTTTACAAACAGAATTGGTGCTCCCCATGGAGACACGTTGAGCCGGATATAGCCTTTTTCCATCATTTCTTTTAGTTGTAATTAAAGCTCAACTAGCTCAGGTGTGCTCATCCTGCAGGGTGTCCTAGACACTGGCACCGCTCCCGGTGCAAGTTCTATCGAGAATTCAATGTCCCTTCTCGGAGGTAGACTCGGTACCTCTTTCGGAAATACATATCTATATTCTCTTAGTGTGGGGTGGTCTTCGAGGCTTGGTTTGTCATCTTCAACTGATTCCAACACCTATATCGCATAAAGTAGACATCCCTTTCTACAATACTTTCTCATTTGAAGGGATGATATTCGTCTCACCGAGACAGGTTTTTGGATCCCTCGAAGGGTTATCCCTCTTCCTTCTTCACCTACACATTCTAAAGTTTGATGGTAATAGTCCAGTCTGGATTTATATGTGGCTAGCCAGTCCATTCCAATCAACAGGTCATATGATCCTAGGGGTAGTATGTTAAGGGTTGCTTGGGTGGGGAATTTACCCATAGTGAAGTGGCAAGCTGGTATGACCTCCGCTACCTTTCTTTTGGTGCCAGTGGCTAACTGTACCAACCATGGCTTGGCGTGTTTATGTGGCTGTAATTTACACTTATCAACAACCTTAGGAGCTATATAACTCAAATTTGAACCAGGGTCAATTAGAATAGACACTAGATGGTTGGTGATCATACCTTCCATCTCCACCACTGAAGCTTGGTGGTCATCTTGTTTATTATCCAAGGATGCATAATTTTATGGCACACTCCTGGCCACATCATTGACAGTGGTAGCTTCTTGAACGTTGTAAATTCTTCGACTATTCTGTTGTCGGTGCGGGAAGTCCCACAGTAGATGTTCTTCTCCACAACCCCAACATTTCAAGGGTTCTCTCTTTGGGTTATCAATCTTTCCTGGGGTAGATCCAGAAGGTTTATTTCCGCTCTAGGAGGGGAAATTCTGTTGGTGTACACTTCAGGTTGGGAAGATCATCCTTGAGTCCTTCTTATAGTTTTTAAATCTTGGGGATTTAAACCCCTTTTTCTGGAATCCCGGACTATTCTTCTACTTCCAGTTTTCGCAAAGTTTTGTCCGATGCCCCAGTTGTTCATAAAAATATTTTGCCTTTCGGATAGTGTCTTCTTGGGTCTTTGGCTCATCAAACTCAATCTTGTTCTGATATTCCTTAGGTAGTCCACTGATGAATCGTTGCACCTTTGCCTTCTCTACTTTTATATAGGGTATGTACCTCAGCAATTCGAGGAATCTGCTGACATATTCCTCTATGGTGTGTTGCCCCAGATTGAGTTCATAGAATTCTTTAGTCTTTTCATCAAAATACTTTTTCGACAGATAATTTTTTTCTGAAGTATTTCTCAAACCGTTCCCAGTATAGGTCCTCTTCGTGAATCCCTTTTACATTCTTAAGGTCTTCCCACCAAATGGAATCCTTTCCATTCAAGTTGAAAGTGGCTACTCGGGCCTTCAAATTTTATGAGAAGTCATGGACTCTAAAATACTTATTTACTCCAAGCATCCAAGCCTCCGCTTCCTCCCCTTTATTTATTTCACCATCGAAAGAGGGTGGTTTGGCCTTCTTGAATTCTTCGAGATTGTGAATTTTGGAATTCTTTCGCTTCTTCCATTTTCTTCGAGAATAAGAACTAGTTTTGCTACTAGAAGATCCCTCTGAGTTGCCAGTTTCCTTTCCAGAGGAATCGTCTGACGCTTGTCCCTTATCTTTGGGGTGGACCTTTCTCGAGGTGCTCTTCCCGGTGTGGCCACTTAAAAGACCACGTCTCTGTATCTCAGGTGGACTTCGAATTTTCTTTGTCTGTCGTCGGTCCGCGTGACTGGTGTCAGGTTCATGCTGCAATTGTCTTTGTATGTCAGATAAACTCTACAGCAAGACTGCATTAATTTATGTCTGCTTCTCTTGCTCTTTTATCAACCTCTCATTGTCGGCCTTGAAGCTCTATAGTTCAACCATGAGGCTTCTCACAGTCTCAGCTAGATCGGGAGGGGTCTCTACCACTCTCTTTTCGTCAGACTCTTCATCTCTTTTGTGGGATCCATCCCCCACTTCGTGGTGCGTCACCATTCTATGCATCTGCAGTTTCCCGCGGTTGATCGTCTACTTGTTGTGCAAGAAAAAAACTTATTGTTAGTCAACATTATAGTCATTCACAATCAGTGCATAATTCATATTTTTCAAATGCATACACACAATAGGAATTTTCATTCCTAACTTCGGCTTTTGCTAAAGGGGTTAAGATAGAGGGTTACTCCTTTTAAGAGTACTTCAAATGGAGTTTTTGTGCAACTTGTTCATGAGCCCAAGCAGGCCAAGTGTTGTAACCATGCTCTGATACCAATTTGTCACACACCCAATACAACAACTTAGATTTTTCATCTTTTTCTTTGAGGAACAGAATCCTCGAGACTTCTATGGGGCCTAGCACAGACCCTCTCTTCCATTATCCTCCTCCAAATGACCACAAGTTGGCCTTAGCACAAGCACCTTTCGCAACTCGCAAGTCGGGAATCAAGAATCTCGACTCCCCTTTCTCCAAACACTGATACCCAAGATACTATACGAGTTTGGCTCCCTCCTCACTAGCGCCTGCTACATGTAACCGTAGGCTAGGCCAAACACTAGCACCACTCGCAACCTCGCCAATTGAGGTGTTGAGCTCCTGTGCTCCTCCTTCAAAAATCCCCAAGACGTGAGAGGTCAATGCTGCGTGGACTCTACCAAAGCGACGTGCACACACCACTTGTCAATCTCGCTATACTTTGCTCACGAGTTGTGTCATCGCCGCCTATCGCACAAGACCTCGGCTCTCGGTGTTTCGCAGACTTAGCGATCAAGGTGTAGCTTCTTCATCCTGTGAAATCCCGAGCCATGATAAGTCAGCAGTGGGTTGACTCTTTCCCAGTGTGACATGTGTCCACCACCGGTCACCCACTTCCTAGGGTAAATACTAGCACTACTCACATCTCGCGACTTCATGAGATGGAGTGTTGAGCCCTCATGCTCCTCCTTCGGAATTTCCCGAGACACGATAAGTAAACAATGAGTTGACTCCTTCCCAGGCGACATGTGTACATCACCTGTCACCCGTTCCCACCTTTCTCTGGGTGCTTGTTGTTATGCCACTTGTCAACCACGTGGTCCCCACTTATGGGTGGGTCACGTGTTTGCACGATCCCTTGGCGCTCGGCACTTCGTGACTTCTACAATCGAAAAGAAACTCCCTCAAGTTCCTAACCCTCGATAGGCAATAATCATGAAAGTTATGATCCAACTGTTCTCCCGTGCCTTGGATCCAACGACCACAATTATGTCATGATCTCATGAATCGTGATTTCATGTAGTCCTACCCTTGACCACACCAAGTCGCGAGTCAACGAAAATCTACTCTCCTGCCTATACAAAGGCTAAGATCGACGGTCATTAGGGCTTCGTCAGATCCTTGGATCTACGGTCCTGGGTCCCATCGCTACTTGCGAAGGCTGAAAGGGGCGAGGTGTTAACGCCTGCGCTCCTTCTCTAGATCCATCAGTCTTGATAGATTTGGGGTATTCCCGAAAGGATTCCAACCGTTTGTCTACCAAATGATAGGGTATTCTTTGTTTCTATAATTGGGCTCGCTATCCCTTCTGAGCTTGAATCACAAAATTCAACTTCTCGGGGCTTAAAACTAAAATGAATCCAAGACCTTAGAGAGCTATCCTTCCTTTCATAAGGTTTCTAGACCCGGATCTCATGAACTGTCAGACGATTCTTGGGCAATCATCCCAAATCTTAGTTGAGTCTCTGGGTAAAGGTTCGACACGGTTCTAAGGTTTATGGGGTAATCCCTGGAGAAGAGTACTCTCGAGGGGCTTTCCCGAAACATTACGAGAGTCGAGAAAACAAGACAATTCTTGGTGGAGTGAACTCATGCCCCAAACTTAATCATTTGTACAGAAACCAGCGATGGCATGTAAGCATACACATACATCCATTATTTCTAGTTTAAAGCACCAGGCAATCATTCTACACAGAAATTATTATGGGCATATAAACATAAGCATGTATTCATGATATTCAGTTCGAAATACAAGGTATAAAACACTTATCATATCTACTAGGCATGATGCAACTGCTGAGAGGGGTGCTCATTTCCACCCAACTGTAGGCTCAGTGACTCCAAACGGATTTACCACTAGCCACCCCTGAGCTAGACCACGATGCTTTGAGGTTCAATCTCCTACTTCCAGCTCAATAGAAATCAAGGACGAAGGTTACTCTCCTTCTCCTGATACAGAAAAACAATCCAGGATGAAGGTTACTCTCCTTCTCTTGGTTTTCATAACTCCCTACATTTCCAAGGTTTCTCCACTTCTCTTTCGCGATCCCTTGTCATGCGCGCTGCTCTCTCTCATACCACATTTCCTCTCTTGCCAATTTTTGTCTGTAAGGTTGTGTGTGGTGCGAATTCGGTCGTCCGTGGTCAAGTCTAAGGGTTGTTACATATGGGTGGTTCACCCCCATCTCCTCATTAACTCTTGAGGAGCCTCCCCACCTACCACTTTGACAGGAAATTCATTCCGGGATCAGAGAGCTGCTTTGGTTTGTGAGAAAGTATAAACCAGTGCAGTACTAGCTTGGTGGAATTTAACACAACCATTCCAGGTCCCTTCCACCACCTCTCATTAGCCATCGTGGTCTCTTTTAGCACATCCCCCTCTCAGCAGTCATGCAACACATATTCATTATATAATTTACATTCATCGACCTTTTATGCAAAGGTCCGTCAAATCAAACATTCACATCTTTGAGTTTTCCATAGTTCTTGGCCAACATAGTTATTTTTACAAACTGGGGGAAACAAGGTGTTACACAATCTGCAAGTGAAAAAATTGAGAAATCACTGTAGAAAGGGCACATCAAATGGAAAATTTGTATCAATTTCAGGAGGCGATATTACAAATTCCTTTCTGAGTAAATGGTGAGGAATTTCACCAAATGGTTGAAAATCCACTTGCAAAATGGGTCGATTTACTTCTCACACTGGTTGTTTCCTCAGAAAGTTAACATTTTGGGACAAATCATTGCATAAAGGTCACTTTAAATGGAAAAATCATATCAGTTTCAGGAGGCAATATCCCAACGTCCTTTCTGAGAAAACAGTGAGGAATTTATCCAAACGGTTGAAAAAACACTTGCAGAATGGGTCAATTTACTTCTTTTACAGGCCATTTCCTAAGAAAGTTAATATTTTTGGAGAAATCACTGTAGAAAGGTCACTTTAAATGGAAAATTTGTATCAGTTTCAGGAGGCGATCTTTCGTCTTCCTTTCTGAGCAAACAGTGAGGCGTTTTGCCAAATGGTTGAAAACCCACTTGCAGAATGGGTCTATTTACTTCTCTTGTGGGTCGTTTCCTTAGAAAGTTAATATTTGGGGATAATTCTCTTTGTCTTTTACATGGATTCTACTCGTCGAAACTCCAATTTTTCGTATTCTCTGACTTGTCTAGCTTTCTCCAAGAAACTTAGCTATGATACCATATCAATATTTCATCGAAACCTGCATAGGAGATATAGATAAAGAAATTACAAAAAAATCTTATCAAGAAAGGACAAGAGATTCAATATTGAAGAATGAGAAAATATATTCACACTACTCCAATGAGTTGATCAATGAATGAATGATTGATTGATGATGATCAATATGATCAATATGATACAATGAATGAGTGGAATACACTCATATATAGGACATAACATCCCATAATTAAGAAAATAAATCAATCAATTAGCTTTCCTTAGGAATGCATGTATGCATAATAGTGATGGTCTAAATAGAAAGTCCTAAAATAGAACTAGTCAATTAACTCCCATTGAACTAGTGTGTTGAAAATAGAAATTTCTCCAACACTTTGAACTCGAAATCTTGGGGTGATATATCATTCAACTATCTGGTTGTATTTTTTATTTTGGTTATCTACGAAACAATCATGTTTTCTCTTTTGACAGTGTTCTCTTATGACTATGGTTGACATACTACAACATCATGATTATGTATTGCACAACGTGCTTCTGTTGATTGTGACCTCTCTTGAAAGTTATGATTAGTATAGTTAATATGGCTAATAACAACACCTCTATTAATCAATTTATACTATGACTTGATAAAAAACTAGGATATTCATAAATTGTGATAGTTGAAAGAGACATTGGTGAAATATGGTAGCAATATGATGCACATAATGAAACTTTTGATGTACAAGTTTTGAATTTTTTTTCTTTTATTAGTAGGACCAAATCCTCACATATTATGTCATTTTCCATACATTATTCCTAAAATTCCCAAATCATGTCTCATTTAATTCCAAACATTCTTCCCCTTGTTATATAAATAGAGAAAAACTTTATTGGAAAATAGGTATGAATGGTCCTTGAGCAGCTTATGACTTGAGTAAGTTATGGGACATTTTGATATACATAAAATATATCATACAATGTTTACAGAACATGCTAATATGAATTTGTTCAGATTGAAAATGGAATAATCTATAAACAAAGTTGATATGGATTATGAACATTATCATGCATCCCTTTCATCATTTTCATTTTCCATAAATTAAAGTCCTCTTTCATTATTCCTTATCATTATAATTCATTTTACATTCATGTTCCCATGTTCAATAAGATCAGTGGTAGTATAGGAAGAATTTATAGTTCAAATATTGTGGACAACAAGTAAAATGGGACAATTTATATTATTCATCATTGTTCCCCTTGATTCCTTTCATTTTTTCCTTGGTGTTCTTGATTGATTGGTTGATTCAGAGCCATTATTAAATTATATTTAAAGAAAAATGATATTTTATTATTAACATAATGTGACTTGTGTATACTAATTTGATCATTGGTGAAAATTTAGATGAGTTTCTTCAGTAGAGGACGTAACCATTCTGAAAACAAGGGAAACAAAGGCAGAGGGCCCAATGCATTTTGGCAAAGAGGTAGAAATAAGAGGATGAGATTTTCCATCTACTTTTATGCAAATTATGAGGAATTTAACCAGCTGGTCCAAATTGGTTATTTAAACCTCAAGGGACACCCATCCTTCCAGCCTCCTCAGCCACTAGTTAGACCCCCTCTTTAGCCTCACCCGAGCATTGTAGATATCCCTAATAAACCCCATATGTAATCTTATCCCCCAGACATGATTCATGATCAAGAATTACCAATGCATTTGTGGGCAGAAGCAATCAAGACCGCTTTGTATTTGAAAAACAAAAGTCCCCACAAAGTACTTGGGAACAAGACATCAGAAGAGATGTTTATAGGTGAAAAACCATAGGTCATCCACCTGAGGATATTTGGTTGTATAGTATATGAGCATGTCCCCAAGGACAAGAGATCAAAGTTGGACCCTTCATGAAAGAAGGGTATATTTGTTGGATACAATGAGACATCAAAGGCATACAAATTTTACATCCATGGTCACCATCATATTGAGACTGGTAGAGTTGTCACCTTTGATGAGGATAAAAATTTCAGTAAATCAAAACAAAATCATTCAGATGAGATTCATGATGAGGATCCTAAATCTCCCAGAGTTATAAATATGATGCAGGAGCATTGCTCCAAGCCAGCAACACACTAGCCAGCCAGGCACATTAAAGCGTGCATTCAATGGGAGAGAGGTGTAGCCCTCTCACTTTCATATTTTGAATTTGAATTAATGTAATTAATGATTGTAAGGCTGAAGAGCCAAAACTGTGCCTCTGAGTAGGCATTAGTTAAAGATCTCCTTAAATAGGTTGTAAGGCTTAGATCTAGATCCAATTCGGACTAGACAACCCATTCAATGTAATTCAATTAAATTGAATAGAGTAGGTAGCTTAGAGGGAAGATCTCAAAGATCCCCCTCATGTAAAATATCCTTGGTATCTGTAGAGTTAGTCAATTAGTGCAGATAGAGAAAAGAGGAGAGCCGAGACTCTGTTGCAGTCCAATCTCAAACACATTGTAAAGAGGCATTTTCAGATTAATACAAACAAAGCATTTTTTCTTGCATGTTGTTGTTCATGTGGTTATGAGTTCATGAATGAATGTCTTCATGTGTTTATGATATGTTGTAGATGTATGTTAGGTGTGAATATATAGGTGATAGGCATATTTTCCTATCTATGAGTTCTTTGATTCCAGGTCTGGGTTCTTTGCAGTTTCATGCAAAGAGTGCATGACATAACACTACGGGTTCTGTAAGCTAGTGCAAGGAGTGCACTTCTGAATTCTGTGGAATTTCAGACAAAGACGTGCCAGGAGGGCGCACCAGAGGAAGACACTAACTCAGGGAGAATCCTCAAGGTTGTTGAACACCTTGGAGGTAAGACTCTGCAGAGGAGGGCACAGAGGATAGGCAGAAATTTTGAGAATTCTGTAAGGCTCTACCAAGAGGGCATCGAGCAAATGCACGGGACGCATTAGGAGAAGAACTCTATTTCGAGTTCATTGAGAAGACAGAATCACTGAGGACTCTGGAAACTCTTCCAGGTGGGCATTGAGTTGCTGCAGGAGGACACAGAAGGACCTCTTTTCTGAGTTCAAAGATAAGAGAAGTGTCAAGGGAAGACCTTCACAGGGTTATTGAACACCCTGTAGGCTCAGCAAGGAGTGCTTGAGAAGGAAGTTGCCAAAGGGAATTTCCATCCCTTCAAGGAGAGAAAGGGGTAGAGACCATTGAGGTCTAAGTAATTGAAGCTCAAGAGGATAAATAATTGTATAAGGAGTGCACCAGGCCAACACCTGAGTAAAGTGTTGAGAGACAGTCATCTGAAGGCTTGTCAAGCACAGGAGTAGAGCACAGAAAAATCTTAGGATAGATAGCACCTTTGCGCACAGAGCGATAGCTACAAGGAGTGCAGAAGTTGGGGAAACCTTTCAAGGTTTCAGAGTCCCGAAACTCAGGAGGAGGAGCATCCCAAGAACACAGGTGAGACCAAGGTTGCATGCTCGCAAGAGGAAGCAAAGGCTGAGACCTTTGATACTTTACAAATATTCCAAGGAGAAGGAAGAAGTAGAAGCTCAGGAGGGAGCTACAACTACCGTAGGATCGATGTTGGAAGAAATATATGGATCATTGAAGTTTATGTCTAGGTGCAGGCAGGAAAGCGCAGCGGAAGAGAAAGAGATCTAGGCCATTAGATCTTGCACAGATAGCCAACAACCGTCGGATATGGAGAAATTCACATAGAGTTTAATCTCTAGGATGGTGCACAGATGAAGAGAAGCTGAAATGGATGGTGGAGACACTTCATGAAGGAAGTTCCAAATAGCCGATAGTCGTTTGATCTTGCAGAGTTGCAGGGTGGTTAGAGGCCAGTGAAACCCATCACCCAAGATTCGAGGGTCAACGTGAGCCATTGATCTCGTTTCAATCTATGCCATTGGATTATCTTGCAGATTCGGGGTTCAGGAGTTTGGAGAGGGAAGACCAAACTCTTGATTTCACGAAGCTCCGAGTAGCGAGGAGCAGAGACAGCCATTGGATCCAGGTCATGGGAAGACCGTTGGATTAGAACCTTCACTATATCATGTATCAGGGGTTCGGAGGTTGGAGGGATCACTTTCAACTGTAGAAGTCTTGAAGTGTTGAGGGCTAGGTCTCGAGTGAACATGTGGTGCGTCCATTAGGTGGGGACTTATCGTACTTCGGAGATTCGAAAGAAAAGAGCATGAGAGCTCGACACTCCAACTCACGAAGTCACGAGTAGCGAGAGGTGCTAGCAGTTATCCTTAGTCTATGGTTATATGTAGAGGGTGCTAACAAGAGGAGCTATACCCATATCACAATATTGGGTATTGGAGGTTTGGAGAAAGAGGAGTCGAGAGCTTCGACTCATGAACTTGCGAGATCGCAAGTTGTGAAAGGAGCTTGTGTTAAGGCCTTGGTCAAAGTGTTTTGGTCGCTTGGAGGAGGTGAAGCTCATGCCTTGTGCATGTTCACATAGGTGTGGTTTCTAAAGGATAGGTGGATCGAATTCGTTGAAGGTTTTAGCAGGGAACTGAAGGAGTCACTTCAACTTGTGGAAGAATTGGAACGATCCTGTGTGGATCTCGACCCGAGGGCAAGGGGGTCTGCGTCAATTTTGGTATCAGAGCTTGATTTTGTCTGTGTATTTCGGGAAGAGTGAGCTAGAGGAAAATGAGTGGTCCGATACACATCAGTTGTGGTATCAGAGCATGATTTTGCCCGTATATTTTAGGCAAAAGAGGAAGCGAGATGAAGAAGAGCCTGTAGGAGACAGGTAAAAGGTGAAGGTTGTTGCGGGATGCAACATTCAAATAGACAGTCAAGTGGACTGTAGGAGATGTTGGAAGTGCTCTCAGTTGCAGAGTGACAACAACAAGTTTTCTAGGAGGACAGACAAGAACAGGAATATGGCTACTGAAGGCCATGGACGTGGTGGAAAGAAGAACCACCAACAGATGAGTAAAGACAAGATGGATAAAGAGCTTGCTGCGATAAGAGAAAGGATGGAAGAGATTGCACTGTAGATGTAGAAGGATGCAAAGGCACATTGGGTATATGAATGGCCCATGAAGAGAAAGATGAAGTGGTCAGTCAAGAAGTTGTTGGCTAGAAGACAACAAAGGTTTCTGAGAGGATGACTGAGGTATGTGGAAAGCCTCAGAGATGAAGAGGAGATGGTTCATGCCTGTGAACCAGAGACTGGGAGAAATCTCAGTGATGATGAGAAGAATAGATCACTAGAAGATCTCGTGAACTGCCAGGAAAGCAGTGAAGAAATCTCAGATTGCCAGGTGGGCAATGAGATGGGATCGTTGGACGATCTTAGAGACTGTCAGGAGGACAGCGAGGGAATTCCATAATGCCAGGAGGGAAATGGTAAGACATCAACTGAAGATCTCGTGAACTTCCAGGAAGGCAGTGATGAAATTTCAAGTTGCCAGGAGGGCCATGAAATGATATCGTTGGAGGATCTCATAGACTATCAGGAGGGAAGAGAAGAAATCTCATATTGCCAGGTGGGCAAGGGAGAGAAAATGAGACTATCTGAAAGTCTCATGAACTCAGAAGTGAGTTCATATCAGCAAGGAGAGATGATGGAGAAAGAAGATCAAAAGAGCATTTTGATGATTAGAGGAATTGAGATATTCCTGCCACTTAGATCAGTTGAAGTCAGAGCATGCATTGTAGAGGGAGCAGCAGTAGAAGAACAACCAGTGGAGACTATCATGGGAGAAGAATCGGAGCATATGTTAGAGGCTTCCCAAGAAGAAGGAAAAGAGAATTCCGAGGAATGGCTCAACAGTTTCAGCTAGGAAGATGAAAAGGAGACAGCTGCAGCACTAAAGCTGACAGCAGAAGAAGAACATGGAGATAAGATGTTCACTCCATGGGAAAATGAGTTGGAAATGTTGGAGGATTGGATAAACAATCCAGAGCCAGTAGATGACTGCCGAGAGAAGACAGTCATGCAGATGATAGTAGAGAAGCATTCCGAGGAATCTCTCAGAAATTTCAGCCAGGGAGATGAACAACAAATGATGACTGCAATGTCGAGGCATGCAGTAGTGGGTAAAGGGAAATTCCAGTCTGAGGAGCAGCTGGAGGAAGATGGAGACATGCCAACAACAGAAATGGTAGCAAAAAAACTACCATAGGGAGAAGCTGAACAACAGTTCAGTGAGGAGACTGCAGAGCTGAACTTTGCAGCAGGCCGGTGAGTTGAAGCCACATAGGAAAGAAACAAAGGGGATCATGTAGATCTGCCCATTGAGAATATAGAAATGCAATGTAGCAGGCTGCAAAAGAAGAGCCAACCATTGGAGCAGTTGGACGAGGATATTGAAGAGATCAGAAGGATGATGTCAAGGTCAGCATGTAACACACCCACTACGGCATAATAGATTTTTCACATTTTTCTCCCTCCTTTTTCTCAAGGTATAGAATCCTCGAGTTCCTTCGAGGTCCTAGCATAGGCTAGTCCTTCCTCTCGGGACCTTCCCTAAGCCAATCCGTCGGTTCTTTCATTGAAAACCCATCTTGTACAAATCAGGTACCAAGTGTGGGCTTCACCTCCATGTTATCATTGGTTATGACCACGACCAAGCCAAGAGGTGCCTTTCGCACTTCAAAACTCAGTGATGCATGAGGGTCGAGTCTTTTGACTCTTCAAAACCTGAAACTCGAAATCCTACATTTGGGTGAGATCGTCGGCTACGAGTCTCTCCCCTGATCCGACGATCCTAGCCGTATCGAGACTTCAGTAACCGGTAGTTCGAAAAGAAAGGGGGTCGAGTTTTTCGACTCTTCAAACCCCGAACCCTATTCACACTAAGCCGATTCATAGTTTCTCACTACGGGACTACGTGACTTGCAAAGACGAGGGTTATCGCTCTATGGTTTCCCGAGTGCCGAAATGCCAAAAAGCTTAAACCTATTCATACTAAGATGCTTCAGGGTTTCCCACACAGAGGCTTCATGACTTGCGAAGATGAGGGGTCCTACCCTTTGGTCTTTCGTGTGTCCAAACACCGAAATGCCAAAAACTATTCCTGCTAAGCTGCTTCGTGGTTTCGCACATCGGGGCTTCGTGACCTGCGAAGACGAGGGGTCCTGCCCTTTGGTCTTCCAGGTGTCGAAACGCCGAAATGCCGAAAACTATTACTGCTAAGATTATTCGGGGTTTCTCACACCAGGGCTTCACGACTTGCGAAGACGAGGGGTCCTGCCCTTTGGTTTTCCGGGTGCCGAAAAACCGAAATGCCGAAAGATATTCCCACTAAACTGCTTCGGGGTTTCTCACATCGGGGCTTCGTGACTTACGAAGATGAGGGGTCTTGCCCTTTGGTCTTCTGGGTGCCGAAACGCCGAAATACTGAAAACTATTCCTGCTAAACCAATGGTCCAGATCACTCCTATTATTGGACTAATCGGTAGGTGTGGACACTAACTGATCTCCCTAGATCCACCTGGATCTAGAAAAAAACAAGAAAGAACGTGATGCTTTCCTTAAGTTTTAAATATTGAATTTACTAACCAAAGAGGGATGGGTGACATACCATTTAAATGTCGCTTCCTCTCGCTGTCTCCATCCTAGCTCCATTCCAATGCTCATACAATGATGATCCTGCAAAAGAATGCAACCAACCAAAGTGATAGCAATAGCATAAACTCAATATAAACCTATGTATGTGATCAAGGAATTATACAATAAAACACAACAAGATTTATAGGAAAGAATCATATTACTGTATCATATTAAATGTGAAAGAGAGATTACAACCATGGCCTTGATGTCGTAAGGTCCCTTCCAAATTTCCTTCATTCCCCACACACTTTCACTCCAATAATTCTGAGAGCATAGATCTGATAATATTCACAATCTATCTTGACAAAGGCAAATCTCAAATCCACTCCAACCAAGCTAATAATTCCAAGTCAACCAAAGCTAAGCTCAAGAACCCCTTCTCCATGAGAGCTCCTCTCCTTTTATAAGTTGAAGAGGATAAGGTGAGGAGGTTAGGATGATCCCACTAAATCATGAAAGCGAGTAATATCTAAACCATTCGGATGCCACCTCACCATGGAAGTTTCTCCTTCTAGAAGATTCGAGAAAACGCTCGTTTTTCCCACGTGTAAGCATTCTCGCACCCTGCTTATAGTGCAACCTGTGAACTGTTCGAACCCTATCTATGATGCAACCTACGAGAATCACGCATTCTCGCACCCTAATACATAGGCATCCTGCGAACTTCCTTTTTTATAAGGTTTTTACACAGGAAAATGCAACTTCTTTTCTCAGGAAAAGTTCTTCTCCCTTCTCTCTTCAGGAACTCAGGCCACTGACCCCTCTGAAGGAAATAGATAGGTTTACATCATTAACGGTCATAGGGATGACGAAAATAATGTGTAACAACTTTTGGATCAATGACCATGATCATGTCGCGATTTCGCGAATCGTGAGTTCGTGCAATCCTTCCCGTTGACCACTCTAAATCATGGGTCAGCGAAATGCTACCCGACTTCCACATGTCCTGTGTCGATGGGTGGTTCTGAATTACTTCAGGACTTTCAGGACGTTGCCAAGTCCACCCTCTAGCCTATGTAAAGGTTAAGGTCGACAGGCAATAAAGCTCCGACAGATCCTCCCAAGGGTTCCTGGGTAAATTATCCCTAGGTTTGGTGATCTAACTAAAGCCTTCCTAAATCACCGAGCTATATACTCTATGGTAGGGGTTAAGGTAAACTCGTGGGTTTACTATCATAGTAGCCCTTTCAAGGGACTTACTCCCACTCGAGAGTGCGAGGAAACTTCCCGGGAGAAGTGCCTTTGGGAAATTAAGCCAATTCATAGCGTGAGCTACGTAGATGGGGTCATTCTCCAAGGCATGGACTCGTATCCTGAACCTATTCATTCTATGTCTAGATCAATTATGGTCATATAAGTATAATTACGCATCCATTGTTTCCAAATCAAAACATAAGCAAACACTTCCACATAGAAAACATTCATGAGCGTATAAACATGAGCATGAATTCAGTTTGAAATATAAGACATAACACTTATCAAGAAACACCGGTCGTGTTGTGACTACTAAGAGGGGTGCTCATTTCCACCCAACTGTAGGCTCATTGAATCCAGATGGATTTACCACTAGCCACCCTCGAGCTAGACCACGATGCTTGGAGATTTAGTCTCCTATTTCCATCTCATTGGAAGTCTAGAATGAAGGTTTTTATTTCTCTTCTACTATTCGGGACTCCCTGTCTCTCCAGAGTTCATTTTGTCTTATTCCTCTGCGATCCCATGTCGCGTGTGCTCTCCCCCCCACACTTCCTTTCTTGCCTTGTTCTGCAAGGTTGCGTGTGGCATGAATTTCCCCATCCATGGTCAGGTCTGAGGGATTCTACGGATGGGTGGTTCACCCCCATCCCCTCGTTAACTCATGAGGAGCCTCCCCACCTACCATCCTGGCGGGTAATTCATTCCAGGGTTAGAGAGTTTCTTTGGTATTTGAGCCAGTAAAGACCAATACGGTATTGGTTCGATGGAAGTTAATGCCACCATTCTAGGTGCCTTCCACTACCTTTCATTAGACATCATGGTCTCTTTCAGCACACTCCCCTCCCAACAATCATGAAACACATATTCATAGCATTATTTACATTCATTGACCCTTTATACAAAGGTTCGTCAAATCAAACATTCACATCTTTGAGTTTTCCATAGTTCTTTGCCAGTATAGTTATTTTTTTAGACTGGGGGAAACAATGTGTTACAATTCCCTCCCCCTTAAAGGAACATCGTCCTCAATGTTCTATCTATCAATAGGATGTGTATGTACAGAAGTAAAAAAAATCATATACGCCTGTTTCATGGCATCTTCCATTTCCCACATAGCCTCATCTGGGCCAAAATGTTTCCACTGCACCTTGATCTGTGCAATGGTTCGGTTCCAGAGTGGGGTTTCCTTTCTATCTAGTATGCATTGAGGTTCTGCCAGGAATTCTCCCTCTGGTTCCACTTGGATCATAGACCAGTCGATTACATGATTAGAATCGTGTACATATTTCTTCAATAATGAAACATGGAAAACATTATGTGCTTTTACTATGGGAGGAAGTGCTAGCATGTAGGATATAAGTCCTACTCTATATAGAACTTCAAAGGGTCCACAATATCGAGGTGCCAACTTGGCACAAGCTCCCATTTTTAGGGAACTTTTCCTGGGCCTAACTCGGAGATATACATGGTCTCCTGCCTTGAACTCTCTTGGAGTTCTCTTTCGGTCGACGTAACTTTTCTGTCGGTTTTGAGCGACCTTTAGATTTTGTTTTATCTGAATCACTTGTTGTTCCATTTCTTTCAACATGTCGAGTCCAATAGTAACTCTATTTACAAGATTAATCCAACTAACTGGAGTGTTACATGGCCTACTGTAGAGGACTTCGAAAGGACTCATCTTCATGGATTCTTGGTAGCCGTTGTTGTAGGCGAATTCCACCAATGGAAAGTAATGTTCCCACTTTTTGGGTTGATGCATTACATGCATCCTTAGCATGTATTCTAATATTTGTCTCACTCTTTCCATCTGTCCATCAGTTTGAAAATGATAGGCTGTGCTAAATAGTAACTTGGTCTCCACACCAACCATCAGGGATTTCCAAAAGATGGAAGTAAATTTCGTGTCTCTGTCAGACACGATCTCTTTAGGCATACCATGCAGTCTGAATATCTCCTTCATGAATACGTTGGTGATGTCTATTGCCTTGCAGTTTGACTTGACGAGAATAAAATGAGCGGACTTGCTCAATTTATCCACCACTACCATGACGACATCATTCTGTTTAGTCCAGGTTTGTAATCCGGTGATAAAATCCAAGGAGATGGTTTCCCATTTCCATTCCAGGATTGGTAGAGGTTGTAATAATCTTGCTAGGTGTCGGTGTTCTGCTTTAACCTGTTGGCATTCAATGCATTTGGCTAAGTACTCAGCTATGTATTTTTTCAATCCAGGCCAATAGAATTGTTTCCTGGTGGCCGTGATCATCTTCTGGTATCCTGGATTACCTGTATAGGGTCTTTTATGTAGTTCATCCATTATAAAACTCTTCAACTTGTCACAATCTGGAATATACAATTTGTTTCTGTAAGTGAGAAGACCTCCTTCTATCATCTGGTAGCCTTCATATTTTATCTCTGTGGGTTCTTTCTCTAGGTACGAGGTCACGGTCTGGAAGAATGTGTTTTTTTCTTGTGCATTCATGAATCTTTCCTTGACATCCATCTTGCAGGTGCTTACTATTGCCAGGTGAATTGTTTTCATACTTCTTCTAAGGGCATCGACCACCTTATTTTCCTTTCCTTTAATATGTTTGATTTCAAAATCAAACTCTCTAAGGAGGGACATCCACCTAGCTTGTTTGGCATTGAGCTTTGGTTGGTCAAACAGATATCACAATCCACAGTGGTCTATCATAAGTACAAATTTCCTTCCCAGGAGGTAGTGCCTCCACATTTTTAAGGCGTGCACTATGGCGACCAGCTCTTGATCATGGGTCACATATTTGACTTCGTGCTCATTCAATTTTTGGGATTCATAGCAGACCACACTTACTCCTTGCATAAGGACTCCTCCGAGACCTTCCTTACAGGAATCTATGCACATGAGAAAGTCAGCTTCGGGATCCACGATCTTCAACACGGGTGTGTGGGTTAGTAGATGTTTCAGGGTTTGAAATCTTTCTTCACATTTTTGTGTCCACGTGAATTTAGTCCCCTTCTTCTGGAGGGTAGTGATTGGACACCCAATCTTGGAGAATCCTTTTATAAATCTCCTATAGTATCCTGCTAATCCCATAAAGGATATGATATCCGAAACATCCTTTGGGGTAGGCCATTCCATGATAGACCTAATCTTGTCAGGGTCTACTGCTACTCCTTCTTCAGATAGGACATGGCCCAAGTAATGTATTTACTTCTGGAAGAAGTCACACTTGTTGAATTTGGCATAGATTTGATGTTCTCTTAGCACTTGAAGTACAAGCCTAAGGTGTTCCTCATGTACCTCTCTGTTCTTGGAGTAAATTAATATATTGTCAATAAAAACCAGTACAAATTTGTCTAGGAATTTGTTGAGCACATTGTTCATCAAGCACATAAAAGTGGCAAGGGCATTGGTTAATCCGAATGGTACTACCACAAACTCATAGTGACCATATCTCATCCTGAAGGAAGTTTTGTGGATGTCTTCACCCTTGATTCAGACTTGATGGTATCCATATCTCAAGTCAATCTTTGAGAAGATGGAAGCACCTCCCAGTTGATCGAACAGGTCATCGATCCTGGGTAAGGGGTACTTGTTCTTTATGGTTACCTTATTGAGTTGTCTATAATCTACACACAGTCGAAGGGTACCATCCTTCTTTTTCACAAACAAGACTGGTGCTCCCCATGGAGACACGCTGGGCCAGATATAGTCTTTGTCTATCATTTCTCTCAATTGTACTTTAAGCTCAACTAGCTTAGGTGTGCTCATCCTGTAGGGTGTCCTAGACATTGGCACCACTCCTGGTGCAAGTTCTATCGAGAAGTCAATGTCCCTTCTCGGAGGTAGGCCCGGTACCTCTTCCGGAAATACATCTCTATATTATCTTAGTGTGGGGTGGTCTTCAAGGTTTGGTTTGTTATCTTCAATTGATTTCAACACCTGTATCGCATATAGTGGAAATCCCTTTCTGCAATACTTTCTCATTTGAAGAGCTAATATCTGTCTCACCGAGACATTTTTCTGGATCCCTTGAAGGGTTATCCTTCTTCCTTCTTCACTTACACATTCTAAGGTTTTATGGTAACAGTCTAGTCTGGCTTTATGCGTGGCTAGCCAGTCCATACCAATCAACAGGTCATATGATCCTAGGGGTAATATGTTAAGGGTTGCTTGGGTGGGGAATTCACCCATAATGAATTGGAAAGCTGGTATGACCTCCGCTACCTTTCTTTTGGTGCCAGTGGCTAACTGTACCAACCATGGCTTGGTGTGTTTATGTGGCTATAGTTTACACTTATCAATAGCCTTAGGGGATATATAACTCAAATTTGAACCAGGGTCAATCAGAATAGACACTAGATGGTTGGTGATCATACCTTCTATTTCCACCACTGAAGCTTGGTGGTCAGCTTGGTTGTTATCCAAGGCTACATAAATTTTTGGCACACTCCCGGCCACGTCATTGATGGTGTTAGCTTCTTGAACGTTGTAAATTCTTCGATTATTCTATTGTCGGTGCGGGCAGTCCCTCAGTAGATGTTCTTCTCCATAACCCCAACATTTCAAAGGTTCTCTCTTTGGGTTATCAATCTTTCCTGGGGCAGATCCAGAAGGTTTATTTCCACCCAAGGAGGGTAAGTTATGTTGGTGTACACTTCGGGCTGGGAAGCTCATCCTTGAGTTATTTTTATAGTTTTTAAATCTTGGGGATTTAAACCCCTTTTTTCTGGAATCCCGAACTATTCTTCTTCTTCCAGCCTTTGCAAGGTTGTGTCCGATGCCCGAGTTGTTCATGACAATATCTCACCTTTCAGATAGTGTCTTCTAGAGTCTTTGGCTTGTAAAACTCGATCATGTTCTGACAATCCTTAGGGAGTTCATTGATGAATCGTTGCACCTTTGCCTTTTCTGCTTTTATATAGGGTACGTACCTCAACAACTCGAGGAATTTGCTGACATATTCCCTTATGGTGAGTTTCCCCAGCTTTAGTTCATAGAATTAATTAGTCTTTTCATCGAAATACTTTTCCGATAGATACTTCTTCCTGAAGTATTTCTCAAATCGTTACCAAGACATGCCCTCTTTGTGAATCCCTTTTACATTCTTAAGGTCTTCCCACCAAATGGAATCCTTTCCATTCAAGTTGAAGGTGGCCACTCGGGCCTTCAAGTTTTCTGAGAAGTCATGGACTCTAAAGTACTTTAGTCCAAGCAGCCAAGCCTCCACTTCCTCTCCCTTATTTATTTCACCATCGAAGGAGGGTGGTTTGGCCTTCTTGAATTCTTCAAGATTATGACTCTTGGAAAGCTTTCGCTTCTTCCGTTTTCTTTGGGAATAAGAACTAGTTCTATTGCTAGAAGATCCCTCCGAGTCACCAGCTTCCTTTCCATAGGAATCGTCTGACGCTTGTCCCCTATATCTGGGGTGGACCTTTCTCGAGGTGATCTCTTAGTGTGGCCACTTAAATGACCATGTTTCTGTATCTTAGGTGGACTTCAAATTTTCTTTGTCTATCGTTAGTCCGCGTGACTGGTGTCAGGTTCATGCTGCCATTGTCTTTGTATGTCAGATAAAATCTGCAATAAGACTGCATTAATTTTTGTTTTCTTCTCTTGCTCTTTTATCATCCTCTCCTTGTCGGCCTTGCAGCTCTGTAGTTTGACCATGAGGCTCCTCACAGTCTTAGCTAGATCTAGAGGGGTCCCTACCGACCTCCTTTCATCAGACTCTTCATCTCTATTGTGGGAGCCTTCCCCCACCTCATGGTGAGTCACCATTCTATGCATATGTAGTTTACCGCGGTTGATCGTTCGCTTGTGTGCAAAAGAAAAATGCTTATTGTTAGGCAATATTTATATTCATTCGCAACCAGTGCATAATTCATATTTTTCACATGCATACACACAATAGGATTTTTCATTCTTAACTTCAAATTTTTATTAAGGGGGTTAAGATAGAGGGTTACTCCTTTTAAGAGTAATTCGAATGGAGTCTCTGCGCAACCTGTTCATGAGCCCAAGCAGGCCAAGTGTTGTAACCATGCTCTGATACCAATTTGTAACACACCCACTACGACATAATAGATTTTTTTCCTTTTTCTTTCTCCTTTTTCTCGGGGGACAGAATCCCCAAGTTCCTACGAGGTCCTAGCACATGCTAGTCCTTCCTATCGGGACCTTCCCTAAGCCAATCCACTGGTTCTTTCATTGAAAACCTATCTTGTACAACTCAGGTACCAAGTGCGGGCTTCACCTCCATGTTATCATTGGTTATGACCCCATCCAAGCCAAGACGCACCTTTCGCACTTCACGACTCAGCGATGCACGAGGGTCAAGTCTTTCGACTCTTCAAACCCTGAAACCCAAAATCCTACCTTTGGGTGAGATTGACGGATGCAAGTCTCTCCCCTGATCTGACGATCCTAGCCGTATCGGGACTTTGGTAACCGGGGGTTCGAAAAGCAAGGGGGTTGAGTTTTTCGACTCTTCAAACCCTGAACCCCGAACCCTATTCACACTAAGCCAATTCAGAGTTTCACACTCTGGGACTTCACGACTTGTGAAGACGAGGGTTATCACTCTATTGTTTCCTGGGTGTCGAAATGCCGAAAAGACGAAACCTGTTCATCCTAAGCTGCTTCGGGGTTTCACACACCGGGGCTTCGCGACTTGCAAAGATGAGGGGTCCTTCCCTTTGGTCTTCCGGGTGCCGAAACATCAAAATGCCTAAAACTATTCCCGCTAAGATGCTTCTGGGTTTCGTACACTGAGTCTTCGCAACTTGCGAAGACGAGGGGTCCTGCCCTTTGGTCTTCCGAGTGCCGAAACGCCGAAATGCCGAAAACTATTCCCGCTAAGATGCTTCAGGGTTTCACACACCAGGGATTCACGACTTGTGAAGATGAGGGGTCCTGTCCTTTGGTCTTCCAGGTGCCGAAACACCGAAATGATGAAAACTATTCCCGCTAAACTGCTTTGGGGTTTCACACACCGGGGCTTCATGACTTGCGAAGACGAGGGGTCCTACCCTTTGGTCTTTCGGGTGTCGAAATGCCGAAATGCCGAAAACTATTCCTACTAAACTGATGGTCCAGATCACTCCTAGATCGACAACCACGATCATGTTGCGATTTCATGAATCGTGAGTTCGTGCAATCCTACCCGTTGACCACTCCAAATCGTGGGTCAGCGAAATTCTACCTGACTGCCACACGTCCTGTTCCAATGGGTGGTTCTGAATTACTTCGGGACTTTCAGGACGTTGCCAAGTCCACCCTCCAGCCTATGTAAAGGTTAAGGTCGACGGGAAATAGAGCTCCGACAAATCCTCCCGAGGTTCCTGGGTAAATTATCCCTAGGTTTGGTGATCAAACTAAAGCATTCCTAAATCTCTGAGCTATATACTTTGTGGTAGGGGGTAAGGTAAACTCATGGGTTTACTATCATAGTATCCCTTTCAAGGGAATTACTCCGACTCGAGAGTGCGAGGAAACTTTCTGGGAGAAGTGCCTTTGGGAAATTAAGCCAATGCATAGTGCAAGCCAGGTAGATGGGGTCGTTCTCCAGGGCACGGACTCGTATCCTGAACCTATTCATTCTATGTCTAGACTGATTATGGTCATATAAGTATAAGTATGCATCCATTGTTTCCAAATCAAAACACAGGCAAACACTTCCATATAGAAAACATTCATGAGCATATAAACATGAGCATGCATTCAATTCGAAATATAAGACATAACACTTATCATGAAACACCAGTCATGTTGCGACTACTGAGAGGGGTGCTCATTTCCACCCAATCGTAGGCTCAGTGAATCCAGATGGATTTACCACTAGCCACCCCCAAGCTAGACCACGATGCTTGGAGATTCAGTCTCATATTTCCAGCTCAAGGGAAGTCCAGAACAAATATTTTTCTTTTTCCTCCATTGTTCAGAACTCCCTGTCTCTCCAGAGTTCCTATTGCCTTCTTCCTCTGCGATCCCCTGTCACATGTGCTCTCCCCCCCACACTTCCTTTCTTTCCTTGTTCTGAAAGGTTGCATGTGACGCGGATTTCCTCGTCCGTGGTCAGGTCTGAGGGCTTCTACGGATGGGCAGTTCACCCCCATCCCCTCATTAACTCATGAGGAGCCTCCCCACCTACCATCCTGGTGTGTAATTCATTCCAGGGTCAGAGAGACGCTTTGGTCTTTGAGCCAGTAAAGACCAATACAATATTGCTTCGATGGAAGTTAACGCCACCATTCCAGGTTCCTTCCACCACCTTTCATTATCCATCGTGGTCTCTTTCAACACATCCCCCTCCTAGCAATCATGCAACACATATTCATAACATTATTTACATTCATCGACCATTTATACAAAGGTCCATCAAATCAAACGTTCACATCTTTGAGTTTTCCATAGTTCTTGGCCAGCATAGTTATTTTTTTAGACTGGGGGAAATAGCGTGTTACAGAGCAGCAGAAACTACTAGTGAGGAGAAGCTGAGCAGAGGAAAACCTACAAGAGCAGCACGACAGAAGAAGTAGCAGCAACAACAAAGCAGAGGAGTAGATGGACATCTCCAGAGTACTGTTTGGGATCCAGGAGTATTTCAACAACCATGCTAGGAAGCTCATGAGTAGGAGCTCATGAATTTTTCACAGCAGAGGAGTATGATGCAGGAGCATCCCTCCAAGCCAACAATGCACCAGCCAGCCAGGCACATTAAAGTGTGCATTCAATGGGAGAGAGGCACAGCCCTCTCACTTTCATATTTTGAATTTGAATTAATGTAATTAATGATTATAAGGACGAAGAGCCAAAATTGTTCCTTTGAATAGGAATTAGTTAAATATCGCCTTAAATAGGTTGTAAGGCTAAGATCTAGATCCGATTCAGACTAGACAACCCATTCAATGTAATTCAATGAAATTGAATAGAGTAGGTAGCTTGGAGGGAAGAGCTCAAAGGGCCCCCTCATGTAAATTTTTCTTGGTATCTGTAGAGTTAGTCAATTAGCGCAGATAGAGAAGAGAGGAGATCCAAGACTTTGTTGCAGTCCAAGCTCAAACACATTGTAAAGAGGCATTTTCATATTAATACAAACATAGCAGTTTTTCTTGCATGTTGTTGTTCATGTGGTTATCAGTTCATGAATGAATATCTTCATGTGTTTATGATATGTTGTAGATGTATGTTAGGTGTGCATCTGCAGGTGATAGGTAGATTTTCCTATCTCTGAGTTCTTTGATTCCAGGTCTGGGTTCTTTGTGGTTTCATGCAAAGAGTGCATGACAGAACACTGTTGGTTCTGTAAGACAATGCAAGGAGTGCACTTCTGAATTCTACGGAATTTCAGACAAAGACATGCCAGGAGGGTGCACCAGAGGAGGTCACTAACTCAGGGAGAATCCTCAAGGTTTTTGAACACCTTGGAGTTAAGACTATGTAGAGGAGGGCATAGAGGATAGGCAGAAATTCTGAGAATTATGTAAGGCTCTACCAAGAGGGCATCGAGCGAATGCACAGGATGCATTAGGAGAAGAACTCTATTTCGAGTTCGCTGAGAAGATAGAATCACTGAGGAATCTAGAAACTCTGCCAGGTGGGCATTGAGTTGGTGCAGGAGGGCACAGAATGAACTCTTGTCTGAGTTCAGAAAGAAGAGAAGTGTCAAGGGAAGACCTTCATAGGGTTACTAAACACCCTGTAGGCTCAGCAAGGAGTGCTTGAGCAGGAAGTTTCCAGAGGGCATTTCCATCCCTTCAAGGAGAGAAAGGGGCAGAGACCATTGAGGTCTGAGAAATTGAAGCTCAAGAGGATAAAGACCTATATAAGGAGTGAACCAGGCCAACACCTGAGTAAAGTGTTGAGAGACAGTCGTATGAAGGCTTTTCAAGCATAGGAGCAGAGCAAAGAAAAAGCTCAGGACAGATAGCACCTTTGCGCATAGAGTGATAGTTGTAAGGAGTGCAGAAGTCGAGGAAACCTTTCAAGGTTTCATAGTCCCGAAACTCAAGAGGAGGAGCGTCCCAAGAACATAGGCAAGACCAGGGTTGCAGGCTCGCAAGAGGAAGCAAAGGCCGAGACCTTTGATACTTCAGAAATATTCTAAGGAGAAGGAAGAAGTGGAAGCTCAGGAGGGAGCTACAACTACCGTAGGATCGGTGTTGGAAGAAAGATCTGGATCATTGAAGTTTACGTCCAAGTGCAGGAAGGAAATCACAGTGGAAGAGAAAGAGATCTGGGTCGTCAGATCTTGCGCATATAGTCGACAACCATCGGATCCGAAAAAAGTCTCACAGAGTTTAATCTCTTGGAGGGTGCACAGAGGAAGAGCAGATAAAATGGATGGTGGAGACACTTCATGAAGGAAGTGTAGAATAATCGATAGTCATTGGATCTTGTAGAGTTGGAGGGTGGTTAGAGTCCGGTGAAACCCATCACCCAATATTTGAGGGTCAACATGAGCCATTGATCTCATTTCAATCCACGTCGTTGGATTATCTCATGGATTCAAGGTTCTGGAGTTTGGAGAGGGCAGACCAAACTCTTGATTTCATGAAGCTCTAAGTAGCGAGGAGCAGAGACAATCGTTGGATCCAGGTCATGGGAAGACCGTTGTATCAGAACCTTCACTATATCATTTATCGAGGGTTCATAGGTTGGAGGAATCACTTTCGACTGTAGAAGTCGCAAAGTGCCAAGGGCTAGGTCTCAGGTGAACACGTGGCGCATCCGTCAGGTGGGGACCGCGTGGTTAACAGGTGGACACTCATTGCCTGGGAAGGAGTCAACATCCTGTTGACTTATCTCACTTCAGAGATTCGCAAGAAAAGAGCATGAGAGCTCAACACTCCAAATCGCAAAGTTTCTAGTAGCGAGAGGTGCTAGCAGTTATCCCTAGCCTACGGTTATATGCAGAGTTCACTAACAGGAGGAGCTATATCTGTATCGCAATCTCGGCTATCGGAGGTTTGGAGAAAGAGGAGTCGAGAGCTTCGACTCACAAACTCGTGAGATCATGAGTTTTGAAAGGCGCTTTTGTTAAGGCCTTGGTCAGAGCGAGGTGGTCGCTTGGAGGAGGTGAAGCTCACGCCTTGTGCATGTTCACACAGGTGTGGTTTCTGAAGGACCTGTGGATCGAATTCATTGAAGGTTTCAGCAGGGAACCAAAGGAGTTGCTTCAACTCGTGGAAGAATTGGAACGATCCTGTGCGAATCTCGGCCCGAGGGCAAGGGGGTCTACGTCAGTTTTGGTATCAAAGCTTGATTTTGTCTGTATATTTTGGGCAGAGTGAGCTAGAGGAAAAGGAGTGGTCTGATAAGCGTCAGTTGTGGTATCAGAGAAGGATTTTTCCCATATATTTCAGGCAAAAGAGGAAGTGAGATGAAGAAGAGCCTGTAGGAGACAGGTAAAAGGTGAAGGTTGTTGCAGGACGTAGCAGTCAAATAGACAGTCAAGTGGACTGTAGGAGATGTTGGAAGTGATCTCAGTTACAGAGTGACAACAACAAGTTTTCTAGGAGGGAAGACAGGAATAGGAAGATGGCTACTGAAGGCCATGGACGCGGTGGAAAGAAGAACCACCAGCAGATGAGTAAAGATGATATGGATAAAGAGCTCACTGAGATAAGAGCGAGGATGGAAGAGATTGCACTGCGGATGCAATAGGATGCAAAGGCACATTGGGTATGTGAATGGCCCATGAAGAGAAAGGTGAAGTGGCCAGTCAAGAAATTGTTGGCCAGAAGACAACAAAGGCTGCTAAGAAGATGGCTGAGGTATGTGTAAAGCCTCAGAGATGAAGAGGAGATGGTTCATTCCTATGAACCAGAGACTGGGATAAATCTCAGTGATGATGAGGAGAAGAGATCACTGGAAGATCTCATGAACTACCAAGAAGGAAGTGAAGAAAGCTCAGATTTCCAGGTGGGCAATGAGATGGGATCGTTGGACGATCTCAGAGACTGTCAGGAGGACAGTGAGGGAATTCTATATTTCCAAGAGGGCAATGGTAAGAGATCAGCTGAAGATCTCGTGAACTTCCAGGAAGGAAGTGATGAAAGTTTAGGTTGCCAGGAGGGCCACGAAATGAGATCGTTGGAGGATCTCATAGACTTCCAGGAGGGAAAAGAAGAAATCCCATATTGCCAGGTGGGAAAGGGAGAGAAGATGAGACTATCTAAAAGTCTCATGAACTCAGAAGTGAGTTCATATAAACAAGGAGAGTTGATGGAGAAAGAAGATCAGAAGAGCATTCTAATGATTGGAGGAATTGAGATATTCCTTCCACTTAGATCAATTGAAGTCAGAGCATGCATTGCAGAGGGAGAAATAGCAGAAGGACAACCAGAAAAGACTGTCATGGGAGAAGAATCAGAGCATATGTTAGAGGCTGCCCAAGAAGAAGTAAAAGATCATTCCGAGGAATGGCTCGACAGTTTCATCCAAGTAGCTGAAAAGGAGACAGCTGCAGCACTGAAGCTGACAGTAGAAGAGGAACATGGAGATAAGATGTTCACTCCATGGGAGAAGGAGTTGGAAATGCTAGAGGATTGGCTAAACAATCCAGAGACAGTATATGACTTCCGAGAGAAGACAGTCATGTAGATGATAGCAAAGGATCATTCTGAGGAATCGCTCAGAAATTTCAGCCAGAGAGCTGAACAACAAATGATGACTGCAATGTCGAGGCATGCAGCAGCGGGTGAAGTGAAATTCCAGTCTAAGGAGAAGCTAGAGGAAGCTGGAGACATTCCAGCAATAGAAATGGTAGAAACATAACTACCATAGGCAGAAGTTGAACAATAGTTCAGTGAGGAGACTGCAGAGCTGAACTTTGCAACGGGTTGGCAAGTTGAAGCCACAGAGGAAAGCAACATGGGGGATCATGTAGATCTACCCATTGAGAAGAAAAAAATGCAGTGGAGCAAGCTGCAAATAAAGAGCCAATCATTGGAGCAACTAGATGAGGATATCGAAGAGATCAGAAGGCTGATGTCAAGGTTAGCAACAAAAACTGCCAGTGAGGAGAAGCTGAGCAGAGGAGAACCTGCAAGAGTAGCAGGGCAGAAGCAACAACAGTGGAAGCAAAGCAAAGGAGAAGATGGACAGCTCCAGAGAACTGTTTGGGATCCAGGAGGATTTCAACATCCATGTTGGGAAGCTCATGCGTAGGAGCTCATGAATGTTTCACAGCAGAGGAGTATGATGCAGGAGCATCGCTCCAAGCCAGCAACGTGCCAGCCAGCTAGGCACATTAAAGCGTGCATTCAATGGGAGAGATGCGCAACCCTCTCACTTTCATATTTTGAATTTGAATTAATGTAATTAATGATTGTAAGGCCGAAGAGCCAAAACTGTTCCTTTGAGCATGCATTAGTTAAAGATCGCCTTAAATAGGTTGTAAGGCTGGGATCTAGATCTGATTTGGACTAGACGGCCCATTCAATGTAATTCAATAAAATTGAATAGAGTAGGTAGCTTGGAGGGAAGAGCTCAAAGAGCCCCCTCATGTAAAATATCCTTGGTATCTGTAGAGATAGTCAATTATCAGAGATAGAGAAGAGAGGAGAGTTGAGACTCTGTTGCAGTCCGAGCTCAAACACATTGTAAAGAGGCATTTTCAGATTAATATAAACAAAGAAGTTTTTCCTGCATGTTGTTGTTCATGTGGTTATGAGTTCATGAATGAATATCTTCATGTGTTTATGATATTTTGTATATGTATGTTAGGTGTGCATCTACAGGTGATAGGAATATTTTCCTATCTGTGAGTTCTTTGATTCCAGGTCTAGGTTCTTTGCGGTTTCATGCAAAGAGTGCATGATAGAACATTGCGGGTTCTGTAAGTCAGTGAAAGGAGTGCACTTCTGAATTCTACGGAATTTCAGACAAAGATGTGCTAGGAGGGCACACTAGAGGAAGTCACTGAATCAGGGAGAATCCTCAAGGTTGTTGAACACCTTGGAGGTAATACTGTGCAGAGGAGGGCATAGAGGATAGGCAGAAATTCTGAGAATTCTTTGAGGCTCTGCCAAGAGGGCATCAAGCGAATGCACAGGATGCATTAGGAGAAGAAATCTATTTTGAGTTCGTTGAGAAACAAAATCATTGAGGACTCTGAAAACTCTGCCAGGTGGGAATTGAGTTGGTGCAAGAGGGCACAGAAGGAACTATTGTCTGAGTTCAAAGAGAAGAGAAGTGTCAAGGGAAGACCTTCACAACGTTACTGAACACCCTGCAGGCTCAGCAAGGAGTTCTTGAGTAGGAAGTTGCCAGAGGGCATTTCCATCCCTTCAAGGAGAGAAAGGGGAAGAGACCATTGAGGTCTGATCAATTGAAGCTCAAGAGGATAAATAAATGTATAAGGAGTGCACCATGCCAACACCTAAGTAAAGTGTTGAGAGACAGCCATCTGAAGGCTTGTCAAGCGTAGGAGCAGAGCACATAAAAATCTTAGGACAGATATCACCTTTGCGCATAGAGCGATAGCTGCAAGGAGTGCAGAAGTTGGGGAAACCTTTCAAGGTTTCACAGTCCCGAAACTCAAGAGGAGGAGCATCCCAAGAATGCAGGCAATACCAAGGTTGTAGGCTCGCAAGAGGAAGCAAAGGCCGATACCTTTGATACTTCAAAAATATTCCAAGGAGAAGGAAGAAGCGGAAGCTCAGGAGGGAGCTACAGCTACCGTAGGATCGGTGCTGGAAGAAAGATCTGGATCGTTGAATTTTACGTTCAGGTGCAGGCAGGAAAGCGCAGCAGAAGAGAAATATATTTGGGTTGTCAGATCTTGCGTGGATAGCTGACAACTGTCAGATCCGGAGAAATTCACATAGAGTTTAATCTCTGGGAGGGTGCACAGAAAAATATCAGGACAGATAGCACCTTTGCACACAGAGCGATAGCTGCAAGAAGTGCAGAAGTCGGGGAAACCTTTGAAGGTTTCACAGTCTCAAAACTCAGGAGGAGGAGCGTCCAAAGAACGCAGGAAAGACCAAGGTTGCAGGCTCGCAAGAGGAAGAAAAGGTCGATACCTTTGATACTTCAGAAATATTCCAAGGAGAAGGAAGAAGCGGAAGCTTAGGAGGGAGCTACAGCTATCGTAGGATCAGTGCTGGAAGAAAGATCTGGATCGTTGAAGTTTATGTCCAGGTGTAGGCAGGAAAGCACAACGGAAGATAAAGAGATCTAGGTCATCGGATCTTGCGAGGATAGTCGACAACCGTTCGATCCAGAGAAATTCGCACAGAGTTTAATCTCTGGGAGGGTGCACAGATGAAGAGAAGATGAAATGGATGGTGGAGACACTTCATGAAGGAAGTCTCGAATAGCCGATAGTCGTTGGATCTTGCAGAGTTGCAGGTGGTTAGAGGCCAGTGAAACCCATCACCCAATATTCGAGGGTCAACATGAGCCATTGATCTCGTTTCAATCCACGCCGTTGGATTATCTCACAGATTCGGGGTTCGGGAGTTTGGAGAGGGCAGACCAAATTCTTGATTTCACAAAGCTCCGAGTAGCGAGGAGAAGAGAAATCCGTTGGATCCAGGTCACGGGAAGACCGTTGGATCAGAAACTTCACTATATCGTGTATCAGGGGTTTGGAGGTTGGAGGAATCACTTTCGAATGTAGAAGTCACAAAGTGTCGAGGGCTAGGTCTCGGGCGAACACGTGGTGCGTCCATCAGGTGGGGACCGCGTGGTTGACAGGTGGACACTTGTCGCCTAGGAAGGATTCAAAATCCAGTTGCCTTATCTCACTTCGGAGATTCACAAGAAAAGAGCACGAGAGCTCGACACTCCAACTCGCGAAGTCGTGAGTAGCGATAGGTGCTAGCAGTTATCCCTAGCCTACGGTTATATGTAGAGGGCGCTAACAGGAGGATCTATACCCGTATCGCAATCTCGGGTATCGAAGGTTTGGAGAAAGAGGAGTCGAGATCTTTGACTCACGAACTCGCGAGATCACGAGTTGTGAAAGGCGCTTGTGTTAAGGCCTTCGTTAGAGCGCTATGGTTTCTTGGAGGAGGTGAAGCTCATGCCTTGTGCATGTTCACATAGGTGTGGTTTCTGAAGGACCTGTGGATCAGATTCGTTGAAGGTTTAAGTAGGGAACCTAAGGAGTCACTTCGACTTGTGGAAGAATTAGAATGATCCTATGCGGATCTCGACCCAAGGGTAAGGGGGTCTGCGTCAAAATACATATACAGGTGATGATATTTTACTAGAACATCATGATATGGAAGAACCACATATACCTGCAAAATCATCCCGAGAAATGAATACCAAGAAGAGAATACCATCTTGGGCTTGGGAAATTATTCAGGATGTAGAGAAGTATCGTGCTACAAAGGGATCCTTCATAGAAAGAAAGAGGCGATGACCTTACTCTAGTTATGTGGCATTTCTAAGTGACATCATTGATGTAGAGCCTGCCAGTTATGAAGAGGATACAAAGAAGAAAGAATGGAAGGATGCCATGGTTGAAGAGTACTAGTCTATTGTAAACAATGATGTTTGGTATGTGGTTCTGAGACCGAAAGAGAAGACATTTGTAAGTTCCAAGTGTATTTACAAGAGAAAACATTCAACAGTTGGAAGTATCAAGAAATACAAGGCAAGGTTCGTAGCACGTGCTTTCTCCCATAAAGAAGGAATAGATTATGAGGAGACATTTTCTCCTCTGGAGAGATACACTTCAATTAGATCTATACTTGTTCGACAACACAGGTATTCCAACAGAGGATGAACACCTTCAGTAACCACTCACATAACCAGATCAAATATCAACACACCAATGTTTTCACGTGGTAAAACCCCTACGAGGAAACGTCCACGGCCCCAACCAATGTGGCCACTTGGAGCAGTTTATTAATGCAAAGAAAAATATTACAGAGAGATTTTACAAGAGAGTTTCTCACAATCGATCATCGGAAAATGACCCTCCATGCTCTTTAAATAGAGATCATGTACCAATTGGGTGTTAATCCACAGATCAATGGTCATTAAGATCGAGGAGAGTATGAATCGTCGGATAACTCTATGTCGAGAACATATCGTGACCATCAGATTTCCTAACTAAAAATGCATACTAATGCATACTAAAGAAACACACTAGGAAACACACTTTTACCTAATGACATATTAGACCAAGTAGATCTTAACTAACTCCTAAGTGTCTAAATATCCTAACATCCCCCCTTAAGAACAACTTTGGATAGGATTGAAGGATTTACAATAGTGACACAATAGAAGAAGGAAGGAGGCATTAGAGCCTATCCCCCCTTAATGACAACTTCCTGAGCTCCTAACATAGATCAAAATTTGGAAAATTTCACTTTTGTAAGAGACTTTGTGAAAATGTCTGCAACTTGATCTTATGTAGGGAAAAAGAGCACTTCAATAACTTGATCATGAATTAGCTTTCTGATGAAGTGCATGTGTAGCTCGATGTGTTTTCTACGCTGATGTTGAACTGGGTCTTTAGTGAGATTGATGGCACTCTGATTGTCACACCAAAGGCTAGTCGGATGTTGGTGCTGGAATCCAAACTCTGAAATGATCTTTCGAAGCCATAGGGATTCCTGACTTGCATTTACCGTTGCTCGGTATTCTACTTCTCCTGAAGAAAGTGCAATAGCATGTTGTTTCTTACAGGCCCAAGTGACAGGTCCTGAACCAAGGCTGAAAACATAACCTGCAGTACATTTCCAATCATCAGGGCCACTAGCCCAATCTGAATCAGTGAAACCAATCAATAAAGGAGTCCCCCCTGAACTGTAATGTATCCTGAACTGAACTGTACCACGAACATAGAAAATTATCCTTTTAGTTGCTTTCCAATGGCTTTCATGGGGTGTTTGCATATATCAGGCAATAATACAAACAACAAAGGAAAGATTAGGACGGGTATGACTCAAGTATAAGAGGCTACCAACTAACTGACGGTACAGGGTGGCATCAACTTTAGGAGAAGTACAGGTGGTAGCAAGCTTGACTCCAGACTGGAAGGGAGAAGGGGTTGGTTTACAATTGTCCATATGAAAGCGACGAAGAAGGTCACAAGCATACTTAGACTGGGAAAGAAAAATTCCTTCATTGGTTTGCAAAACTTGGAGGCCAAGGAAATAATGCAAAAAACCTAAGTCTGTAGGCCAAAAAATTGTCAAAAACTTGACTCTTGAGTTTTAAGAAGTAAACCCAAGTACGTCTGGAAAAGTCATCAATGAAAGTTAAGAAATACTTGCACCCAGAAAAAGAAGGAGAAGAAAGTGGAACACACAAATCACTGTGAACAAGATGCAAAGGACCCGAAGCATGCCAAGAGGCATGTTTGTCAAAATTGTCCCGATGATGTTTGCCGAGAACACAACCGACACAAACACTATCTCTGCATGAAACAAGAGGAAGACCAGTCACCATCTGTTGATTACATAGTTGTTGCAATGAGAAATAGTTTAGATGACCAAACTGCTCATGCCAAAGTTTGCTCAAGTCATCGCTATGAGAAACAAAAACTGATGAAAAAGTTGATGACCCAAAGTTGTCAAACTTGTACAACCTGGTAATATCATCAACAATTCCAGTTGCAAGAACATGCTTAAGATATTTTAGATCCTTGATTACAACTTGGTGAGGTGAAAAATCGATGGTTTTACCTTCACCTGAATGAGTGATCTAATATACTGATAGAAGGTTACAAGAAAGATTTGGAACACATAATACATCATTGAAATGACCATTTTCTACCTGAACTGTTCTAGATCCTACAACACTAAGAGATCTATCATCACCAACAAATATTTTCTTGGTGTTACATTCAT
>ML799075.1:26526-52880 GCA_009831015.1 Picea engelmannii | reverse complement strand
ATTGTTAAAATGACTTCAATTAGAACTATTTTAAGTCTTGTGGTAGTAGAAGATTTGCATCTTGAACAGTTAGATGTAAAAAAAACTTTTCTCCATAGGGATTTGGAGGAAGAGATTTATATGCAGCAGCCACAGGGGTAGGAGGTCAAAGGGAAGGAGAATTTGGTATGCAGGTTGAAGAATAGCTTATATGGCCTAAAGCAAGCTCCAAGGCAGTGGTATCTGAAGTTTGACAGGTTTATGACAGAACAAGGTTATAGTATATGTCATTCTGATCACTGTGTTTATTTTAAAATGCTAGAAAATGGAAGATTTATTATCTTGCTATTGTATGTAGATGACATGCTTGTTGCAGGGTCTAATATGCATGATATAAATGTGCTTAAAAAGAAATTAGCCAATTCATTTGTGATGAAGGATTTGGGTGCTGCAAAGAAAATCCTTGGTATAAGGATAACAAGAGACAGGAAAAATCGCAAACTGACATTATCTCAGGGTGAGTACACAGAGAAGGTGTTGGAGAGGTTTAGAATGTAGAATGCAAAACCAGTTAACCTTTGGATATCCATTTCAAATTAACTAAGAAAATGTGTCCCAAGACACAGGAGGAGATAGAATACATGTCCAGGGTCCCATATTCATCAGCAGTTGGCAGCTTGATGTATGCAACGGTTTGCACAAGACCAAATATTGCACATGCAGTGGGAGTTGTGAGTAGATATATGAACAATCCAGGTAAATAACATTGGGAGGCAGTAAAGTGGATTCTCAGATACTTGAGAGGTACAACTAATCATGCATTATGTTTTGGAGGTTCAGAAACTGTTCTACAAGGATATGTTGATTCAGATATGGTAGGTGATAAAGATAGTAGGAGGAGTACCACAGGGTATGTGTTTACTATAGGTGGAACAACAGTAAGTTGGATTTCAAAACTGCAAAAGGTTGTTTCACTTTCAACAACAGAGGCAGAGTATGTTACTACTATAGAGGCTAGTAAATAGATGATTTGGTTACAGAGGTTTATGGAGGAATTGGGAAAGAAGAAAGAGAATAGCAGGTTATACTGTGACAGTGAGAGTTCCATTCATCTTGCAAAGAACTCAGCCTTCCATTCGAAGACTAAGAATATACAATTGAGGTACCACTTCATACGATCCACCTTGGAAGATGGAAATTTGAAGTTGGAAAAGATACACACTAGCCAGAATCCTGCAGACATGTTAACAAAGGGAGTAACCAGGGAGAAACTGAGTTCCTTCTCAGTTTCAATTGGTATTCAAGAATGAAGATGAAGATGAGAAATTTTCCAGGTCCAATAAGGTTCAGAGTCCAGCATATACAATAGCGGTGGAGTTGTTGAGATCAGTCTCCAAGTGGGAGATTGTTGGTTGTGGAGCCTGATTATCTTCCTGATTCAGAGGTATTTTACTTTCAGCTATGTTTATACCCCATGAAGTATTTACACCCTAGAAGTATGTACACTCTTCCACGCAGGTGAGTACAGAGGGGGGGTACCCCCTCTGCGAGGTCTGGGGGGGCTATCCCCCCGGCTAGGGGCAAGCGGGCCCCCAACGGGGGTTCAGGGGCGAAGCCCTCGAAGGAAAAATTACCTTGTAAATGTATATTGAAATTTCATTGTAAATCTAGACCATTCATTATAAGGTCACATATCTAATGATAGAGATTATGTTAGGGTTTTTTTCCCTAGAAGGCAACCCTCTTTTATGAGGGAAATGTATTGCAGCTATGGTTGATGGCGAATATTGTATTCTGAGATAGGAGACTGTGAGAGAAAGAAGAGGAAGTTACAGTGGGTTTGTTGTAGGTTGTATCCCTTCATATGTTGGATAATAATAAAGGAAGGACCTGGAAATTTCTTTGGTGTACGTAGCCCACACTGGGTGAACCACGTAAATCTATGTCTCTATTGTATTGTGTATCTTTTGTGTTTTGTTTCCGCATTTGTTTTATTTTATTGCTCCATGGTCCTATTTTTCTAACAGGTAGTAGTGATCAAACTTTGGCACTGACCACTTCAGAGAAAATGGGTTGAGAACATGTAAAATCACCCGAAGGTCAAAGTTCTAAAGTCCTAAAATAAAATATGGAATTTTAATCTAAGATTTGACCACAACCGTTGGATTGGGATAGTGGTCAACTTCGGCACTGACCACTTCAGCTAGAATGGGTTGAGAACATGTAAATTTACCTGAAGGATGAAGTTCTGAAGTCACGAAGTGAAGACACGTAGCACACACATCAGGACATCCACGTTAGAAAACCACATCAGCAAGGACACGTGGCACAATCAAATGGTGATAAGTGTCAACATCCAATTGGCATTTCAGGTACATGTAAGCTACGAATCTAAGTGACATGTGGCAGCCACTCAACCAGTGCCAAGTCAGCAGTGACATCAACAAGTTACGTCACTTTGGGAGTATGTACTTTGGGGGAAATAAGTTTCTAACACCAGTAACTTCCCAAAGCGTCGAAGGTCGAAGTTAACGCTAATCGTTGATCTAATTCAGGAGCGTTCTCAACCGTTGATCAAGTACAGTGGAAGGATAGAATAAGCGTAAACCATGAAGTGATTCTAACCGTTGATCTACTTTGGGAGTGTTCTCAACTGTTGAAGATTATGGACACACGTCTTTGATCTGGGAGGTTTAATGATTGCAAAGATTGGAAATCGTTGAACGCCAAAGTTTCGAAATGAATGAGAATTGTTCATCGTGCAAATAAAATATTGATCGTCCGATCTAATTCAGTGAAATTTAACTCTGGAAGATTGAAAGATTGCAGAAGTTGGAAGAGATGAAGTCCCGAAGTAAATAATAGTCATCCATATCAATGCTTGATTAAGTCCCAATCGTCATATTAAGTAGTGGAAGGATCAAATCTGATCGTTGATTTGGTTTCAGGAATCACGTCAACCATCAGATCAACCCACTCCCATGTTGACCACTTTGACACTGACCAACTCTGAAGGAAATTGGAACAATAGTGATCTGGACCTCTAAACCCCTAGAGTCTCGAATTCCTGAAGTAAATGAGAATCATCCATCTCGTCGTGGAAATTAAAAATGTGACCATTGATCTTCATAAGTGATCAAACACTTGTTTGGCCTAGCTCCTGGTCACCACCTGCGGTCATATGGAATAAGAGAAAAAAAGGTAAAATAAGAGGCAGTGCTTAAATTAATAAGCCCGTGGTTTTGCACATATGGTCACATGTAAATGGTTTGAAGCAAGCGCCTCATACAGACTTCATTTCTATAAACAACTTAAGGTATTTAGAATAACTCAATAGATATTTAACACCAGAACAATACAAAGAATTGGTAAAAAGATCGAATATGATCTATTGGTGAACTAAGGACATAGCAGAAGTAGGAGAACGATATAATGAGTCGATCCATGTCTGTGATCAACTCATGAAGACAAAAGAATCGACACATATTCATGATTAAGAGAGTTAAATCATGAGCATTATGAATAAAGGATAAAAGGAAAAATGATATTATTTAAAGTTTAATATTATCATTTAAATGAAAAGGTACAATGGTTCAATATCAAAAGATGCAATGATTCAAATTCACACCAGTTAGAAGACTATATAAACAAGAAAGAATGGTGAGACGAAAGGGTAGTTGAATTTGTTGAAGTATATATATTTACATAAAATGAATTGAATGAAGGTGCGTTCTATCAAGTTGGTGCATGTTTACAATATGGGTCTTGTATGATGATTGGATTCCTCACATCTCAGTTGGATCTGAGATCAACAAGATGGGACTTGTTGTGAGGGTTGGATTCCACATTTCTCAGTTGGATCTGAGAACTAAAAATTGGGTCTTGTAATAGAGAGTTGGGTCTCTCATAGTTGCTTGAAGTTTAAGATATTCAAAGATTGATCTTATGTATTCATTCAAGTTAACTAAATAAATAAAATATTTATTCTTTTATATATTGGTTGAGAAAATGAAATAAATATATGTTGTTCAGTTAATTTATGAAAAGTGAAAAATTTTCCAAAGTTTTGTCACACTGATTCACCCCCCCCTCTCAATTTCAAGTGTCCATTTCAACAATTGGTTTCAGAGCGAGTGTCTTCAGCACAATTTAAACATTGGAAGGTAGATTCAGAAGAAATGGATGGACAAATTGTTATCTCCACAAATGAAGCTCCCTTATTTGATGGAACCGATTATTCATCATGGAAGGAAAACATGAAAACATATCTAAAGTCAAGAGGATATGGAGGTTTGGATTTGGTGGTAAGTAATCCCTGGCACTTAAATACTTCAAAGAGAAAAACCAAAAATACAAAGGAAGCAAGGAGAAACAATTCATTAGCCTTAAAAGCAATCCAGTATGGATTGTCAAACCAAGTCACTATGAGACACTACAAATCTGCTAAATAATTATGGCTCCACCTAGAAAATAGTTATCAAAATGAAACAAAAGAAGAAGATAAATCCTATCAAAGTGAGGAACAAGACTCGGATAAAGAGGATTCCTATCAAAATAAGGAACAAGACTCTAATGAAGAGGATTCCTATCAGAATAAAGAACAAAACTCAGAAGAAGAGAATTCTTATCAAGATAAGGACCAATATAAAGAAAAGAAAAATTCCAATCAGATTGAAGAACATAATATAGAGAAAAATATTTCTAATCAGAATGAAATGCGGGAATTGAGGCATACCTCAGTAATCACTAAAGAAAAATTTCATAATCTTAAAATTGATATTGCAGTTGCAATAGGAGAGATTAGTTTGGAACCAGGAAATTATATGCATATTAAAGTTCCTATGGAGGCTCTTGAAAATCTTGAGTACACAATGATGTGCACTCTAGAAGAGTTGGAGAAACTTCAACAGAAATAAATGTTGCTACTTCAACAGTTAGATCAATCTAGCCATGATGAGTTTGAACAGAGAGTTCGACTAGAAGACAAAGAAAAAGAGATCGGAAGATTAAAGATTGAAGTTGATCATCCGATAAAGGAAATATAAGAATTGAAAAAACATGATAACAAAAGAAAAGAATTACTAAAAGAAACAGAAGAATTAGTTAACAGTCTAAACACTCAACTTGAGGAAACTAAAGAAAGTGAAGCAGACCTAAAGATCTAGTTAACTAGGAAATAAAATTCTTACCACATGTTAGAATTGGAAAACATCAACTTCAAAAAGATAAATGAAAGTACTAATGCAGATCTAATGACTCAAATTGAAGAAGCTAAGAAAAAGGAAGAAGCCCAAAAGATCCAAATAACTAAAAAGGAAGAATCATGCCAAATGTTTGACTTAAAAGCCATCAACCTCAAAAGGATTCAGCTAGAATACGAGGAAGAAATCAAAATATTTAAAACTAAAGTTTTTGATCTAACAAAAGATATGGAAGAATTGAAGACATATGACAAAACTATTAAATGCAATGAAGTCTTGAATGACATAGGAGAAATAGTCATCAATCTAAAGACTCAACTTGAACATGCTAAGGAAGTGGAAGAAGCCCTGAAGATTCAGTTGACTATAAAGGAAGAAACATGTCACAAGTTGAAATAATAAATAATCAACCTTAGGAATATAAATGAATACAGTAATGCAAATCTAAATATTCAAATCAAGGAGGCCAAGAAAAAACTAGAATCCCAGAGAATGCAATCATCCAAAAGGGAAGAATTATGTCACATGTTGAAATTATAAATAGTCAATCTCAAAAAATTGAATGAAAAGACAATTAAGACTATCAATTTCTAGAATATCTTAGCTATCCTAGATAAGATTTGGAACAATGAAAGATCAGTTGATGACAAAACTGGTCTTGGATACAATAAGAAAGAATTCAGTGACAAGTGGAGCACCATTTACAAACACGGGAAAGGATAAATCTTCTCAAAAGAAAATGGTTCAATCACAAACCAATTACAAGACATGAACTTTGTTAAGGAAGGAAGCTACAGAAGTAAAAAAGAAGAAGAAAATCAAATGACGGATCTCTCAAGAAAAAATAAAATCAAGAGTGGAAACACCTTCAATGGGTATTTCTTTTCTTGTCATAAATTTGGCCATAAAGCAATGGACTGCAAGAAACTAGAGAAATGATATACAAGAAAATCCAAAAACTGAATTAGATGTTGGAGATGCAATTTTGTTGGGCACACGGAAAAAATTTGTCATACAATGAGATGTAACAACTGTGATAGGTTTGGGAACAAATCCCAAAGTTGCAAGAGTTTAAAAAGTCAATCCTTAATTAAGTCATTCAAGTCAGTGAAAAAACCTAATAAAAGTTGGAAGAAGAAAGGAGATGACAAATCTCCAAAAACACAATTAGAATGAAAAGATCCAAAAAGCATCATAGAGAGATATGGAGAAGAAAATCTGAAGGAGAAAGCAAGAAAGATGATATTACACCTGAAAATGAAGAAATTAATAATAAGAACATAATGGGTGAAGGTCCTAATAAATAATGTGAAAATCAATATGAAATAAATCAAGCCCAAGAAAAGGAAGTGCCTATAGAAGAGTGTGGGACAATATCAAATTCTGATGATGTCATAATTTGTTAGCTAAAGAAATAAAATGAAAAAAGAAGTTTAAATTGGTTTCTATAAAATCAAAGGATCGTGCCAAGATTTTTAAAAATAACATATGGAAAATCTTGACTATATATAGATTAGTGGTCAAAAGAAAAATCATTGATAGGGTTAGTTGTAGAATACAAGAAGAAGAAAAATAGACAAAGAGGAGCATCACCTTAGGAGAAGCATGACCTCAAAAGGAGCAAGAAAATATTATTTTTGTCATTTTTGTAAAAACAAAAGGGGGAGAAGAGGAAAAATAAAGGTAGCAGAGAAGTTCAAGGAGTATCATTCAAACAAATATCAATTGATAACAAAATTGGTATTAAATGAATTGGTATCAATCCTCAATTGATATTCCTGTGAAACATCAAAGAAGAATAAAGAAGCAGATCAAAAAGATCAGTAAGATTCATACTCTTGTTCTATTTGACAAAGGAAATTTAGTAAAAACTCAGAAGTATTTTTGTTATCAAATAAGAAAGTAATTAGATTAAGTTTTGAAAGACTTTATCACTACAAGTGGATATCACTACAAGTTGGTATCAAGAAAACTACTTATTTGAACACAAATATCTCAATGGACTGAGATAAACAGTTAGTAAATTGTCAGCAAAGACACGTGGCATAGTTAGATGGTGACAAGTGTCAACATCCAATTGGCATTTCAGGTACGTGTAAGTCACAAATCTAAGTGACACGTGGTAGCCAATCAGTCAGTGCCAAGTCAGCAGTGACATCAGAAAGTTATGTCACTTCGGGAGTATGTACTTCGGAGGAAACTAATTTCTAACACCAGTAACTTCCCAAAGCGCCGAAGGCCAAAGTTAACACTAATAATTGATCTAATTTAGGAGTGCTCTCGACAATTGAACAAGTACACTGGAAGGCTATAAAAATCATAAACCATGAAGTGACGTTAACAGTTGATCTACTTCGGGAGCGTTCTCAACCATTGAATATTATGGACACGTGCCTTTGATCCAGGAGGTTTAATGATTGCAAAGATTGGAAATCGTCGAACGCTGAAGTTTCGAAGTGAGAAAGAACCATTCATCGTGCAAATAAAATATCGACCATTCGATCTACTTTGGTGAAATGTAACTCCGGAATATTAAAAGATTGCATAAGTTGGAAGTGTGTTGGGCCCCAACAACCCCCTTCTTTATTTTTAATTAGAATCTAGGGTCCCTCAAAATTTTACTTGGATTCTTCATTTTTTTTCCCTTTGAATTGATTGGATTTGTATTGGTTTTATTTTTTTTGAGGTTGGTTTGAGTTTATAGTCTTTTCTTTTGTTTGGTTTGAATTTCATGAAATTCAAATGCCTTTTCATTTTTCTTTCTACAGAGTTTTGATGTTGATGGACGAGCTTCATAATTTGGGAGTTTGTTATTACCTCTTCCTTATTGAATTTATCTGCTATGAGAATGGCTTGGTTGAAGACATGGATTAATAACAATGATTTTATAGGAAGAAGGTTTATTGTGACATATATTTTCTATGACATTTGTTCAAATTTGATCAAATTTGAATGAGGGAGAGATGAACATAGAAATCTTAATTTAAACAAAAATATTATTTTTTATCAACTGTTTACTTTCGTTTAAATTATGATTATGTTGTCGTCTTTTGATCATTGGAAATCATTTTCACAAAATCATTTGGTAGGTTTAATTAATTAAATTATTTTGTCAATTTGCATCTCATTTCAAAATAAAAATAAAAAAAGAATTATCTATCATTGGTTTGATTTTTTGAAAACCCAAAATTATTTTTTTTCTCCTCTCCATCAACTTGAAGCTTCTAGAATTTTAAGATCATATTTGAAAGGAAAATATAAACAATATTTGTTTAGAACTTATAGTTAGTTTAAATTCATTTTAATTTTATTGTTCTAGATTTTGTTTTATCCACAATTTTTAGGTTATTAATTTGGTTTCTTTTTGTTTCACATGTTTCTATTATCAGTTATTTGGTACGGATATGATCATGGATTGATTTTATTATCTAAATATGTTCAATATAATTGATCCAAAATAATATTGGATTGTTGCAAATAATTTATGAGCAACAACAGATAAGATTTGGAAATGCGTTCAAGAACAGATAGACGATTTTGCAAGACCTGTTTCAGCCAAACCGTAAGGAATCTGAAGAAACGGTTGAAAAATCATCTGCAGAATGGACCCATTTAGATTACATGCGAGATTTTTCCCAAAAAAATGCACGATTTGAGAGATATTTGTGTCTCTTTACAAGGCAAATTTCAGGTGGCAGAAATTATTAGTGATGCCCAGACTGTTCATTCATTGTATAAATATATAAGAAGTTTAAGAGCCAAGGGGATCCAGGAAATTCATAGGAGGATTTTATCCTTTCTTTTTTGTATATTTATCTTTTGTAAAAAAATTCTTTTCAAATGGAGTAACGGATGGTTGGAATATTTGGGAGAATGGACAAGTATTTTCAAAGAAGAATATGGAATTCCAGTTTGTTTAATGGCTTTTGTCCTGTGAGTAAAATGGTTTTGTTTTCATTATAATATCTTCATATTCTTTGAGTAATTGATTATTCATTGATTTAAATTAGCTTTAGTCTGTTTTATCAATACATGGTTAATTGTTATCATTTATGTATTAATTTTTTCAATCTTTAAGAGTCTATTATCCCAAAAATTCATTTTGGACCTTATGATGAACTTATTATACTGAAGCTATATGGGATACAATTTACTCTTTGAATTTTTTCCTTTTGTAGATTGTGCAATGTTAATATTGTTTCTCATATAATTTCTGAATACGAAACTTTATTTGTATTGAACTAGCTTTAGATTGTTCTGCATATAAATTTTCATGTTATGTTTTCATTTATATGGTTCATTATATTTTGGTTCCTTTAATATCTATGGTTGATCATCTATTCAATTATTTTGAGTTTACATCTAATACTAGATAGTTGGTAACACCATTTACTGAGGATTGGAATTTCTTTCATTTTCAGTTATTTGGACATTCTAAAGTCACATGATATATAATTGTTTGTCCTTTTTTCATCATAAACTCGTTATGGAATATAAAAGACTTCTTTGAGTTTCTCCAAGAAGTATTGTGCTTGCCTTTGTCATAGGTTTACACTTGACATGGGTTAAGAGGAGCTTATACAAATACAGAGAGACGAATCTAGCTTAGTATTGTTGATCAACGTCAGGTTAGTTAGTTTATATTTTATTTTATTTGTTTATTTGAGAATGAATAATGATTGCATCATTTAAACGTTAAATTCTTTGACCATTATTGTTTTATCATTTACAATCTTATTTAATCATTGTTTATTAGTTTGGCATTTATTGTACAAAGACAATTTCCTTTATTTTCTTATTTTTATCCAATAGTTGAAAACAATTATTTTCACAAGGCTTTGCTTAAACCTTGTAAATTGTATATAGCTATTGTACATAAACATTGTTAGTTAATCATTTTTAATTAAAGTGTTGATTGTTAGAGTTGTATCTTAAGTTATTCCACATCTTTTAGTTGTTTTAGGATCTTAGTTTGCTAACGAAGCCATAAAACCCATCAGGGTAGATTATACCAAATGACTTGGGTTAAATAGACAACCTCGGACCAGATCTTCCCTTCCCATTGACAGTGTGTCATAAATGCCTATCAAAAAAGCACTGAAGTCCCAAAGTAAATAATAGTTGTCCATATCAATGTTTGATTAATTCCAGCTATCAAATTAAGTAGTGGAAGGATAGTGTAAGGATCAAATATGACCATTGATTTGGTTCTGGGAATCACACCAACCATCGGATCAACCCAATCCCGTGTTGACCACTTTGGTGTTGACCAAATCCAGAGGAAATTGGAACAACAATGATCTAGGCCTATGAACCCCCAGAGTCCCAAATTCCTGAAGTAAACGAGAACCGTCCATATCTTCGGGGAAATTAAAAACATGACCATTGATCTTCATAAGTGATCAAACACTCATTTGGCCTATCTCTTGTTCACCACCTGTGGTCGTATGGAATAAGAGAAATAAGGGTAAAAGAAGAGGCAATGCTTAAATCAATAAGCCTGTGGTTTTGCACATATGGTCACATGTAAATGGTTTGAAGGAAGCGCCTCATATAGAATTCATTTCTATAAACAACTTAAGGTCTGTAGAATAATTCGATAGAGATTAACACCATAACAATACAAAGAATCGGTAAAAGGATTGAATATGATTTGTTGGTGAACTAAGGACGTAGAAGAAGCAGGAGAACAATATAATGAGTCGATCCATGTCTGTGATCAACTCATGAAGACCAAAAAACTAATTCACAGTCATGATTAAGAGAGTTAAATAATGAGCATTATGAATAAAGGATAAAAGGAAAAATGATATTATTTAAAGTTTAATATTATCATTTAAATGAAAAGGTACAATGGTTCAATATCAAAAGATGCAATGATTCAAATTCATACCAGTTGGAAGACTATGTAAACAAGAAAGAATGGTGAGAAGAAAGGGTAGTTGAATTTGTTGAAGTATATATATTTATATATAATGGATTTAATAAAGGTTCATTCTATGAGGTTGGTGCCTATTTACAATCTTGTTATTGTATGAGGATTTCATTCCTCACATCTCAATTGGATATGAGATCAACAAGATGGGACTTGTTATGAGGGTTGGATTCTCATTTCTCAGTTGGATCTAAGAACTACAAGTTGTGTCTTGTAACATAGAGTTGAGTCTCTCATAGTTGCTTGAAGTTGAAGATATTCAAAGATTGATATTATGTATTCATTCAAGTTAAATAAATAAATAAAATATTTATTATTTTATATATGGTTGAGAAAATGAAATAAATATATGTTATTCAGTTAATTTATGAAAAGTGGAAAATTGTACAAAGTTTTGTGACACTGATTCACCCCCCCCTCTCTTAGTGTCAAGTGTACATTTCAAAAAAATTTACATATTTCTTTAAAAATTATTTTAACTCATGATTATTCATAGTCATTCTCATGCAACTCTCAGAGGCATAACCACATTTCCTTTTAACATGACAACATAGTACCCCTTCTCCTTTTCTCTTTCATCAATTTATACTAGCTTTTCCTGAGGAGATGGAACAGATCCTCCTCAAGATATTATTCAAACAAAATAGTCATGACTCTTCATAATAGAGTCATCCATGCATTCATGGTATTTATTCAATCCTGGTAAGTACAATTCTTTTCTTACTTCCCTCTTACTCAAGAAGTCGCACCATGCATTCAAGAATATAAGTATATACATATATATTATGTATGTGCTTTTCTTGCACATATTTACCTCATCCATTCACATTTATTTAACATCATCTAGTTTTGAGCTCACGGTCATTTACATGACCAGTATCAAAAATATGATCATACCTAGGCTGCCCTCTTTACAATATAACAACCATAAAAAAGGTCATGCTTGTTTCTTGCTCTTTTATATTTTCATATTATCTCTTTCTAAGGAATGGCATACTTCCTCCAGTTATTATCTAAAAAAGATACTCATACTGTTGGAAGCAGACCAAAACGAAAAGCAAGGTGATTTTGGGAAAGAAGGCATGCATGAGGAAGGCGACAGCTGGAAGGAAGAGCAGCACGCGTGCATGCATGGAAGACCTAACGACATTAAGGTTAGGGTTAGGGTTTTGGTAATGTATTGTAATGGTTGAAGAGCCAAAAACATATAAATATAGTTATCTATGTCTCATAGAGGGAATGATTTTTGCTGTAGTGAGTCGATAGAGATATAGAGATATGAACACAAGAAAGCAAATGGTATGTAATATTATGTTGTATGACCTACTTTTGTAATTTGTTGAGATAGAGAGGCTGGAGGAGGGTATATATTGAGGGTTATATTGCAAGGCTGAGGACCTTGGTGCGATCTAGTCCACCTTATAATAGATCTTAACCCAACGGAAAAGGATTGTAAAGTGTGTGGCATTGTAGTGACAGAACGACTATAATAAAAGAGATAAGAGACAAATATTTGTGGGCGTATCCTAGGGGGTGAACCACGGTAAAATTTGTGTTATGTGATTGAATGCGTGTATTTATTTATTGTCTCAGTAGATATATATGTGCTAAATGAATGAGTCATTGCATTTCCTTCATAATCGTAATGACAGTGTAGTCTATTAATAAGCTATAATATAACTTTCAGCATGCAGTTATTAGGTCTCCTACTAAATCCTAGGTTGTAAACACATGAGTATTTCAACCACCCATTAAGACTATCTCGGGTGAGATGGTGCATTGCACCCTATGTGTTGTGTTACCTTTTGTTTTACCAGGAGGGTCGATAGTTTTAGAGGCTTTGTTGGAAATCCGAACATACATGAACCCTGGGTCACTCAATACAAACTCAGAAGGGATATATAAATAAAAATAACCAACAAATGGTTTGTTTTCCATTGGTAGGAATAGTAGAGGATTGGGTAGATGGGATATGTTTAATATCTGTAAGATTTGCGGGAGGCGGAGCAAGGAAATATTAAAACATATAAGAAAGAAATGAGCCACTAGAAGGGGATGTTGAGACCATGGAATCCCACAAAAGTAGAGATCGAAATATGGCTAAGGACAAAAGATATGGATTTTTCACAGAAAGATAACAGAAACCCTAAAATAACTGTTGGAATATTGGTTTTTGTCATTGATGTCAACCCTAGTCATGGATTTTGGACCACAAGATTGATGAAGGTGTTTGGACATGAAGGACAATGTACATGCAGATACAACACCCATGGATGGATAGTATACATTATGTTGTTTCCAGTGGTATGTATCACATCACGTGTATCCTTGTGGTTGAGGAGAAATGAATTTTTGAAGATGACAAAGTGAATTGAAGAAGGAAATACATGTAGGCCCTAAAGATAATTAAAGAAAAGAATTACAAAATAATAAAGTATCAGGTCGGCCCTAATGCTAAAAGGAAGTGACATAAATGGTATAAATACATATCATTATACATTCATTTGATACACAAGTCAAATTTTAGAGAAATTAGAAGTAAAGAAGGTCAGATTTCAAGGAAGGATGAAGTCTTTTGGTGATGTGTTCTAAGGTATGTTATTTACAGGTCATCTTACCATTTTCTCTATAACATTTTTTCTAGAACGATTCAGATGGTTAAATTGATATGGAATTGAGAATACATATCAAGGTACTTGTGTTAAAAGTTTCAGATCTTGATTTGCTATAATTATGGAGATACACATTGTGCAAGATAGGGATTTTGACCAGTCCTGAAGCTAGTCAATAAACAGGTGTTCTAGATAAGACAATCATAACTTATTCATAGAGAATCCAAATGAAGTGGAAAAACTTCCATTGGAAATAGTACGGATTGTAGTTTCTTTTGTGTGAGTTTCAGAATCAGATGTTAAATATTGAGCATGGGGCATGTTGTACAAGTTCAGTCTCCTCAATAAACCAGAATTGAATAAAGTCTACCATTCTTTATATAACTTCTTTTTGGGGAGGATTCAAGGATTGAAACTTGGAGGAGTTTCAAAGAATACATTGAGTAATATTATATACAAGATTAGAGTATTCCAAGAATTAAAGAATTTCAGAAATTGAATAAGCCTCAAGAAGCATTATCAGGTTCTATGTGATGGTTGGTTGATGGTGATGATTTAATGTAAAGTTTTATTATCTCTCATATATTCTTGGGTGGAAGGAAGGGGAAAGGATGGAGATTTCAACCCTCTCTTGATATTGGAGGATTGTATCTTCCTCTTGGAGTTTTATCCCTCCCTTTACATTTGGAAGCTGTAGCTACCTTTGGAAGTCATCACTTCCCTTGAAGAATAACTATTGATTATTTCTCATATATTGTGCATGATGTATTATAGTGTATTGGTGTAACTCTTATATTATTGTTCATTGATCATTGGATATAATTGAATGGTTTAAGTATAAATTGAAAAAGTTTTTTAAATTGTACTTGACATTGATTCAACCCCCCTCTTAGTATCAACAATTGGTATCAGAGTAGGTTACCTTTAGTACATTTTAACCACTGGAAGGAAGATCCTAAGAAGAAATGGAAGACAAAATTCCAAATGGGATTCCACCATTTGATGGAAGCAATTTTGAATACTGGAGTAATAGAATGGAAACTTACTTGAAATATCTTGGGGCATATGTTTGGTTCTCAGTTTCTTCAGGATACAATGCTTTGAAGAAACCAAAGACTGCAGCTCAGAAGGAAGAAAAAAGGAACAACAAATTGGCAATAGATACCATCCTGGATGGATTGATAGATTCAGTGAAATCCAAGGTGGGATCATGTGCATCATCGAAATATATTTGGGACAAGCTACAAGACCTTTATGCAAGGGAATAAGCAGAATAACAAGAAGTAGAAGTTGAAGCAAATTACAACATCTCAGATTTCAAAGAAGCAAATAGAGGTCATTTCTTTTTCTTTAATTATGAAGTAATGGGACATGTTGAATTTGAATGTCCTAATCCAAGGATTGAAAGAGATGACATTGAAGAAGAAAAGTCCAATGAAGAAGAAGAAAATCATGAAGAAGAAATTATTCAACAAGAAGATGAGAATCTTAAAAAATTGAAGCATGTTGAGATTGAAAGTAGCAAGCTCAAAGACACACATAGAAAACTAAGAAGTGAATTGGGTAGTTGTGAAAAGACAGTTGTAAGCTTGAAGAAACAATTAGAAGACTTTGATAAACTAAGAAAAGAAAACATTTCCTTGAAAACTCCACTCGAATAAGAAAGAAGAATAGGAGAAGTAAAGAATGTCCAAATGACGAAGAAAGAAGAAGATTGTGAGAAACTTGAACAAGAAGTTGTCTCATTGAGGAAGAGCTTAAGAAACTCTCAAGTGCCAAAGGACTTAACACATCTTGGATGCATGGGTGAAACTTCGTAAAAGGAAGATGCAAATACCAACAAGAAGGTTGAAGAAAGAGCTACATAGACAGTTGATGAGAAGTGGACCAAGATACCAGAAAGAAGGAATGATTACAAAAGATATGAATATCCAAGAAGACCTCATACCTTAAATAATCAAAGAAGCTTCAATTAGTATGAAGAAAACTACAGAAGAGTAGATCATGAATCCAGTTGGAATACATCACAAAGAAGGCCATTTACTCCAAGGTATCAAAATTTCTTTCTTGGTCATTGTTATACTTGCAAAAATTTTGGACATAAGGCAATTAATTGTAGAATCAATGAAAGGAACAAATACGCAAGAAACATGAATGGTGTAAATAGAAGATATGGAAATAATCGTGGATTTTTCAACCGAAGTTATAATTCATTTTCCCCATTGATGGACAAAATTATTGTATGCTACAAATGCAATTATCTTGGTCACAAAGCACGAGACTGCAAATATATGAATGAAGATGTCCCTATGCCAACCACAATATGGAGAAGGAAAGAGATTCCAAACAATGAATATTGTCAAATAGCATTAATCTTTGAAGAATGTAAAGAAGAATATGAATGGTACATAGACAGTGGATGTTCTTCACACATGACCGGGGATCAAGACAAATTCATCAGCTTGAAGAGAAAGGGTGGAAATGTTGCATTTGGAGATGACTCATCTACCAAAATACTTGGAGAAGGTGTAATATATCTTGGAATAAAAAATGTAAAAGCAAAGAATGTACTATTGGTTGAATACTTGAAGAATAATATACTTAGTGTTAGTAAAATGTGTGATCAAGGATACACTCTTACGTTTGACTCACGAAAATGTAAAATCAGAGAAAATAACTCAGGAAGATTGGTTGCAACTGCAACAAGAAGACCAAACAACATATACATACCAAACATGAAGAAGAGAGAGAATATAGAAGCCACACAAAAGGAGTCCAAGGAAGAAAAAGTCCCAAAGACTAAAAATAAGGATGAAGGATTATTAAGTGCCACATGTTCAGGGGGAGAAGCCCCAAAGAAGATAGTTACCTTTTGTCATTAAAATCAAGGGGAGAAGCCCTACCCTTTGCCATTGATGTCAAAGGGGAGAGAAATTGGATCATGACAATAGGGGGAGCATGAATGTTTCCATCAATGACAAAGGGGGAGATTGTTGGAAGATTGGTTGTTGTCATTGATGTCAACCCTAGTCATGGGTTTTGGACCGCAAGATTGATGAAGGTATTTGGAAATGAAGGACAATGCACATGTAGATACAAAACCCATGGATGGATATTATACATTATGTTGTTTATGTTGGTATGTATCACATCATGTGTATCCTCATGGTTGAGGAGAAATGAATTTTTGAAGATGACAAAGTGAATTGAAGAAGAAAGTACATGTAGGCCCTGAAGATAATTAAAGAAAAGAATTAAAAAATAAGAAAGTATCAGGTCATCCCTAATGTTAAAAGGAATTGACATAAATGGTATAAATACATATCATTATACATTCATTTGATACACAAGTCGAATTTCAGAGGAAATCAGAAGTAAAGAAGGCTGGATTTCAAGGGAGGATGAAGTCTTTTGGTGATGTGTTCTAAGGTATGTTATTTATAGGTCATCTTACCATTTTCACCATAAATTTTTTCTAGAATGATTCAGATGGTTAAATTGCTATGGAATTGAGAAGACATATCAAGGTACCTATGGTAAAAGTTTCAGCTCTTGATTCGCTATAATTATGGAGATACACGTTGTGCAAGATAGGGATTTTGACCAGTCTTGAAGCTAGTCAATAAACAAGTGTTCCGGGTAAAGCAATCATAACTTCATCATAGAGAATCTGAATTAAGTGGGACAAATTCCATTCGAAATAGTACAAACTTTGGTTTCTTGTGTACGAGTTTCAGAATCAGATGTTAAATATTGAGCACAGGGCACGCTGTACAAGTTCGGTCTCCTCAATAAACCAGAATTGAATAAAGTATACCATTTTTTCTATAAATTATTTTTGGGGAATATTCAAGGAGTGAAACTTGGAGGAGTTTCAAAGAATACATTGAGTAATATTATATACAGGATCATAGTATTTCAAGAATTGAATAATTTCATAAATTGAAGAAGTCTCAAGAAGCATTAGCAAGTTCTATGTGATGGTTGGTTGATGGTGATGATTTAATGTAAAGCTTTATTATCTCTCATATATTCTTGGGTGGAAGGAAGGGGCAAGGATGGAGAGTTCAACCCTCTCTTGATATTGGAGGATTGTATATTCCTCTTGGAGGTTCATCCCTCCCTTTACATTTGGAATTTGTAGCTACCTTTGGAAGTCATTACTTCCCTTGAACAATAACTATTGATTATTTCTCATACATTGTGCATGGTGTATTGTGGTGTATTGGTTTAACTCTTATACTATCGTTCATTGCTCATTGGATATTGTCACATACCCACTACCTAAATCGGATTTTTCTGGTCTTCTGCCGAATCAAAAGCCCTAAATATCCATGGAGACCCAGCATAAGTTGGCTCTTTCTCTCTCTCTCTGTTCCCATGTGATCGCGGGTCACGATCACAGTTCAAATGAACGCAGTGTCTTTTGTATTTCATGTCTCGGTGCTACGATAGTGTCAAATTGTTCATCTTTGCAACCGTCGAACCCCAACAGGGCTAGCGACCGGCCAATAGGTATGAATCCCAACAGGGCTAGAGAACAACCAATGAGAACAGGCCTCGTCGCACGGTTAAGTGGAGTAAAGGTGGCAGAGGGGGAAGTGAGACACGGTAGTTGACAGGACAGGAGGGGGCCCCACTTCACACGCCACACTATTCCGGACCCCCCCCCATTAAAGGTAGAATGGAAAGGGGGGTCTGGAATCCACCTGAGTGTTGTTGATCGTGATGAATTAATCTAGACCGTTCGGGAGTTGTGCGTCCAATTTTGGACCCCCCCCATTAAAGGTAGAATGGCAAGGGGGCTCTGGAATGAAACCTCGGCCGTAGATCTGGGCGGGTGGACTCTAGCCATCTAGATCTTCTCGTTACTTATATAATTGCACATTCACACCCCATCTTAAAGTCGACATCTCTTCCTCACATTAGACGGTCGTTTCAGACCCTGAGATTCCCCAAAGGAATCTCGTTCGTTCATCAGGACTTAGCCACCTGCTATCATCTCGTCATTATGGGTCAGGATTTGTCAAGGCAAGATCCTGAGTTTTTGTCAACGGAGCTCTCGAATCCTCGATCCCCAATTTCCTGAAACGGGTAATCTCTCAACACGTCACCTCCTTAAATCAGATGGTCCACAACTACTCCGGGGTGAAAGTCCTGATCCCTTGTTGCCAGGACTCTCGATCTCATGATTCTCGATTTCCCGAAATGGTAGATCTCACAACGCGTGGCCTTCTGTCAATCGGACGGCTCAGATCTATCCTGGGGTTTTCACCTTGGAAAATCCCGAACTCTTGTCAACAGGAATCCCAATTCCGCAATTTTCAATTTCCCAAAATGTGAGATCTTACAACACGTGGCCTCCATCAATCGAATGGCCCAAATCCATCCCAGGATTTCCACAATGGAAATTCCCGATCTCTTGTCAATAGGACTCTCGATTTCCTTACTCTCGATTTCCCAAAATGGGTGATCTCTTGACACGTGGCCTCCGTTAATCAGATGGCTTAGATCTATTTTGGGGTTTTTCACCCCTATACACTGGAGTCTTAACCCTCGGGTAACTCCTGACAGATCCAACGGTTGTCGGGTTTTTCAGTCGAGATTTGACGGCTCATATTGGTTCCTACCCGTGCATTCTTCCACGACTCCCTGGACGTGGAAAAGAACCACGGTCCAGATACTCTCATGGACCTTGGGGATCTGCGGTCCTAAACTCTTCGCTACCCACGAAGACACAGGAAAAAAAAGTGGTAAGGCATTTAATGCCCTACTTTCTCCTACTAATCTAATGGTCGTGGGTGACCATAGATTCCCCGACGAAATCTCATCCGTTGATCACCACCTATCAAGGTTAAGGAACTTAACACTCCATCTTCTCCTTCTGATATGACGGTCATGAGTGACCACAGATATCTCGACAAAATCTCATCTGTTGATTCGATATTCCATCCTTATGCTGCCATCTCGGGTTTCCAAGAGGATCGTTTCTCCTCAGGCAGGGTTACTAAGGATTTACGCCTTCACATTTGCTTTTTGGGTTCTTGATGGGATTTTCAAGGAAGGTATCTCTATGGGGAGATTCACTCAGGGTACTATTTGAGGCAGATAAGGGTATCGTCCACCCAAGAACTAGACATGAAGTCTGAATTAGATTAGTACGCATGTAAATAACAATTCATGAGAACATATGCCATATATAGTCTCTTCCATACAAATATACAACTACTAGTACTGATCAAAACATCCTACAGACATTCTTACAATGAATTCATTCACAGATTCACAGCTTATGGGCATAATCATCAGAATAAACATATATATATATTTCAAGATGCCAGAGGCAAAACATTTATCAAAAATAACACCAGGGGTTATGCAACTACTGAGAGGGGTGCTCGTTTCCACCCAACCGTAGGCTTAGCAACTCCCAACAGATTTACCACTAGCCACCCCTGAGTTGAGACCATGATGTTGTGAGACTGTGTCTCTGTCTGCCTATGACTAGGAGTGAAGGTTACTCTCCTTCCTCTCTGCTATCACTTACTCTGCATATTGCTAGAGTTCTCCCCTCATGTCTTCCCCCAATTGCTTCTACCCCATACCTTATCCTCTTGCGAGGTTGCATGTGGCATGATTTCCCTCATGCTGGTCAGTCATGATGGATCTACGGATAGGCGGTTCACCTCCCCATCCCTCATTAAATTTTTGAGGAGCCATCTACCTGCCAGCTGGCGAGACATTTAATTCAGGGCCAGCGAGCCGCTTTTGGTTTGTCGGGCCAGTGGAGTCCAAATACGGTATTAATTCTCAGTGGAAGTTAACGCCACCTTTCCAGGTGCCTTCCACCACCATCATGGTCTCTTTTTCTGCACAGTCCCTCTCAGCAGTCCTACAATATAAATTCATAATTTTATTCACATTTATTGACCTTTTCCATAAGGTCCATTCACATCACATATTCACATTCATGAGTTTGCCACAGTTTTGTCCAGTCCAGTTATTTTTACAAACTGGGGGAATCAGGGTGTTACAATTCCCTCCCCCTTAAAGGAACATCGTCCTCGATGTTCTTATCTTTTAACATGAATTGTATGTACAGAAGTAAACAAAATCGGATATGCCTGTCTCATGGCATCCTCCATTTCCCATGTAGCCTCATCAGGGCCAAAATGTCTCCACTGCACCTTTACCTGTGCAATGGTTTAGTTCTGGAGCGGGGTTTCCTTTCTTTCCAATATGCATTGGGGTTCTGGTAGAAATTCTCCCTCCGGTTCCACTTGGATCACAGACTAGTCAATTATATAATTAGCATCATGTACATATTTCTTCAATAATGAAACATGGAAAACATTATATGCTTTTACTGTGGGAGGAAGTGCTAGCCGATAGGCTAGAGGTTCCACTCTATCTAGAAACTCAAAGGGTCCACAATACCGAGGTGCCAACTTGGCACAAGCTCCCATTTTGAGGGAACTCCTTCTGGGCTTAATTCTGAGATATACATGGTCTCCCATTTTGAACTCTCTTGGAGTTCTCTTTTGATCAGCATAACTTTTCTGTCGGTTCTAAGCGATCTTCAGGTTTTGTTTTATCTGGGTCACTTGTTGTTCCATTTCTCTCAGCATTTCGGGTCCAAAAGAAATCCTATTTATAGGATTACTCCAGCTGATTGGAGTATTACACAGCCTACCATAGAGGACCTCGAAGGGACTCATCTTTAAGGATGCTTGGTAGCTGTTGTTGTAGGTGAATTCTACCAATGGCAGGTAGTCTTCCCATTTCCTGGGTTGATGCATTACATACATCCTTAACATATCCTCTAGTATTTGATTCACTCTTTCTGTCTGTCCGTCGGTTTGAGGGTGATAGGCGGTGCTAAACAACAATTTGGTCTCTAAACCCGCCATTAGTGATTTCCAAAAATTGGAAGTAAATTTTGTGTCTCTGTCAGATATTATCTCTCTTGGCATACCATGCAGTCGGACTACCTCTTTCATAAATATCTCAGTGATATCTATCGCCTTGCAGGTTGATTTGACGGGGATGAAATGAGCAGACTTGCTCAGTTTATCCACCACCACCATAATGACATCATTTTGTTTGGTTGAAGTTGGTAATCCAGTGATAAAATCCATGGATATGGTTTCCCATTTCCATTCTGGGATGGGTAAAGGGTGTAATAGTCCTACTGGGTGTCGATGTTCTGTTTAACCTGTTGGCATTCTATGCATTGGGCCAAATATTTGGCTATGTATTTCTTCAATCCAGGCCAATAAAATTGTTTCCAGGTGGCAGTGATCATTTTCTGGTATCCTGGGTGACCAATGTATGGTCTTTTATGTAGTTCATCCATAATGAACCTCTTCAAGTCATCACAATTTGGAATGTACAGTCTATCTCTGTAAGTGAGAAGACCTCCTTTGGTCATCTGGTAGCCTTCATATTTTCCTCCAGCGGGTTCTTGTTGTAGATATAGGGTCATAGTCTAAATGAAGGAATCTATTTCTTGTGCATTTCTGACTCTGTTCTTGACATCTGTCTCACAGGTACTCACCGTTGCCAGGTGAATTGTTTTCATGCTTCTGCTAAGGGCATCGGCCACCCTATTTTCCTTCCCTTTAATGTGTTTGATTTCAAAAACAAATTCGCTAAGGAGGGCCATCCATCTAGTTTGTCTAGCATTGAGATTTGGTTGGTCAAACAAATATCGCAATCCATAGTGATCTATCATAAGTAAAAATTTTCTTCCCAAGAGGTAATGCCTCCACATTTTCAAGGCATGCGCTATGGTAGCCAGTTATAGATCATGAGTCACATAGTTGACTTCATGTTCGTTCAATTTTTGGGATTCATAGCAGATCACACTTCCTTCCTGCATAAGGACTCCTCCGAGCCCTTCCTTACAGGCATCTGTGCACACAAGGAAGTCAGCTTCTTGGTCAGCGATTTTCAACACGGGTGCATGGGTTAGTAAACATTTCAGGGTTTGGAATCTTTCTTCACATTGCTGTGTCCATAGGAATTTTGTCCCCTTCTTCTGGAGGGCAGTGATTGGACAACCAATCTTAGATAATCCTTTTATAAATCTCCTATAGTATCCTGCTAATCCCATAAAGGATCTGATGTCTGAAACATCCTTTGGGGTAGGACATTCCATGATAGACCTGATCTTATCAGGATCTACTGCTACCCCTTCCTCGGACAGAACATGTCCCAGGTAATGTATTTGCTTCTGAAAGAAGTCACATTTGTTGAATTTAGCATAGAGATGATGCTCTCTTAGCACTTGCAACACAAGTCTAAGATGCTCTTCATGTTCTTCTCTATTCTTAGAGTAGATTAATATGTAATCAATGAAAACTAGTATAAATTTATCTAAAAATTTATTGAGTACATTGTTCATTAATCACATGAAAGTGGCAGGGGCATTGGTTAACCCAAATGGTACTACCACAAACTCATAGTGACCATACTGTGTCCAGAAAGCAATTTTATGGATGTCTTCACCCTTGATTCGGACTTGATGGTATCCCAACCTCAAGTCAATCTTTGAGAAAATAGACACACCTCCCAACTGATCGAATAGATCATCGATCTTGGGCAAGGGGTACTTGTTCTTTATGGTTACTTTATTAAGTTGTATGTAATCTATGCACAGTCTAAGGGTACCATCCTTATTTTTCACAAACAGAACTGGTGCTCCCCATGGGGACACGCTAGGTCAAATATAACCCTTATCCATCATTTCTTTCAATTGCAATTTGAGTTCAACTAACTCAGGTGTACTCATCTGGTAGGGTTTCTTAGACACCGGCACCACTCCTGGTGCGAGCTCTATCGAGAAGTCAATGTCTCTTCTCGAAGGTAGACCCGGTACCTCTTCCAGAAACACATCTCTGTATTCTCTCAGGATAGGGTGATCATCAGGGCTTGGTTTAGCGCCTTCAATTGTTTTCAACACCTGTATTGCATATAGGGGGCATCCCTTCCAGCAATACTTTATCATTTGCAGGGTTGATATTTGCCTCACCGAGACCGGTTTTCGGATCCCTTGGAGGGTTATCCTTTTTCCTTCTTTGCTCACACATTCTAAGGTTTTATGGTAACAGTCCAATTTGGATTTATTGGTGGCTAACCATTCCATACCAATCAACAGGTCGTATGATCCCAGGGGTAATACATTAAGGGTTTCTTGGGTGGGGAATTCACCCAACATTAACTGGCAGGTTGGTATGACCTCTGCTACCCTTCTTTTGGTGCCAGTGGCTAACTATACCATCCATGGCTTGGTTTGTTTTTGTGGCTATAACTTACACCTTTCAACAACTCTAGGGGCTATATAACTCAAATTGGAACCAGGGTCAATCAAAACAGACACTAGATGGTCGAAAATCATACCTTCTATTTCCACGACTGAAGCTTGGTGGTCATCTTGGTTATTATCCAAGGCTGCATAAATATGCAGCACACTCCTTGCCACATCATTGACTGTGGTAGCTTCCTGGATGTTATAAACTTTATGACTATTCTATTGTCGATGTGGACAGTCTCTCGAGAGATGCTCTTCTCCGCAACCTCAGCATTTCAGAGGTTCTCTCTTTGGGTTATCTGTCTTCACTGGTATAGGTCCAGAAGTTTTATTTCCACCTGATGATGGAAATTTCTGCTGGATTACACACTGGGCTGGAAAGTTCATTCTGGGGTTCTTCTTGTAGTTTTTTTAAATCCTGAGGATTTAATCCCCTTTTTCTGAAATCTCGAACCACTCTTTTGTTTCCAGTCTCCACAAGACTCTTCCTAATGTCCATATTGTTCATGACAATATGTTGTTTTTCAAATAGTGTCTTATAAGGTCTTTGGCTCATTGAATTTGATTCGGTTCCGGTATTCCTTGGGTAGCCCACTGATGAAGCGTTGCGCCTTCGCCTTCTCTTCTTTGATGTAAGGTACATATCTCAATAAGTCGAGGAATTTATTGACATATTCCTCTATAGTGAGTTGCCCCAGTTTGAGTTCATAAAACTCTTTAGCCTTCTCATCAAAATATCTTTCCGACAAATACTTCTTCCGAAAGTACTTTTCAAACAGTTTCCAAGACAGGTCCTCCTCGCGGACCCCTTTCATATTCTTAAGGTCTTCCCACCAAATGGAAGCCTTTCCATTCAAATTGAAATTGGCCACTCGGGTCTTCAAATTCTCTGAAAAATCATGGAATCTGAAATATTTATTCAGTCCAAGTAGCCAGGCCTCGGCTTCCTCTCCCTTCTTTATCTCACCGTCGAAGGAGGGAGGTTTGGCCTTTCTAAATTCCTCAAATTTATGACCCTTGGAAGTCTTTTGCTTCTTCAATTTTCTTCGAGAATAGGAACTGGTCCTGCTGCTGGAAGATCCCTCCGAATCACCATCTTCCTTCTCAGTGGAATCGTCTGGCACTGGTCATTCACCTCTGGGGTGGACCTTTCTTGAGGTGCTTCTCTCAGTATGGCCATTGACATGACCATGTTTCTGCATCTCGGGTTCATGCTGCATTTTTCGCTATAGGTCAGATAAGCTCTGTAGTAAAACTGCATTAATTTCAGTTTCCTTTTCTTTCTCTTTCATCATCCTTTCATTATCGGCCTTGCAGCTTTACAATTCAACCATGAGACTCCTCACAGTATCGGCTAGATCTGGAGGGTTCCTATTGCTCTTCTTTCATCAGACTCTTCATGTCTATTGTGGGAGCCTTCTCTATTGTATCTCTAGTGTTTGTCACCATTTTCTTTGTCTGTAAATTCCCACGGCTGATCGTCTGCTTGGCAGAAAGACAAACACTGGTTGTTAGTCAGGAGTTAGATACATTTTTATAACCTGCGCATAAATTCATATTTTCACATGTATACCCATATAACAGGGGTTTTTCACTTGGGTATTAATCCTTATCTATCCATCCATCTCAGTTGCAAGAGACTCTACCTACTTTAGTAGGTAGCCATCGTAACACTAAAATAGGACAACGAAGTTCATGTCCCAGATTACAGTTTCATCTTGAAATCCTTCTTCTTAAGGAGAAAACACAGATGACAATGTCTCCTTACACGGATCGTGCATGAGCCCAAGCAGGCCAAGTGTTGTAACCATGCTCTGATACCACTTTGTCACATACCCACTACCTAAATCGGATTTTTATGGTCTTCTGCCGAATCAGAAGCCCTAAATATCCATGGAGGCCCAACGTAAGCTGGCTCTTTCTCTCTATCTTCATTCCCATGTGATCGCGGGTCATGATCACAGCTCAAATGAATGTAGTTTCTTTTGTATTTCCCGTCTCAGCGCTATGATAGTGTCAAACTGTTCGGCTTTGCAACCGTCGAACCCCGACAGGGCTAGCGACCAGCCAATAGGGATGAATCCCAAGAAGGCTAGAGAACAACCAATGAGAACAAGCCCCATCGCAGGGTTAAGTGGAGTACAAGTGGCAGAGGGGGAAGTGTAACACGGTAGTCGACAGGACAGGAGGGGGCCCCACTTCACACACCACACTATTTTGGACCCCCCCCCATTAAAGGCAGAATGGAAAGGGGGGTTCAGAATCCACCTGAGCACCATTGATCATGATGAATTAATCTCGACTATTCAGGAGTT
>ML799075.1:0-15121 GCA_009831015.1 Picea engelmannii | reverse complement strand
CTGTAGTCTTTCTTCAGATGTCCTTTCTTCCCACAATTCCAACACTCTATCTTTCCAAGTTTGGATTTGGATCTTCCCTTCCTAGAATTCCCATGGTTCCCAAAACCCTTTCCTCTATCCTTTTGTCTTCCCCTGTTCTCCATATTCAACGCATTTCCTGATGTCTCACGTGTTCTTTTCCATCGCATTTCCTCACTAAGGATAACACCAACAACATCATCAAATTTTAAAGTATTTGAACTAGAGACAGATTTACTTACAACCATGACCAAGCCGTTCCAGCTTTCTGGCAATGAGAACAAGATTAGAAGAGCCCTGACCTCATCATCAAAGTCCACTTTTACAAAACTTAGTTGATTAGTAACTGTATTAAAATCATTTAAATGATTTTTAACAGACCCACCTTCAGACATCTTCATATTAAATAATCTCTTCGTTAGAAATACCTTATTAGACATCGAGGATTTTTCATACAATTTAGCCAATGCATCCATCAAACCCTTCGTTGTCTTTTCTTTGGAAATATTGAAAGCCACCGACGTTGCCAGGCTCAGCCATATCATTCCTAAAGCCTTTCTGTCAAGAATCTCCCATTCTTCATCCTTTGTAGTCATCAGCTTCTTTGTTATTCCACCTAATGGTAGGAATACATCCTTCTGATATAAATAGTCTTCCATATACATCTTCCATAATTGGTAGTTTTGGTCGTTAAATTTCTCAACCCTAAACTTTCCATCTTCCGACATTGCTCCCACTCGAACCAGGAACCCTCTTTTCTTGTGAGTTACATTTCGCTCTGATACCACTTGTTAGAAAAATAGGACCGTGGAGCAATAAAATAAAACAAATGTGGAAACAAAACACAGAATATACACAATACAATAGAGACACATATTTATGTGGTTCACCCAGTGTGGGCTACATCCACCAGAGAAATTGTCAGGTCCTTCCTTTATTATTATCCAGCATATGAAGGGATACAAACTACAGAAAACACGTTGTAACTTTCTCTTCTTTCTCTCACGGTCTCTTATCTCATAATACAATCTTTTCCATCAACCATAGCCGCAATACATTTCCCTCATAAAAGAGGGTTGCCTTCTAGGGAAAAAACCCTAAATTAATCTCTACCGTTAGATTTGCGACCTTATAATGAACGGTCTAGATTTACAATGAAATTACAATATACATTTACAAGGCAATTTTTCCTTCTGGGGCTTCGCCCCCGAACTCCCATTGGGGGCCCACTTGCCCCTAGACCACCCAGCCGGGGGGATAGCCCCCCCCAGACCCCACAGAGGGGGTACCCCCCCTCTTCACTCCCCCGCATGGAAGATTGTACATACTTATAGGGTGTAAATACTTCATGGGGTATAAACATGGTTGAAAGTAAAAGACCTCTGAATCAGGAAGATAATTAGGCTCCACAACCAACATATAATTCTATCAAGATATTTGTATACAACAAAGGTGTAATTACAATGGAGTTGAACAACTAAACTTCCCTACGTGCATGGTGGAAGAGGGGAAGCACTGACAGAAAAAGGATAAATGGAAGGAGGAAAGGATAAGGGAAAGAAGAAGGAACCCTTGGACCCAATCATGATGGATGACGACCAGATCAAGAAGATCATGGTGACAGCTAGATGGATGTGTAGTGGAGTACCCTACCAATACAAGGTGAATACCAAGAAGAGAGTCATATCTGCGAGGGAAGGCTTGGCAAGTGACGAAGAAGAGGTAGAGGATCTCCACGATGTGGAGAAGATTGAGGAAATCCTACATGCAACATATGATAGGAATATCAGAGGTCCAAGGATGGGGAGAGAAGGAAACAATCCTATCCATAATAATGTCAGTGTGGAACCCATAAACCCACATGCGACTAATACCCGAAAGATAACACCATTGTTTAGACAACCAGATTTCGGGAGAAGAATGACAGAAGGAAGTACATCTACACAAGGAACAACAATTGGAGGAGCTAGTTTAGGCAGCACTAGTCAAGTATCTACACTGCACGGAGGTAATAGTTCAACATTCAGAATGGCAAGACATGATCCCACCATCATGTTACCATAATTTAAAGGAGAAGCGTCGAAGGACCCGGAAAAACATTTGTTCATATGTGAGAATATTTGGGAAGAAAAACAAATCACAGATGAAGATACTAAACTGGCACAGCTAGCGATTACACTAAGGGATTGGCATTAGATAGGTATATGATCTTAGCTACAAACAATCCACCAGGGACAACCAGAACACTTGCAGACATCAAGAAACTGTTTATAAATTATTTCTAGAAGACGAGTTCAGAAGATCAATACATGAATGATATTATTGAAATTAGAAAAAAACTGGGAGAATATGTATGGGAGATTGACCAAAGATTCAAGTGACTGAAGGAGAATTTGAAATATCTCATGACCTATATGCAACATAGGCACTTGTTCGTCAATTCACTACTACCACACTTAAAATACCCACTGCAACAACAAAAGTTTCAAATGCAAGCAAAAGCTCTACAAGAAACCCTACAACTGGAAGAAAACCAGTATCAACAGAAGGATCTAGCCATTGAAGAACTGAAGGAGGATCTGAAGAACTTAACATTCCAACTAAACCAAAACATGAATAAGGAAAAACAAGAATTTGTTTGGTGTACTACATGCAGGACGGAAGGGCACCACAAGAATGAATGTCCAACATTCGCATAGTCTATGGCAGCAGGAATGCCAAATCCCTTACCAATAGGACTATGGTGAAAAATATGCAAGAAATCAGGCCACGATCCATATCACTGCTCAATGATGTAGAAATACCAGACAGTCCCAAAGAGTTCATATTGCAATTTTTTCAAGTTAGTGGGCCACGATGACAAAGATTGTAGAACTATGGAGTTGATGCGAGAAAGCACATCGGATGCATATAGAGTGCAGTCCGAAATGATGGCTGGGAAAGCCACACCACAATTTAACCAAGTTCCAACCCCATACAACACTATGCAGCAGCAGTATAATACTACACAGCAACCATATAATACCGCACAACCACAGTACAACACAGTGCAACTGCAATGCAATACCGCGCAGTACAATCAGGTGCCTTAGTATAACATGCCAAGAGGAGATTGAGCAGGCTATAGATGTGGAGGTCAAGTGAGAGGAGGTTTTGGACGAGGTAGAGGACCAATGGTATGTCATAACTACCAACAACCGGGAAATTATGCAAGGGAATGTCCACTTCCACCAGCAACATGTATGTATTGCCACACATCGGACCATGATACGGAAGAATGTTTGACACTATTAGTAAAGATCCTAGAAAAGAGGAACCAAAACAACCAGAATTTTTAGTGGATCTCAGCCAAAGCGAGGGATGAAGGATGGAACATCAACATAGTTACCCATGGAGGAGCTAAAACAGGGACCAACACAGTTCGACAAGAGCCAGTACAACACCAGTGGGTAAATAATAACATCAAACCAAGGAATCAATTCGACACGCAGAAGGAGAAGGAGATATTTAAGCAATCCCGAAAAGAATTTGAGAAGGAGGAAATTGCGTAGACTTCAACCATGCAGCAAAGAAAGGAAGCGCCAGAATATGAGATGCCTCCATTATTGGATCATACCAATGAAATGAAATCTATGGGACAAGTAAGTACAATCAAAGGATTTTTGCAATCATGTGTAAGAGTGTTGAACGATCCATCATCTGTCAAAATATTGCAAAACATACTAGAAATATGTAGCATAGAGATTGAAGGAAAACTAGAAAAAAAAACCACCAATCACCTACATACAAGAATAAGAACAAGTAGGAAGTTCAGACTAAATGCCAACATCGGATATTTCAACATGGGAGATATCATACTAGATCTAGGATTTGAAGTGAATGTATTACCAAAGAAGACATGGAAATGCATGGGAGAGCCCACATTAGGATAATCACTTGTTTAATTAAAACTAGAAAACCAACACGGAGTCCTACCAATCGGTAGACTGAAAGGAGTGACAGTAGACCTAGATGGAGTGTGCACTAAAGCAGGTTTTGAAGTAATTGAAATAGTGGACGACACAACACCATATCTAGCATTGCTTGGCTTGGATTGAGCGTTTGAAAACCAAGCCATAATCAATTTGAAGACATGAAAAATGACATTTGAGTCAGGTGAATACAGGTTCATCGCGCCATTAGACCCATTAGAAGGGGAAAGGTTTGTAGAACCCACTTGCCTAGACTTATAAGAAATCAGCCAGTTGTACAGAACAACTGTGCGTGATGAGGATTACATAAACCCAAATGCATATGGAATACTCATTTGGCAAAGCATTACTTCATGTGAAATAGACTCAGATACTTGTTTAGAGAACTGGAAACAAAGGCTACATGAAGTGTCCACGAGAATATGTGCACGAATAGACCACGCAGTAAGATGGGTAGGCATGGAGATAAGGGAACCACCCAGTTTTCAAGGAATAAACGATTTAGAAACATTCTTGGCACAGTATGAAGATGAAGTTTTATAGAATCAGAGACTCTTAGAGCTTGATATAGCACTCAAGGCCACACCTGCAAGATGGTGGGGCACACACAAAGAGACAATCACAGATTGGTACCAATGTAAGTAGTTACTGCGCATAAGGTTCGGCACAAAAAAAAAAAAAAAACAAGAAACAGAAGTATGATGGATAGGGGAACTAGTGGAACACTTGGAGAAGTGCAGAACATTGTTGAAACTGACACCCCTAGAGAAATGGCCTCATAATTTTATACACTCCCTGGAGGGCATACCGACAAATTGGTATACAGACCAAGAACTACACAAAGGAACCATGACTTGGACTATATTGCAACATAATTTTACAGTTACTTTTTCATTCGAGCATGAAAACCCCAACATCTATGCATATCTTAAATAGGTAAGAAGGAGGATATTCATCAAGGAACCAGAAGTTGAGCTTATAATAGAAGAGCAACAATGGAATAGACAAACAATCAAAGAATTGTTGTCATGTTACCATGTGCAGCAGGAAGCACCAGATGAAGACAATCCGCGTGATATTCAGATCAAGGAAGCAGAAGGTGAAAGAGAAGTAGAAGGTCTGCCTATCGAATTAGAATTCATTGTTGCGTCGATCAAGGTAAATAAATTCAACATTAGGACAATTGAAAATCCTAAAATGGCCATCATTGGAGACTATTGGGATGAGGAAACCATAGAAATCATAATAGAGTTACTGTGCAAGTACAATGACCTGTTTCCCACAAAATTTACAGATATTAAGGGTATATAAGGAGATCTAGGATAAATGAAGATACCACTCAGAGCTGAAACGAGACCAATCAACAACGACCATATAGATTGAACCTGATATATAAGTAGAAAGTCAAAGCCGAGATCGATAGGATGCTCGAAGATGGAATCATAGAACCAGTGGAAGAATCAGAATGGATAAGTCTGATGGTAGTTCAGGACAAAAAACAAGGAGGGATATGGATATGCATTGACTTGAGTAAGGTGAATGATGCATGCCTACATGACCCGTTCCCTACACCTTTCACGGATGAAGTGTTGGAGAACATAGGAGGACACAAAGCTTACTCATTCACTGATGAATTCTCAGGCTACCACCAGATCAATATAGCATAGGAAGACAAATACAAGACCATGTTTTCCACAGAATGGGGATCCTACCAGTACACAGTCATGTCATTTGGACTAAAGAATGCACTATCAATGTTTTCCAGAGTAGTCATCGTCGCATTTAAGGAAATCATCCACCAGTTTCTAGAAGTATACTTGGACGATTGGAAAGTCTATATTTTTTTGAAAGAGAATGTAGAGGTCTTAAGGCTGATATTAAAAATATGTAGATAGTGTCAGATATCATTAAACATAAAAAAAATGTATATTTGGAACACCATTTGGGATATTATTGGGCCATATAGTATGCAAACAAGTTTTACTAGTAGATCCGACAAATATTGCATTAATTGTTAACTTGCCACCACCGAAAAAAGTTCGTCGGCTAAGAGAGACATTGGGACACACATGATACTATAGAAATTTTATCAAAGGATACATGCAGATTACCGCGCCAATGAAAACATTGTTAAGAAAAGATACAAAATTTCAATGGAATGATGATTGTCAACATGGTCTAGATATGTTGAAAGAAAAGATGGTCACCGCCCCAATACTAGTATTTCCAGACTGGGAGAAGACATTCCACATACATGTAGATGCAACATCCATAGAACTTGGAGCTATCTTGGCACAGCCAAGAGTGGGATAGTTGGATCATCCTATAGCATTTGGAAGCCAAAAGCTATCAGAATCAGAACAGAACTATAATACTACAGAGAGGGAAGGCCTAGCTATGGTCTATGCACTGCAGAAGTTCAGACATTACTTATTGGGGAAACACTTCAAGATTTTCACAGATCACTCAACCATTAAATACCTATTCAACAAACCAGTGTTGGGGGGGAGAATTTGTCAATGGTTACTATTGTTTCAAGAATTCGATTTTGAAGTAATAGTCAAGCTAATAAAATTGAATGCAGGACCTGACCACCTATCAAGGGTCAAAAACGGAGAAGAACCTATGAATTTAGAGGACAAATTCCCAGACTCACAGTTATTTTCAGTCTAGATCATTGATGAATACTTTGTAGATATCATTCAATACTTGAGCACCGGTACTGTACCACAGGAGTACAACACCACACAGAAGAAAAACCTGGTAGTTTGGGTTGCAGATTATCAATTGATCGCAGGACACTTATACAAAATGGGCGCAGACAACATCTTGCATATATATGTGTTAGAACATGAAATACCAAGAGTGTTAGCAGAAGCCCATGAGGGAATAGTAGGAGGACATTACGCAGGCAAAGCTACCGCATAGAAGGTATTGTGCATAGGACTATGGTGGCCAACCATTCACAGATACTCGAAAGAGTACTACCAGAGATGTGATGTATGTCAAAGAGTAGGTAAACCCAACAGAAGGGACGAGATGCCATTACGACCACAGGTAACATTACAGGCATTCGATAAATGGGAAATAGACTTTGTGGGACCAATATACCCACCAGCGAAAAGAACAGGAGCAAGGTACATTATTACCGTGACAGAATATTTGACAAGATGGTCGGAAGCAGCACCAGTGAAGTATTTCAGCGCAGACACAGTAGCACACTTTCTATTTGAACAAGTAATCACTCGTTTTGGGTGCCCAAGAATTTTGATGAGCGAACAAGGCATGCACTTCATCAATCGCACTATCAACGCTATGACTGAAGAGTTTGAAGTCCATCATCAAAAGGCACACCATATCACCCACAGGAAAATGGCACAGAGGCATTTAATAAAATCCTAGAGAATGCACTAACAAAGATTTGTAATGTCAACAGGGATGATTGGGACCTCAAAATATCAGCAGTATTGTGGGCCTATAGGACGACGTGAAAAATTTTGACAGGGCACACGCCATTTAAACTAGTATATGGCCAAGAAGCAGTGGTTCCATTAGAATTTCTAGTACCAATCTTACGCGTAGCAGCAATTACACACATGATGGAATGAGGCGCAATACAAGAGAGACTAAACCAATTGATGACCATGGAAGAAGATCATATCCTAGTAGGGTTCCACCAACAAGTTCAGAAAGCAAGGGACAAATCTTGGCATGACAGACACATCAAGAATAAAACTTCCAAGGAAGGAGATTTAGTGTTGATGTATGACAGCAAATCCTTTCAGCACCCAGGAAAGCTCAGAATGCAATGGTTAGGACCGTACAAAGTAAAAAATGTCACAGATGGAGGAGTTGTATAGTTCAAAGACTTAGAAGGTGTAGAACTCAGAGGGATGATCAACGGAAGCCAACTAAAGTTGTACAGGGACAGTCGAACACCCACAACTTGAAAGTCACCACGCAGGAAAAACAAAAAAGGATATTAAACAATACCAACAGAGGCGCAGTGCGCCAAAAGAAGAAGGAGCACGCACACTTAGGAATACAAATTCGGCGGGGACAAGGCCAATGTCTAGGTCAAGATGGAAATAAGTGGGAAAAGCAAAGATGACAAAAGCAGTATGAAACGACAAAGTTATGTGGAATTGAATGTCGGAAAGGACCGATGGGACGCTGCATTAATTGTGCCAACTGGAGATGGAGAGGGAGAGTAATGGAAAGTATGAAGGAATTAGAGGTTCATTGAATCCATCATAAAGGTAGCATCTTCAACAAGTTTCATACGATGCCCATACAAAACATTGACACGGGAGAAAACAGTTTATTGCAAAATGGGAAAAGATAGAGAGCGAGAAAGAATATGAAGCACAGAGCACAACTCAAAGTGGTTACAGAGACCATTGAACTTACCAAAATCTTGGCATTCACCACTATGGCACCACCAAAACAAGCAGAGCCGACCCATACCACACGACACTCCAGAATTAGAACCAAGGCACAGGGACAATCATAGGAAAGAAAACAACAACCGCCAGAAGTCGTCAATGTCAACGAAATACCCTCACCAGATACAACGCTGATGAATCCCATACCCGTGGTCGAAGAAAACCAACAGCCAACACCTGAGGACATGAATTTGGATATGTCGACAGAAGAAAAAGAGCAACTGAACCAGGGCACGGGAACCCTAAAGGAGGCGCAACCAGAGAACTCTGAAGCAGCTCCAAGAGTCAATGGGATGACGAAAAATCAGGAAGAAGCAGTTGAGTCAGATGAATTGCAAATAACCATGTCGGACCACCCTCCGGAAGAAACAGTGGAAGATGTCACTGGTTGGCCAGAATGGTTTTCCCAATTACGACCAATGGAGGCTGGAACTTCGAGCCAGCCACTATCAAAGAAAGATAAGAAATAGGTACCTAGGTCACCACGCAAGCAACCCATCATAGCCCTCATCTTGCCACATATACCATATGGTGTATGGGTGAAATTAGACTTGCTAGGTCATATTGAGAAGATGAAATACTCGGACCACGACGTAACGGACATGGACAAGTTCCTAGAATTCACAAAGAAAGTATACTTATAGACTGTGGGAGTGAATGAAGTTGGTGAACCAATTGATCAACCACTCCAGTGGGAAACAGGATTGGAGAAGACAGGGAGTTTAGATCTTCTAGAGTTACCACACTTTGGCAGAGGATAGTACGCAAACAGTTGCGTCAAACAACTGATGGCAGTCACACATGGCAGGGATATATGGTTGGACAAGCTCATCGTGATATACATGGAGCTCATTGCACACATTACAGGGCTTCCATATCGGGGCATGGATCTCGCGCAATTTCTAGACGATAAGAAAAAGGAGAAATCACTAACGAAAGAGATGAAAAATAAATACGGAACTGACAGGGGATGCGATGAATCATCATCAAAAGGATCAATGATGCCACAACACAAATGGCCGCAAAAATATTAGCCTGTGAACTACTAAGAAAATGCCATAAGGAGGAAGTCCTGGCTAGGTTCGTCGCAGTTGCAGCACAATGTGTTGAGGGAACCATAGTTAGTTGGGCAACCTATATTTTGAATTTGTTCCTGGATGACTGCAAGGATACACAGGATCTAGGCACAAAATTTCACTATTCATGGTTGTTCATGTTTATATCCATTATGGGATGGAAGGAACCAAACTATGCATATTTTTCCACCAGTCCCAAGTTGAATCATGGGGAGAGGTATTTATCACTTGGTGTCGTGTCAGACACCAAGCGCGGGACGATGAAAACAACTATATTCGAAGGATACATTCACTACCTATAGGAAGCCATATCCAACACTTGGATAATAACACCACAGGTTGTCACACAGTATCAGTACATTGCCAACTTCAAGGCCACTCGACATGCGATGTGGATACAGGCACGGAAGGACCCCAATAAATAGTGGCTACAATTGCACTATTGCATCACGGAGGGCAACATCCACATGGTGATCTGATATTGGGAGGACGATTGGAAGATTCCAGTCCTCACCCAAGATATACCTACGAAGATAGTGGAAGAGGAGACTCGGTAGGAGGAAACAAAGCCTCAGGAAGTCCTAGTGCCCAAGAAACGAAGGACAGACAAAACAAAAAAAAAGTAGATGAATGAAGGGACAGCTAAGACAGGGACCTAGAAGGGGAAGAAGAATAATACGTAGCCATCCCAAGAAAAATAGAAACAGGATGAGGCAGCATAGGGGACTACACCAAGTATCAGTCCACAGGAGCCAAGCATGACTAAGAGGCCAGCTACTCATATGGGAGACGTGCACAAGAAGATGAAGGTGCAGAGAACACCCCCAGATTACATGATCACGGAGGACGATGTAGATATGATATCCCAAATGGTTCAATATCATACAACTGAAGACTTTGAAAATGTTGTACGCCATAGGGATAGAATTCAAGAGGAGATGGCAGACATGTGACATCTCCTCAAGAAAATCAGGGAAGCGCAAATAGAAGGAAATAGCATAGGAACAGGGCCATCGACATCACAAATAGGAGAAGGATCGGAAGAAGGTGAGAGAGACACAGTCCACACAATACCGCATCTAAGCGCGACATTCCACGTTACACCTAGCATGTTGCGCATGGACGATATCATGGGGAAGACACCCCTAAAGGACTTAGCTCAACTCCAACTGGTATTTCCATGGATTCCATCCAAATATATACACAAATTACAGGTTATCATTACCCAATATGTACATTCTCGCGCATGCATAGACTTAGTCGAATTACAGCAGGAAACGGAGAAGCGGGATGTGCTAGAATTAATATGCGAGTAGGATAAGCTCAAGACCCAAGAGGAGAGGGAGCACATGAAAGGATTGGAATGAAAAGTGGCAGGAACTTATGAGAAGATTCCAAATATCGTGCAGAGGGACGAACCCACAACAACAGAAAATATTGATCAAATTGTGTAGATAATCGATCAATATCAGAAGGAGATCAAGAATATTCGCGAGCATCTCACACCCACCACTCCACCAGTAGTAAGGGAGAAAAGGAAGCAGGAGGCAACATAGCAGTTACAGGAGATAGAGAAACAGGTTAGCATAGCAGCTGACTTGTTTGATAAAGCAGCACAACTTTGGACAAAGCTAGAGGAGGATCAGCAAGTGCTAAGGTGGGAAAAGGAAGAAGAAAGGATAAGTGTAGCTATCCAAGACCTCAAGCATAGGCAGAAAACAATGCCTATCATAGAGTGTGTCAAAGGGGTGCAGGATATGAAGAAATTGCAGGCAAAACTCACCACTGTACAAACACTGAAAAAGGAGTGTCAGCCTCAAATGTAACCGCTTCAAGAGTGAGTATAAGAATTCATTGCACAAGAAGAGGAAGCCAAGACACATATAGCATAGACCCAAGTAGAGTGCACAGGATTGATTAGTGATGAAATTTCGGTATAGATAGTAGACACACTCAAGGAGAAGACCGTGCAGGTGCAAACACAAGAAGCAGATCTCAAGGAGAAGTTCCAGGCGATCACCAAGGAGATCGAAAAAGCGCACAAAGGTTAGGTGGCTCGAGATGAGACACATGTCAGTGTTGGGGGCCGATTGGAAGTAGACCAAAGCAGAAAGCAAGGTGATTTTGGGAAAGAAGGAATGCACATGGAAGGTGACAATTGGAAGGAAGAATAGCACGTGTGCATGCATGGAATACCTAACGACATTAGGGTTAGAGTTTTGGTAATGTATTGTAATGGATGAAGAGCCAAAAATGTATAAATATAGTTATCTAGGTCTCATAGAGGGAATGATTTTTGTTGTAGCGATTCGATAGAGATATAGAGAGACGAACACAAGAAAGAAAATGGTATGTAATATTTTGTTGTATGACCTACTTTTGTAATTTGTTGAGCTAGAGAGGTTGGAGGAGGGTAGATCTTGAGGGTTAGATCGCAGGCTAAGGAGCCTAGTGTAATCTAGTATGCCTCATAATAGATATTAACCTGACAAAGAAGGATTGTAAAGCGCATGGCATTGTAGTGACAGAACGACTATAATAAAAGAGCTAAGAGCCAAATCTTTGTGGACGTAGCCCAGGGGGGGTGAACCACGGTAACATATGTGTTATGTGATTGCATGCATGTATTTCTTTATTATCTCAGTATATAAAGATGTGCTAAATGAATGAGTCATTGCATTTCCTTCATAATCGTAATGACAGTGTAGTGTGTTAATAAGTTGTATAAAACTTTCAGCATGTAGTTATTAGGTCTCCTACTCAATCCTAGGTTGTAAACACATGATTATTGCAGCCACCCATTAAGACTATCTTGGGTGAGATGACGTAGTGCACCTTGTGCGTTGTGTTGCCTTCTGGTTTACCAGGAGGGCCGATAGTTTAAGAGGATTTTATGGAAACCCGAATAGACACGAACCTTGGGTCACTCAATACAAACTCAGAAGGGATATATAAATAACAATAACTAACATAGACCATGCAACATCGGGTCAACCATGCATCCTTGGCATTATCCAGTCCAATAAAGAACTCTCCTTTCCTTACTCCCTTCTTGCTCAAGAATTCATACATGACAACAACCAACAATAAAACACTCTTTCCTCCACTGCTATAAAAATTTTCCACAACCTAGAATTACAATCTGGGCAATATCCACAACTCCTAAGACAACAAAGAAACCAATATATCTTCTCTTCATGCCTTAAACCATTCTTAGTCACCAGACCCCTGCAAAGGAAATATTTTCCTAAATTCCCTCTTATTGCTAGTTGAGAATACCAAGCCATATCCATATGGCTACCATCCACCTCTGGATGTCAGTCTGGCCCATTACTCATCTAAAAATTCTCTAGCACTTCCTTAATCCTTACAGTCATATCTTCATAAGAATATATGAAATTTTTTTTATTAGAATCCTTATTCATGTTGTCATCTTTCTTGTTGTCATCAAGTCATTATTGAACAAATTGTTCCATCAGTTGACCATACCTTACAACCTTTCACATATTATACTATGTCTATTTACATGTTGCATACATGCTTAAAACACATTCACATCTTACACTTTCATGCATAAGTAAGTACTCAAGTCAATAGGCATGCATACATTTCTTTGTACCACCATTAGCTTATAAAATGGCTCATACATTCATGTCACTCTACCTCTTCCATGAGGACTAGAAACCATCCAAAGGAATCCTTTTTATTTTCTCAACTAGGTTATTCCAACAACAAATTTCATCCCTCACAGGTCAAGTAAACTAACCTTACCATTTTTCCCTTAGTCCTATGATCGTGAAGAGTTATACATATAGGGTTTAAATGTTTTATTAAATTAGCAATTTATTACTGCCAAGGATTCTATCAATCCACACTCAATTCCTTTAACCAAAGGAAGTCTCCATAAGGGTCTTAGCCCTTGATAAACATTTATTGTATTTATCAAGGCTCCTTCAGCCCAAATCTTCAAGTAATATTACACACATTATTTCATTCATTCTTTGAACTTAAGAAGCCCCTAATAGGATTCCTCCATTTCAAATTTGGGTATTAGCATTAATGTTTATCAGTGTATTCCCACTACTATAGTATTGACCCTCAATTCAATAGAGAAACAACATAGTCCTATTGTAATCAGCATGATAAGATTTCCATTATAAAGACAGAAATGTTTCAATCTACAGTCCTTCTCCTCGAGGAGTTAATGTGGATAATAAGTAAAATTTTGACGCAGAGAAATTGTTTTAAACAGATCATATATTCCTTATTATACCAGTCTTTTGACTGATCTCTGGCCCATCCAATCCTAGTGTTGTATCATGCTATGATACCACACTGTAACACACCCAACCCCCTAAGTATCCTTTTAAGGGATGGGGCATTAAAAATTTTCCTTTCTTCGACCATTTCAAAACCTCTTCTCAAGTGTACTATCATCTTTTGCTCATCAAGTTCTTTCCAATGACTGTAATTTTTCTCAAAACTAAGCTCTAGATCAAAAGTTATGGCTTCCCAAAATTCTTGGCCTTTATTGGTTGAATTCCACCTCACTACCATGTGGCATCCTTGGAATTTCCTATCCCTTGTTTCATCTGGAATGGCACCTTCCATTCATCTCTTTTGGGTCTCTATATTAACATCTATCATCCAATATTCAAGTCCTTATCATCGTCGAGATTTTACTCTCATGGAGTATCAACACCCCAACACTAAACGTTCTAACGACACCATATCGGGACTACTCCAGATCCAACGGTCCTCATGCCAAGCATCCTATGGCTCTGGTTCCATCGATGATCCCAACTAGCACGGGGGTTATCGTCCACCCCTAATCAATTCTTACGTTGATCATGTGGGACCTACCATGGATCGACATTTGTCACCACACCACGCCATTATGCTAATCAACGGTTGTTGTTTCTTTCCCGTGGCCAATAGCATTGTTGGAATTTTGGCAGATTCATGACAACCTTTCATATCCCGATGAATATACATGTAGAATCAATGGTCCATATCTCGTCGTCGTCACATCTACAACAAGATCAATGGATCTCATTATTTGCAATCTCATGTCATCATCGACACTCCTAACCAACGCCTAACAAGTCAAACTTTTTTTCCCCGATGAGGATACATATGTATTTGATGGTCCAAATCTCATCATCATCATATTCAATGATATCAATAGTCATCCTCATCTCTGAAGAGATCAACAATCATCATTGTCTCTAACGAGATCAACGGTCATGATGGTCTCCGATGAGATCAACATTCGCTAACTTTCCTCTCCAAACCTCCGTCATATCTCTACAAACGTATAGCTAATATCTCTCGATCGGTGGATCCAACGGTTCAGTTCATGGTTTAGGACTTAAGGACCTTGTTTTTGGACCTCCTAGACATTCATGTCTCATCATCCAACCAACAGGTGACACCTGTCACCCCAGGTAAAACCCTAGTTTCCTTGTTGTAATTTCATGTAACTCATGGAATCATTGTCCACTTTATTATTTGTAATGGTTCTTAGAGATCTATGGTGAAGATTAACTATGACCTTTCATAAATCCACAACTCGCATTGTCACTGATCCTCGTAATCTTCAGCATTAGGC
>ML799074.1:144164-160787 GCA_009831015.1 Picea engelmannii | reverse complement strand
TAATATTTATAACATTTCAAAGTAGTCCTCTGATCCTAAAAACATGGATCAAATCAACTAAAAATAGCAAGTAAAATCTGTTGCAAAAGAATTGGGATGCTTCCTCAAAATGAGGTCAATCCCAGATTTGTCTCAATTGATTGTTGGTGATGTGTAGAACAACCTCCCAAGGCTAGATGATCATTCTTTAATGGAGACCAAGTCGAGTTGGCTGATGTGGCAAAATATCTTGTTGTTCTGTTCAACATAATTGTCCATATCTCTTTGAAATAACTCCTTTCTCCATCATATATCAAAAATGACTGTTGAACTGGATCTGATAATTCATTAGACATGCATTGGAAAAGGTTCCGAACCTTTTCATATCAAAAATCCCTGACCTGTGTAAAAACTCATTCAATTCTGGACACACAGACTTTCGGTGGTTGACTGAAACAGTTCCTGGGTGAGTTATCCACCGAAAGCGCCTGTTTCGGTGGTTAATGAGCACAGTGGGGCTCGCCTAAACCACCGAATGTTGTGCTTTGAAGACCTTTCAAAATTGCAAAAATGACTGTTCTGAAACTTCTTTTAGCACTCAAGCTTTCTTGGATACCGTAGTCTTGATTCGAGCAGACCTTCGAACCTTTGTTGACTGTGTAGGAAAATCTGTTACATCTATTATAGTTGTGGCTAAGTTAGCCAAAGTATCTAAACCAGTTTGTTTTTCTTCAGGTGCTTCGAACTCCTTTAGCTTGAGTCTCAGGGTCATGATCTGCCTGTATAATTTCATATTTTCTCTAATTAACTCTCTGTTTCTACCTTTGATTGAATCGTGTTTTTCTTTAAGAGTTTCATTCTCTTTGAATATTTCAGCATTTCTCTCGGTGAGGTCTGTGTTTGCCTTCTTTATTACCCTCTCCAATACTTCCATCTCATAAATCTCTCGCAGAAGCTTATTGATCTTCTTGATCTTACCTTTCTGAGGCCTGCTTGATGAGGCTTCTGTTTTTGGTTGCCTGTGTGTTTCTGAAGGCTTTGGTGGAGGTATATTTATTTTCAGTTTTGCATCTGGTTTGATCTGCAAGTTATCCTGTGCTTTTGCCATTTCCTGCTCTGAATCAGAGTCACTATAAGGTAGGTTGAGAGGGTTCTTCCCTGTGACAAGGTTTCTGTCTTCAAACTTTAACTTCCTCTTGATTCCTCCCTATTTGCTGGATGATGCTTTTATAGAATCCCTGGCCATTGAAATTCCTTTCCTCCTCCTGTGACTACTCTTGGGAGTAGGATCATTTCTGCATCCAGCCTTCTTTGCTTTTATCTCTGGAGGTTTTTTTGTCTGAAACTCATTCCAGAATAAGAAGAAACTCCATTCTATTTGCTTCCTCTGAAGAGCTTCTTTGACAAGGAGGGTAATCAACCCCTGGTGTGATATTCTGCTTATAACTTTAGTAGGTTGATTTTTTACCTGTTTTGCCATCTTGATCAGAGTTCTATGAAAGAAATAAGGTATGTTTAAGTGTTCTCTACCTGTGAAGTGGTTCAACAATTTAAAATGGTAGTACATCACTCTGTTATAGCGCCCTTCACAGGTGATGTGTACCAAAATCGCCTTCAGAAGGGTCTGCCACTTCGATTCAAGATAGGACATAGGGATATCCTTCTTCCAAGTCAAGGTTTTATGCACTGGCAGAAGATATGATCTGAATTCAACATTTGAGGGTGAAGAGGTTTTGAACCAGCAAACCCCTGTTCTAGGCAACCCTGTGTATTCGGCAATAGATGCTTCATCTATAATGAACTCCTCCTTGCCTATTTTGGCAATCCTTCCATCGTATGAGAGGGCAAATGCTTCAGCAACTTGTTGGTGAAAGATTGTCAATTTTTCACAATATGTGAAAACTCCGACCTGTTTAAAACACTCTGCAACTTCTGGATGATCTTCAAAATACCACATGCCATCTATTTTGGATCTCAAAGCAGGGCTTGCTTTTGTCATAGCTCAATGCTGACTGTGTCTAACACTGTGGGCAACCGGGTGTTTGGAAAACAACGGTTCTGGGAACTAGGGATACAGTCGATATTACTTATGAACAAACAGTGAAATCATTTGACAGATTAGGATTGATAAAATCACTAAAATACCGACCCACATTCGAATGACAGTCTAACTGGAGAAAGCCGAAACTTCAAATTTTCGGGGCAATTGTATTTATGAAATTTTGACAGGAGATAACTTCCAGTCTTACCTGATGACCCGATCAGATTTCCTTGGTTCGAGATGCTGGCTGAACTCGGAGACAGCTTGCCAATCGCCAGAGAAAAGCGGAATCAAGATTTTGAAAACATGATTTTGCTGATAAAATCGCGTGATTGTAGTTATCTTCAGCTATCCTCGGGCTTCATCATAACACATTGAGTTTCAAAATGAAAGAACGACCTGCTAATGATGATTGATGTATCTGCCACCGAAAAGGAGGGAAGCTCCGTGCAATCGTATCCGGCCATGACCACTCTGCGTGGATTTGAAATAATTAATGTAATGGATAAAACGCAGGTGTTTCAAATCTTCCGGATGGCTGCCATGAACTCACATCATCTCCCACAATGTGAGCTTTCGGCGGTTGTATTCCTCATTATTACACCGATTTTTGACATCTGGCTCGTGCGAAAGCACGAACTTTCTTTCTGCCCGTTGAAACATTTTCGGTGGTTGCATGCCTTCTGCCTCGACCCCTTTTTCTGTTGAAAATGAACACTTTCGGTGGTTAATGAGCACTTGGTGGGCTCGCCTAAACCACCGAAACCTGATATTTTGCTTTCTTCTTGACCGAACCAGCATCAACATGACTTTTGAGATTATTTTGGAAAAACAGACTTTCTAACCTATTGATAAAAAATTTTAAAAACAAATTTAGGAACCAACCTATCATCTAAAAATCAAAACAAATCAACTGATTTATTTGAGGAATTAACAGAACTTTTATGTTCAAGAGCGAGATTGGAATATGTTATAATCTCTGTATTAGAGAAAATTACCCATGCAATGGGATCCCTAGTTGCATACACGAATACTTATTATAAACTTGAAAGCTGCAATCTTGGAACTTTTATCTTCAGGAGCGAGATTGAAATATGTCATGGCAAATGGGTTAGAATTGCTTTTAGTTTTAGTGCATTGTTATATACAGGAAAATGATAGGCGCCATTTTTTCCTTTAATTATGGGTGAGTATACCTTAAAGTACACTAAGATGAAGTACAAGAATCCTAGTCTTTGTCTGAGTTCTATGTTCAGCAGATTTCTTGATGAATAAGTCAGTGTTGTATTTCTCTACTTCAAATATAGTATAGGTGCACTCTGTTCTCTATATGAACTATGAAAGCTTATTGGCCGTTTATACTTGAAACAAGGAACGAATTTTCAATGTTCTTCAGATCAAGAGCCTTAAATTTGGACACTCATTAAGAAGCATTGATATTGATTCTAGAAGTTGGTGTGTCCAGGCATGGTTTGAAATGGATTCCTTCTGTTTTAACAACAAAAGGTTTAATAAACCAATATAGATCCATAGTTATAGCCTTAAATTTGGACACTCGTTAAGAAGCATTGATATTGATGCTAGAAGTTGGTGTGTCCAGGCATGGTTTGCAATGGATTCCTTTTTTTTTAACAACAAAAGGGGGATTATATTAACCATCATAACTATGGATCTATTATGCATTGAGAGGGATAAAAAGAAATCTAAAAGTATTATGCATTGAGAGGGATAAAAAGAAATCTAAAAGGAACAAGGAACAAATTTTCAAGGAACGAATTTTCAATGTTCTTCAGACCAAGAGCCTTAAATTTGGACACTCATTAAGAAGCATTGATATTGATGCTAGAAGTTGGTGTGTCCAGGCATGGTTTGAAATGGATTCCTTCTGTTTTAACAACAAAAGGTTTAATAAACCAATATAGATCCATAGTTATAGCCTTAAATTTGGACACTCGTTAAGAAGCATTGATATTGATGCTAGAAGTTGGTGTGTCCAAGCATGGTTTGCAATGGATTCCTTTTTTTTTAACAACAAAAGGGGGATTATATTAACGATCATAACTATGGATCTATTATGCATTGAGAGGGATAAAAAGAAATCTAAAAGTATTATGCATTGAGAGGGATAAAAAGAAATCTAAAAGGAGATTTAAGGGAAAGAAATTTAAAAGGAGATTTAAGGGAAAACTTCTTAGTGCTTATCTATTATGCAGTGAGAGGGATAAAAAGAGGAAAACTTCTAAGTGCTTAAATGATCGGGATTAAGATGGATCTATACTCTTTATTTTATTTATTTTTATCTGTGAAATACACATTCTGGGAAAACCTATTCAACACTTTCCCTCATTCCAAGGATGGTACTTCCAGTAAATCAGATTATACAGAAGCTCAAGGTTTTGTTAACATAGGATTCAAGGTCATTACAGCAATATATTCATTAAGAGATGAACATGTCACTTGTGGGAATTGACTGGGCTAGGAAAATAACAACAATGTATTGTACATTTTGTGTTCTTCGTTATTCTTTCCATGTCCTCCTTTTTTGGGTGAAAGGTAATATTAGAAAAAACATAATATGTTTTCTCTAATAATATCCCCACCCCCACCATATAACATATGTTATATGTGTTACTTTGAGATCCTTGTCAAATTCTTTGTGAGGTTCCTTGTCAATATTTGAAGTGTTGTTTTTTGGAATGTCTTACAGACCTTGTAAGACGATTGTTTTTCACCTCAAAGTATGATTAGTAAGAGTGGTTTTCACCTCAAAGTATTATTAATTATGCTCTACCATGAGATAATGTTCATGCCACAAGTGCGTTTTTTTAATATATTGTATAGACGTTATAAGAGTAGTGGTTTTAAACTCAGAACATGATCAATTATGCATTATCATGAGATCGTGTTCATGCTACAAGTGATCGATCATCTTTGAAAGAGAGCTTCACATTAATCCAAGACGAATCCATCATTCTATATTAAGCATCAAGAAGGATAAAAATTTCCAAAATGATGAATCTATGATGTTGGTGTGAGTATATATATATTAAGCATCAAGAAGGATAAAAATTTCCAAGATGATGAATCTATGATGTTGGTGTGAGTATATATATAAGTTTTGTTTAATTCCTAATACCATTCCAAAATTTTATTTTTAACATAATGGATTTTATTTTCTTTTTAAATTTTCATTTAAAAGTATTGATGTTACACATCTCATTCATATTCATATGGGGATGTTATTATTATAATATTTTTAACATATTATATTGAGTTGAATTATTTTATGTGTCACATCAATGTTATTATGTGTCACGTCAATGTTGATGTCAGGGATTTGATGTTATACATTGTTTTTGTTTTTAAATATGATATTGTTTTGTTTTTAAATATTATATTGGATTGACCTACGTCACTTGTCATGGCAGTGCTAATTACTAATTACGGATATTACACATCTCCTTCATAGAGGATGGACTAGGCTATATAAACAAAGGATAGGGCGCAGCCTTGAGCGATATATAAATAACTGGAAGAAAGGGTCTTGAACGATTCTTCATTATGAGCGAAATGGAAACAATGCAGCAAGCAGAGATGTTGAATAATTCCAAGGGAGAGCAAGCAGAAAAGACACTCAAGACTACTATGATTGAAGATTGATCTCTTTGCTCGAGCAAGAAAATCCATTCGGAGGAGGACCAAGATCCTGTGCTAGCAGTTGATCTCAGTTTACGAATTTGTCTTTCAATCATCTAGGAGTAGGAGTTCATACTATGATGTAGAATGCATCTCAAAAATAATCAAATCCTTAAAAATATAATGATCAAATCCATAAAAATATAAAGTAGCTTTGAAAAATAATATGGACAATTTTTACTTCTCTAATTAATCATAATATCTGAAATGTCACACACAATATAAGGCCTTAGAAACTAAAGTAATTTAATTTTTTTAAACAATTAAACTGAACAACATGAACAAATGAATTGTAAGGCTTTTTTGGGGGTGTGTCTCCTCTCTGAACTTATTTTTTTACAAGGTGGTGGAAGTCTTACCAACAAATTAGTAGGCACAACATGTTGGCTGGGCTAGCTAATTATCGGTGACGAGGCAATGTTGATAGTTTGCTCCATGGGGGTTTTGGCTATCAACCTTTAGTGAGGGTTGATGGTGATGGACGTTTCTGCAGTGCATTAGAAAGGTTTATCAATGTAGTGCAAGGGGGCAGAGAGGGTTATCTCAATAATAGGTCTTTTCACACACGAGTTGTGGGTGGTTAAATAGGAAGCTTCGATCAATGTTCTTGGGGTTAGAGGAGACAAAACATTGGCAAAGTGCTAACAAACCACAAAGAATATGCATCTTTGCTATTGGATAAAATTTCTTAGAGATTTGTTGCAAAGTTTGTTAAAAAAGGATTACATCGGTACATATGGTAGTGACAATATAATAGCGAGAGAATTTGAATTGATCCGAAACGGATCCAAACCAATGAATGGGAGTAAGATTCAGTGCCTACAAAGAAATTCCACAATTTATGAAGGTTAGCAAACTTTGTAAAATAATGTAAATTTCGTAAAATAATGTAAATTTCGTAATTAATGAAGGTTAGCAAACTTTGTAAAATAATGTAAATGTGAAAGTCTAATAAGACAAAAAAAATGAGAATATGAGAGGAAAATAGAGAATAAAAATGTAATTGAAAAATTGAATAAAAGAGAGGGCCGAGGAATGGGAAGTGAAGGGGCACAACTGTTGGTCTTCCCCCTACCCCCAACTCTCCCTATTTCCTTCTTCACTTTCATTTGCAATGGGGTCTTTTGGACCAAGAGAGGAAGAGGATAGAGAGAGTCAAGAGCAGTTTGTACCAGAGATTGTCAAAATGAAAGACTGATATTCCATTTGAAGTTGGTTTTCTCATTTGGGTTTCCAGAGTAAATTACCATGTTTATTATGTATGTTTATTTCTCTATGGTTTGGGGAAATTGTGATTGTTTGGGTGTTAACTAAATTGGTCCATAGAATAATAGGGCATCAAAGTATCTATAATATTCAGCGCTTGATGGAGGTTTTCTTTAATAACATTTGTGGCTAAAATAAACTTGTAGCCCAGTGATGTTAATATCCCACTCAAATTGTAAATTGTAGATGTGCTTCACTATATTCTAAGTGTGGCGAACTTTCCTACATTTGCATCAAATTGTGTGCAACCCATCAATGTTTGGTTGTTGTTTGTTGGTTCAATTCTATGCTTCTCTCCTTTGTTTACAACCGCTGGGAATTCAATACAATTCAATTGCAAACTCAGAGGAAAATCCAAGGTGGAGTTTTTAATTCGATTCCTCATATTCGTCATTGTAGTTTTTTCTCCCTTTTCAGATCGCTGGCTTGCTTTTCTGGGGTGGGAGTAATATTAGAGAAAACATATTATGTTTTCTCTAATATTACCATATGTTTTTTCTAATATTTCTCCCATCTAATATTACTTACTCCCATCTAATATTACTCCCACCCGGCCAATTTCTCTTTCAACAGGCTGTACTCTTTTTCGCTCTCAGCAATTCTCATTTCCTAGGCCATTTCTTCTTTGCATGGATTGAATTAACAGTCCTCTGAGTCTACTCTGCTTACCTAGGTGATTGAATACATTGTTGGGCGTTTTATTTAATTGACTGGCCGTTTAAATCAATTGCTAGGTCGAATTTCAATCGTTGGGTTGGATTTCTAATTGTTGGGACGTTTTTCCATTTACCTGTGAGGATTTACATCTCCCTAGGCCAATTTCACCCTTACCTGGGTGAATTCTTCTTTTCTTGGACTGCAATTTCATTGCCCGAGGCGAATTGATCCTCCGTGGGTCATTTTCTCTCACCTACACAACTGTATGGAGGTCGTAAGGGATGAGTTCTCATTCTTGGAAGTTGTATAGACCAATTTCTCCTTCCAATGGGTCGTACGCACTCTACGACGTGCGTACGAATTGTATGTAGCACTGCTAGGTATCTTGCCGCCCCTCAGAATTTTACTGCAATCAATTTGTGTGTGAATTGTTCAGCTCTTATCTATCATACAACAAGCTGGTCAAGAGTCTTTTTTGTTTGCTTCATTTGGCATGGGAGTGTTGGATTCAAGAACACATTAAGGATGGCAGTTTACTCTTAGACAGTTTCGAGGTTTTCCAGAGCTTCCTCTTCCCTGGTCTACCGGATTCTCTTCTAGGGTTTCCATGGTTATGCTTTTAGTGGGGTCGAAAAAATCCACCATTGTGCTACTCCAAACATTGGCGTAAGCAGAAGAGGTGATACATGTTGATACAAGTTCAAAAGAATGAAGTTATTCTAGGGAGACCAAATTCCTTTAGTGCACTAAGAGATGGAGATTTATTATTATATCCTTCGAACAAGATACTATTTGGAGTAGATGCATAAGTGTTGGAAAATGCATGGTGTAAGCAGGATGAAAGGTATATTAGTGAGTTGTTGAAGAGTTGCATCGCATTTCTTGATGTCGATGGGTTGTATGTGGCATTCACTCACTTGAGAACCAAAACACAACCATTATTCCATTACCTTGCGTGCAATGAAGACCTGGTTAGCATAAAGACCTGGTTAGCATATTAGACAGGGGGCTACACAAAGCTCTCAATGATAGAGTATTGGTAGAGGTTGGTGTTTTTTTTTCTATTGGCCTAATTGTGATTGCATTGTCAGCTAACTATTGGGTGCAGATTACACCAGACAACAATGCCTTATAGCCATTCAAAGAAGCTCGAGAACATAGTCCTTGGTCCAGGATTGAGATAGAGAATAGAGATCAGAAGTAATTTAGCAAAGGATCTATGTTGGTGAAGCAAGTGGGCTATAAGTCCCATGTTTATGGATCAGATGGTATATGAGTAGTTGAATCCTTGGCCGTGACACAACTACCAAAATATTGCAGACATCAACATGGGTAAAGCAAGCAGAGATAAGTTGGAAGACTTAAGGGCCAACAATGCTCAGCTTTGGGAAGAGAATGAGCACTTGAAAGTTCAGGTTCAGATGCTCAACAAGAGGATAGAGGAGATGGAGAAGCAGATTGAGACCTCTACCAAATTACTTCCATTACTCAAGAAGAAGTTTGAAGAATGCCAGGACACCCTCACAATGGTCATGATAGATTGGTACAATAACATAGCACAACTTGTACACCTTGGTGAGAAGGTCATCCATTTGGATAGCTGGCAAGAAGTTAGGCTCACTCAGATGTTGGTACAACTGCAACAAAAGTTGATAGAGAAGGAGGCCTTGGCAAGGCTCCAAGAAACTGTTCAAGAGCCCCAAGAAGTAGGGCCACTGTAGAAGCTAGCACCATGATGGAGACCACTTCGGTAAGCTCACTTTCCTTGGATTTCTCTCATGAGCATTTTGGTGAATTTGAGAAGCATACCCGAGGCATTGGTTCCAAGCTCCTAAAGTAAATGGGCTATGATGGGAAAGGGATAGGAAAGAGAAGATAAGGCATCTTGAGCCCCATTGTAGCTACACCATGGGTCAAGCACAAAGGCCTAGGCTTTGATGGAAGAAGTGAAAAGGCCATGCCCATGAACACTGTTATCGCATAGTTTGTAGTTAAGGTAATAGATGGATGAAAGGAGGCCAAACTGGCGTAACTGAAACCAATCCCACCACTGTCACCTCAATGGGAAGGTTCTTTCTATTTAGGGAGGTAAGGCCCAGGGGAGACGTCCCCGATGACCTGGGGTTTTGAGAAGGCAAGAAGGCTTAAGAAGGCTAAATGATAATATTCCCCCTCACAAGTCACCACTTGATCAGAAAGTCCGACTTAATAGCCAATAAAGATAACTGGAAGTAGTAACCAAGAAGTATCCTTGCCCGAGAACAAAGCAATAAAGAAACTATGCATATGCAAGCTTACTTGCTGGTTAGTACTTCATATAATCAATGACTTTATGATAATAAGCAATTGAGCAATAATATTGACGAAGTAAATCAATGTTTATACAATAGCAATGATTACAGTATTACTTCACAATAGATGCTAATGGCAATCGATGTAACAATATCAACGCTTTAGAAACAATGCCTTAACCAATCATTCAATTGCTTTAAAAGGTAAAACGAATGCTGCACCAAGGTGTTTATAGCACAAGAAGGTGACGACAACAATAGGGTTAGTAGGATTAGTCTAGGCTAGGGTTAGAAGGTTAGTAGTTGTTCAAATTGTTTGGTTGTTTGTATGATCAAGGGTACTCAAACAATGGAGTCAGTGCCTTATTGGGGCAAATGGAGTCAAAGAAGGGCTACAAATGTTGAAGGGCCATGATGATAATAACAGGGCTAGAGACAAGAGGTTTTGATGTTGAAGTGTTGCTATAACAATGCTTCAACAAGTCAATCCCTAGGGGAGACGACTCACTATGGTGTAGATGACCTAGGCCCTAGTGCGTCTTCCTCCTTCTCTAACTCAAAAGACAAAATTACACGGCTAGCTTGAGCAAGAAATGATATGGCTGAAGACAAGAGAGTTAAATGTTGAGGTGTTGCTAAAGCAAGCCCTCAACAATGAAACCCTAGGGGAGAAAGGCTCACTATGGTGTAGAAACCCTAGGCCTTAGTGCTTCTTCCTCCTTCTTCAGCTCATTGACAAGAAAAAAACGACTAGCTTGAAAAATGGTTGATAAAGTCTAAGACAAGAGAGTTTGTGAGTTATGTGTTGCTAAAGCAAGGCTTCACTAGACAAACCCTAGGGAAAAACGACTCACCAAGGTGTAGAAACCCTAGGCCTTGATGCGTTTTTCTCCTTCTTAGCTCAACAACAAAGAGAAAATGGCTAGGCTAGAAGAAGAGGATAGAGTGTTGCTATGGCAAGGCTCTATCTTACTTCATCAAATCAAATGGCTCAAATTCTTAGTAGGGACATGAGACAAGGACCTTAGCATGTGCTTGTCACTTAGGGTTTAATTCAACAAATTAATATAACAAATGCAAGTAAACAACATTACAACCATTCAATCAAGAAGTTTTGTAGAAATTCACTTACATTTAACCAAGAAATCACATAGCCATACCCTAGTTGTAAACCTTCCACCAAGAGAAATGCCAAAAATTGCCAAAACAAGCTTCCTTCAACAAGTGCACCTTAGAATTTCAGCCAAAACCCTAGAATAGGGCGCAAATTTCAGACCTCACCAAGTGGTGAGTGAAAGATGATCAAAATATGAAGGTAACAACCCTCAATATATAACATACCAATGACCTTTATTAAAAATTAGGTCATCAAAAGGCCGACAAGGCCAAAATACCAAAATCATACTGTTTTGCATTAAATGTCATAAACTAAAACCCTAATCAAGCTAAAACAAGACGTCATGCCCCTTCTAGGGTGACACTAACCCTTTCTAGGGAAAATGCAACCTCCTGGAGCAAAACGTTAGCCCTCCTTGGGCTTCTCCAACCTGCCACATGTGCCAAACTGCCCTATCTGTCTGCCAAAACGTCCATGAAGCAAGGGTGACGTCATGAACCTCCTGGGTGACATCCTAGGCCTTCCAAGGCCAACGTTCCAGTGAAGGGGGCATAACCCCCCTAGGTACAGGTCTGCTTAGCTGCCTCTGGTGGATTCTTCTTCTCTTCCCTGGTACAAACGCTTTTCCCTATCTTTGCCCCCTGTTGGGGTCTCAACATCCATCAGGTGGGCTCTTCAGCCCCATGGAGGTCCAAACTAATCATCTCCCCATGTGTACTTGTCCAACGTGGTACCTGTCCGTTGGGCATGATCCTGCACATCAACAGATAAGCCCTCCATGGGCTCATAAGTCACAGTGATCATAGCAATGTCAATCACATCTAATCATCAATATTATTAAACATGTGCATAAAACCCCTTTACCCCAGTCTAGTGCTCAAAGACATTATACAAGTCTGCAACGCAAATTTGGAGGAAGTGACAAGACGTCCTATTGGGCTAGTGTCTACTGGAAGAGGGATGTTTTTGGAAAGAATTAAATCCAAGTCATATAAGTGGGTGAGGTGGATGGGGATGCCTGGGCAAAATGTGCAGTGATAGCAGGGATGGCTTACCGATGGGTGCCTCTGTGGAGGGTGAGCTGCACCTGTCATGGATGCAAATATTTCCAAGCCCATTCATGCCTTTTATCTTCATTCTTTTTCTTCCAAGATGCTAGTCAAAGGACACTGCCCTGGCTTGGTGACCAGTGGTGGCAATGTTAGCCATAAGCATTTCACGGAAATGAGAAGGCTGGCTCGTGATGAGATCCCCTTTCTCTTGGCTATGCCACCAAGAGCCACTACCCTGGCGTGGTGACCAGATGCCGGTAGTGTCATACTGCTAGATGCTCATGGACCTAATAGGATGGCTTGTGCTGAGACTCCCTATCCTCTAACAAGGTCTTTTCTTATTGTTTTTTTCTTTCAAGAAGCTAGTCAAGGGACATTACTCTGGCGTGGTGACCAGTGGTGGCAATGTTACCCACAAGCACTTTCACGGAAATGGGAAGGCTGGCTCGTGATGAGACCCCCTTTCTCTTGGACATGCAACCAAGAGCCACTATCATGGTGTGGTGATCAACTGTTAGTAGTGTCATACTGTTAGGTACCCATGGACCTAATAGGTTGGCTCGTGATGAGACCCCCTATCCCTCAACTAGGTCTTGTTTTATTATTTTTATGGGTCCCTCTGTTTCTTGCTGAGAAGCTTTTTATTGCTTTCTCGGGTATCTCTGGGCGAAGCATCTCGAGGTTTTATTCTTAGGTTTTTATTTGTCAGTCGCTTTTACCCCCAGGCCTTTTAGCCCATTCTTCCCATAAGGTAAGGTACAACCCCTAAATGATTGGACAACCCTATGCCCATACCAGTGTAATGGGATGGGTGAGCGAGAAACAAGATGGAAAGTGGTATGTATGACGGGAACAGACGATGACTTTTCAGAAATCTCCCCAGTGGCAACTCAAAACCTATGGACACAAGCTTGCTAGGGCATCCTGTCATTCTCCCCCAAACATGGTCAAGTGGACAAGCATAAGATCCAAGCACCCGTTAGAAACAAAGACATCAAATGCACATATTCAAAGGTTTTGAGGATTAGAGTGACACATACCATGATACCCGGAATCATTACCTCATGGAGCAAGAACCGTCTCTGATACAGGACCAAGCCGAAGGTGATGGATGTTGCTGTTGCCGTCGACAAAGTGGAGGCGTTGAAAGGGAGAAAAGATGGGCCCTCCAGGGCCATGCTCAAGTCAATCTGGCTCTCGATACTCCATGTCTAGGACATGTGGGCCTCGAGACATAATCTCCTAGTTATCCCTGAAAGTGGGGGATAACAAAGACCATTTTTGTAAAGGCTAAAGACATGTCGGAGTTCCCCTGCACATCGGGAGAAGGAGCAACAACGATAAGTGAAGATGGTAGCCCACTACCACCTTAGTCTTCTTGTGGTAGATTGAAGGAGAGAAATGATGAGAAGAGTTCACCGACTCAGCCTACACTTGCACTCAGAGAAAGCAACAAACCAATCAGCCAGGGCGAGAAGAAGAAGAAGACCAAGAGGTCTGCCTCAAACATGACATTCCTTGTTTATAACTGTTGCAAGAAGAGAGGCATAACATTGCCAACTGTTGGTATGCAAAGGCATGCTCACATTGTGGAAAGAAAGGCCATCGTGAGGGAGCCTACTGGGAGAAGAAAGCCACATGCTAGAGGCCTAATTGTTTTCAAAAGAAGTATGACAAAAGACTTCTCTTATACAACAACAAAATCATAAGCACAAGAAGAAAAGGACTATCTCAAGCAATCCATACCATAGTGCCAATAAATTTTTCCACCACTGCAAGTTGAGTGGACATTGGGAAGCGAAGTGTTGGCGCCTTCATTTAGAGTTCACCCCAAAAACCGCATAGCCAAGAGAAGAGAGTGGAGAGTGAAGTTTGCAGAACAAGAAGAGTTGCCTACATCTCCAATTCAAAGGTTAGAAGTTGTCCAACAAGAGATAGAAACACAGGAGGTCTGCATCACCAACAAGATGGACAACAGATTGATGAAAAGGGTAGTGACATTCCATTGAGGAGTTGTTGCATGATGGCAACATGTTGGGGTCACATTGAACAACAAGACAAACATTCGACTTGGATGCATGACTGCCAAGATGGACCATATCCAAGACAAAGAAGAATGGAATGAGTGTTGAGTCCAGAGTTCAAATCTAGAGATTGCAAAGTTGAGAGTCAGTGAGAAGACTTCTATTGTGGGAACACGCAATCTAGAACTAGAGCTAGAGCCATAGCCAGGGACCAGAGCTAGTAGCCAGAGCCAGAGCCAACGTCAGAGTTGTTGTCAGGAGCAAGAGTTAGAGCCACGTTCTAGAGAAGCAGACATATGACACATTGACCCAGATTGGTTTCCTTGAGATTTTGGGGACCAAAAAGCCTCTCAATGGAGAGGTGTGATCCAAAATGGATCTGAACCAATGAATGGGAGTAAGACTCAACAACTACAAAGAAATTTGGCAATTAATAAAAAAGTTAACAAACTTTTTAAAATAATCTAAATGTGAAAGTCTAATAAGACAAAAAAAAATGAGAATGTGAGAATGTGAGAGGAAAATAGAGAATTAAAATATAATTAAAAAATTGAATAGGAGAGAAGGTTGAGGAATGGGAAGTGAAGGGGCACAATTATTGAACCGCTCAGCTCTCTCTATTTCCTCCTTTACTCATTTGCAATGGAGTCTTTTGGGCCATGAGAGGAAGAGGATAAAGACTCAAGAGCAACTTGTACCAGAGATTGCTGAAATGAAAGACTAAGCCCCCATTCGAAGTTGGTTTTCCCATTTAGGTTTCTTGGGTGAATTGCCATGTTTATCATGTGCTTGATTTCTTTGTGGTTTGGGGAAATTGTGATGTCTGGGGTGTTAACAAGTCTGTTGATGAATCATTCTTGAAATTGGTCCATAGAAAAATAAGACATCAAAGTATCTATAGTATTCAACACTTGATGGAGGTTTTATTTAATAACATTTATGGCTAAAAAACTTGCAACCCAATGATGTTAATAACCATCTCAAATTGAAGATGTTCTTCACTATATTCTGAGTGGCGAACTCTCCTGCATTTGCATCAAATTGTGTGCATCCCATCAATGTTTGGTTGATTGTTTGTTTGTTGGTTCAATTTTATGCTTCTCTCCCTTGTTTACAACCGCTGGGAATTCAAGACCGTTTAATTGAAAACTCGGGAAAATCCACGGTGGAAACCATAGAGCTGTTACCCTGAGTTTCTAATTTGGTTCCTCATATTCACCATCGTAGTTTTCTCTCCTTTCTCAGACCGTTGGCTTGCCTTCTTGGGCGAATTTCTCGTTACACAGGCCGTACTCTCTCTCCCTTTCAACAGTTTCTCATTTCCTGGGCCATTTCCTCTTTGCCTGGATTGAATTAATAGCCCTATGAGTCGACTCCACTTACCTGGGTGATTGAATACATTGCTGGGCGTTTTATTTAATTGACTAGCCGTTTAAATCAATTGCAGGGTCAACTATCAATCGTTGGGTTGAATTTCTATTTGTTGGTACGTTTTCCCATTTGCATGGGCGAATTTACATCTCCCTGGGCCAATTTTACCCTTACATGGGCGAATTCTTCTTTTCTTGGACTGCGATTTCACTGCCCGAAGCAAATTGATCCTCCGTCGGTCATTTTCTCTCACTCACACAACTGTATGGAGGCCATAAGGGATGAGTTCTCATTCTTAGAAGTTGTTGGCACTTGTATAGACCAAGTTCTCCTTCCAAATTCCAAAGGGCCGTACGACGTGTGTATGCATTGTATGCAACACTGCTAGGTGTCTTGCTGCCCCTCATCACTTTACAGCAATCAATTTGAGTGTGAATTATTCAGCTCTTATCTATCATACAACAAGTTGGTCAAGTCTTTTTTGTTTGGTCCATCTGGCATGGGAGTGTTGGACTCAAGAACACATTAAGGATGTCAGTTTACTCTTACACAGTTTCGAGGTTTTTCAGAGCTCCCTCTTCCTAGGTCTACCCGATTCTCTTCTAGGGTTTCCATAGCTATGCTTTTAGTGGGGTCGGAAAAATCCACAATTGTGCTACTCCAAACATTGGCGTAAGCAAACAAGGTGATAAATGTTGATACAAGGACAAAATAATAAAGTTATTCTAGGGAGACCAAATTCCTTTAGTGCACTAAGAGAGGGATACTTATTATTATATCCTTCCATGATAAGAAGGAACGAGATACTTTTTGGAGTAGATGCGTAAGTGTTGGAGAATGCATGGTGTAAGTAGGATGAAAGGTGTATCGGTGAGTTGTTGAAGAATTGCATTGTATTTCTTGATGTCAATGGGTTGTATGTGGCATTTATTCACTTTAGGACTGAAACACAATCATTCTTCCATTACCTTGTGTGCAATGAAGAGACCTAGTTGACATATTAGACAATGGGCTACATAGAGTTCTCAATGACAGAGTATTGGTAGAGGTTGGTGTTTTTTCTTATTGGCCTGATAGTGATTACATTGTCAACTAACTATTAGGTGCAGGTTACACTAGACAACAATGC
>ML799074.1:128446-143440 GCA_009831015.1 Picea engelmannii | reverse complement strand
GGGCAATGTTAGTTGGGGTCTTCGGCGTTCGATGCCGACCACTCATTTTTCCTAATCCCCAAAGTCCTGAAATCTCGCCACGTGGCCTTAGCCATTCGACGATTGACGTTCGATGTTTTACGTTGAACTTCCCCTTTTCGGCGTTCAATAATTGACGGTCAAATTCCTACACTTTCGGCGTTTCGGCGATCGGCGACGATCGTCGTTGAACATCCTTGTACTATATTGCGCCCAAATCTTCTGAACTCCCGAAATTATCCAGACTCTCGGAGTCTCGAACACGTCACCAACCACGTTGGCCAAGCGACACGAATCAAAAGCTAGCACGCGGCGAGGGCCAGGGGTGACACACATCCTCAATAGGGGGTGACATGTGTCATGCTTGAATAGGCATAAGGGGTCTATGAATCGACCATATCTGGGTTACACGTGGCGCGTGTAATGTGGGTCCACATCACCTTAGATGACGTCAGGATGCCACGTCATCTTGGACTGTTAGCTACCTAGCACTGTGATCTCACGGTCAGTAAGAGTCCACGTAGATCCATAGATCTACAACCTCCATTACTTCAGGGTTTCAGACTTTGCAATTCCTTACATCGCAAATCCTCGAAGAGCCAAGTCTCCAGAGTCTCTAATCTGGTGCCAAGTGTCCTCATCCTACCAACGATCGAGATTCATTTCGACGTTCGCGACTTCAGAGGTTTTCACATTCTATAGATTCTTGGCCAGGTTCCTCTAGAGTACTAAGTCTCTGGACTATAGGATCACTTGCCACGTACCCTCTCATCCAACGACTCTAATTCGACAGACAACCTTAAACAACGGACAAGTAGGGGCCACGTGTCTCTCCACAACGTGTTCCCGATCGGTTGGGTAATTGAGGGTGGTTTCTTAGATCAACGACTAAGAGGGATCTTGAAGATCAACGGTCCACATCACTATAGAAGTTCGACATTCAGAGGTTTAGCGTAAACCTTCCGGCATCCTCTCCGGACCACGCCTGATCTGTCGTCATGTGTACCTAGCATTCAAGACCAAGATTTACTCCGGCTTGTAGAGCTCCGGGGAAACTCGCGCGTCCCTATATCGCTGAATACCTGAACACTTGGATAGCCGTTGATCTGTGGACACGTCCCTCCACTTTCAACAGTCCTGATTAACTTCGCAACTCCGACATTCGGGAGTTTCGACGCTAGACCACTCCTATCCTCCCGAAGTAGAACTTCGACAAAGCAATTAATGCTTCCCCTCCTATGTCCGATCCAACGGCTGAGAGAGATCCACACTGGATCCCCATATCTATGACCCTCATCAATTCACAACTTTGGCCTTCAACTGTTTTCGAGGATTGTGGAATCATAAGTTCCGAAGTCCCGAAGTTAAAGAGCTAGCTCCTTTCGGACTAGCCCAGGGTTCCCAAACCTTGGTCACATGGGTCCTTTGGGAAATCTTGTGGGATAAGCACTAATCTTTTTAGCGGCACATGAGTTAAGGACATGGGCATTAGCCCTCGGTTAGATGGATGGATAGTCTGAAGGAAAATGCCCTTCTCCCATAGAGATGACCTCGACATTCCCGCTAAGGCAACTCAAAGTTTTGGCATGACTTAGACGTTTTAGTTACTCCCACCCCGACTCTCCTGCGGATTCACATCCCATGAATCTCTAGCAGCTAAACTAAGAAAAATCAAAGACCATATAGATATAGCAGTTTACAGAAGCAAATGAGCATTTCTAGTAACTGTTCAAATATTGAAAGACTTAACCATAAACACAAACATTCCATCATTGCACCCAATATATATACACAGATTATGATAATACTAATCTATTTCATATTGTAGCCAACGAACTGACTGTGGGTGTGCGCCTTTGCACCCAACCATAGACTCATAGGCATTCACTCTTAGCACTCTGGCCACCCCCATGCCAAACCATGATATCACTAAGGAACTTTCACAGTTTCTAAGAGATTCCTTCTCTGTCACGGTCTCTGCAAGGTTTATCAGATGCCGCTTCAACATCAAACTCACAGTCTTCTGCTCAATTCACGCTCTTCTATGAGTTCTCAGAGATCTATTCTCTTTAGTAACCCGAACATCTTATCAAGCTTTTAGTTCTTCTTCTTAGCTGGAGAGACTCATGCCCTCCCTCTCTTCTGTGTGTTTTCTCTCCTCTTCAGGAAGGTTATGGACCTGTCATGTTCTAGGTTTGCAGGACTATGTGGTACTTCGGGTTGACAGTCTCATGTCTATTCTGCCAGACCATGCTTCCATTCATGGGGGTGGTTGATGGTTCAACCACCAGTCCTTTTTTGAGTTCTCCTTGGGGTCGGGATGAGGCGTATCATTTCAGCAAGGAGAAATTTGAGTCATTTGTTATAATGAACCCTCTCCATAATTTTCCCCTTTCTTTCCTCTAGTGATATCATGGCTAGTACTTCAGGGCTTCACCCCCACACTCTAAACAAAATACATTTACATTGTTCACATGCAATAGCATGGAAATCCTAATTTAATAATTAATTACAAGTTGGGTGAAACATGGGTATTACAATCCTCTCCCCCTTAAAAGGAACACTGTCCCCAGTGTTCTTTCTCAGTAACACCTGTCATGCCTTTTTCATTCAACTGCTTTAGAGGTCTTGGCCCTCTGTCTTGGTCAGGTCCTTTTTAGACTCTTGGCCTTCTTCATCTATCTTCACTAGTTCTTGGACATCAAGCACATTAATCACAATTTTGATGTGAAAACATAATTCTGTTGTATAAAATTCAAGAAAATTTCACAACTTAGCACAATATTCATCTGTGCAGTTCGTGGATTCTCATCCACATGGCTGTCTTGTTTTCTTGGCTCACTACTTTTCCTGGACATGCCCATTGTGTGCATGATCCCAATCAATAGTGTAGGAGAATTGTCAAAGTCCGTTCTTCCTTGTGGTTACTCACCCTCCAGGCTTAGACTCAGGCATCCCCTTCTCTGTTATACAGTTCCTTGGTTGATCCATATTTCCTTGCCAAGGCTTTCTCGCACAAAAAGAATTCCAAAGACTTCATTGAGCCTTACATTCGAAGCGTCCCTCGGACTTGCTCTACCGAGGTGTCCCTCTGGCTTGTGTTACCACAACACAACATGTTCTAGGGCGATCATGGCTTACCACAGGGTTCTCATGTCTCAAGAGTAGCATCTTTCACGCTTTTCGGCTTGACAATCTTCATTTGTCCTCCCTAGACAAATATTTTTCATCTCACCTGTATCACAGGTATACAAAATTATGAGAAATTATCATCAATTTCAATCCAAAATCTTCTTGCAAATCTGCTACCCATAGATTTCCACATTCCTCATTTATTTTCAGATCTATTTCGCATAGGAACCAGATCCACAGGTATGAGACTTTCCTTCCCATAACAATTTAGCTCAATAGGCAATTGGTCTTCCTTATGGGCTTACAACACTACCATATCCAAGACCCCCCCTGCTTCCCCCCCCTTTTTTTTCCTTCTGCAACTTCAACATTCCTTAGCTAAACAAATTGTTAGTTTTCATGCACATTACATTTTCAAATGATGCATACTAACAGTCCAAGTCATTTTCATCTATTCAAGGGTACAAAGAAAAAGGGAAATATTATTATTTTTGTAAGCATCCTTTCAACATACTAAATTTTCCAAATGCAATTCAAATATTAAATGACTTTAATCAATGTGCCAATATTCATGGCCACATTCATACCCAATGCACCCTTGCATTGATTTTCAAGCTGCCACACTTGGTAACAAGAACTCTGTTATGGTGTGTTGGAGTTTAACCAACCTCTTCACCATATGTCTTATTCCTTCTTGTTCACTCTTACATCAGGACTATGCTTCCTACTACAGGATGATCAAAATCCCAAATCAACACATGAAACTAAATGTTTCTCTTGAATGCACCCAAACATTCTTCCTTCATTAGTAACTAGGGTGCCAACACTCATGGCCACCCAATTTTCTCTTTTCTTTAACACCTATACAATATAAGTAAAATATTGGAAGACCCTCCTTCCTCAATGGAAAATTCGTTGTCCGCTCCTTTATGCAAACCTGCATTCCCTCGAAGCAATTCCATGCAATGTGCAACTATGAGCACCTTTATTCCCCAATCTCCCTAGATTGGTCAGCGTACCCATGTTACTCTTTACTCATGCATTTTCTTGCAAGGATTATAACTCATCCTTCACTGACATAGACCTCCTCTCTCTGTTATTCAGATTCTTCTTTCCTGAATCTTACCCCGCTTGGGTAGCAATAGCATACAACAACCACTCAATTATTTGCATATCTTTTGGATAATGGAATCTTTTCAGGAGGGATTCTTACCAAATTCCTTCATACCTTATGCCACATAGTCATGGACATTTTTATACATGTTTTGGATGCTAGCACCCTTTTTGATATTACCTCATTAATGGTGCTTTATGGGGACTTTTAAAGCCCCTTCATCAATCTTTTGAAAACCACCTTCTTATAGTCATCATTTGCTTGAGGTTGTCCATCATTGGCAACTGTCTTCCTCAACAGTTCCAATTTCTTTCTACACATGGCATACATCATAAATGTGTTAGTTGTCAGGTAAAATAAAAATGCAAGTATCATAGCTTTTAAATCAGTAAAACAGTTTTCAGATATGCCCTAGCATTTCTCTATACACCTCATCACATTATCCTTAAGACTTCCATGAGTGCAGCACAAGCAATGCTCAATTGTTTCCTTAGTCATACAACCATCATCATTATGGTGTCAAAACATTTACTTTCATCAGTATACCATCTTTCTCGTCCTAGAGAAAAACATAATATATGACAAGAAATGAGTTAAGGCTCTTTCCTTTTCCCCACTCCATCTACACAGCCTCAGACCTTCGGTCCAATTGGGTTATTTTCCAAGGCTTCACTACCTTTGTTTAATATGGCTTCAACCAAGCCTATTTATTCGAATGTACTTACTTATTCTCCTTTATCCAGTGGTACTTGTTCTTCATAGCCGCTCATCTAAGGCCTACAACTCTGTAAGCAATTCAGAGTTCTTAGGGTGGAAAAAGTGTTCCTCCTTTTTCCTTTTCTTTGCTATTGCAATTACTTCCGCTTGGGATCTTCCTGTCCTTTTCCTTGAGCAACCTTGGTTAGGCTCACCCTGATTCTTAGGATACATCAACACACTTTAATAGCAAACTTTTTGTTCATAATGAACCATGACCCTGTGCGCGTTGCACCTTACCATTCGGTTATCATAATGGTCTACACTCGTTGGTTAGTTTTCCACTCATATATTTTGTTGAAAAAGGAAATCCAGAATATATATATATATATATATATATATATATATATATATATATATATATATATATATATATAGGCTTGCATCTCACTGCTCAATTTCCATCAATCATTAAGGTTGTGACTATATTCTCCTGACAAAGTCCTTACTCAGTTCCTTCACAAGGAACTCCTTCAACATACAACTTCCTTATCGCATATCCTTCACTATCTGTGATAGCCTCAACCTTGAGTTAGTTCAATTGTTTATCAAATATTCCATAAGGAATATAAACATGCATCCTTGTTATGCATCGAGATTATTTGTCCACACATATTCCTTGTTTTGTTAACTTACATCCATGATGCACTTGACCACATGCACAATCATAATTCATTTAATTTATGATTGTTCACAGTTGTTCTCATGCAGTCCTCAAAGGCTTAATCATGTTGCCTTTTGTCACGACAACAAAGCATCCTTGCTCATTTACTCTTTCATCTGTTTATACTAGCCTTTCCAGAGGGAATGGAACACATTCCCCTCAAGCTGTCATTCAAAACCAATCTTTCATGACTCCTCATAACAGATTTGACCATGCATCCATGGTATTCATTCAATCTTGGAAAGTGTAGTTCTTTTCTTACATAACACTCATCAAGGCAACCATATTGTGCCTTTAGTATACATGTATTATTACAACATACACATTTAATATCAATCATACCTAGTTGGTATTAATATCAAGCTTCATATCAAGAAGCTTCACAATGCATTAAATCCATGCACTCAAACCTATAAACATGGTTAGTTTAACAAACATAATCATAACTATGTGCATCTTTCCGTATGAGAACAACCAACAAGAAATTATTCTTGCCTCTGGTGTTATAAGATGACTCAACAGTCCAGAAATATCATCTGGGCAAATCTAACAATTTCGCAAGGCAACAAGACAACTTATCAAGCTTCTCTTTTATGCCTCAAACCATTCTTGGTCAATAGATTTCTACAAGGGAATCTTTTCCCAAATTCCCTCTTATAGTTATCTGAGTATACCAAGCTATTTCCATATGGTTATCATCCATCTCTTGATGTCAATATGATCCACATGTCAATCCAAAGGTGTTTGACACCTCCTTAATCAGACCTTACATAGGTCTCTCATAAATCCTTATGGTCCTATCGTATTAAGGCTATAGGCCACAATATTATCAAACTTCATTCTTGCTATTAACTCCTACTGTCATAAGGTCATCCTCATCTAAAAGGTCCATTAGTAGACCACACCTTACCACCCACCACAGGTTATAACATGCCTAATTTGCATGTTCAATATTTTTCCATATGCATTCTTATGCATAGACATGCCCTTGAGTTATCATGGATATACACTCCATTAGCATAACCATGAATTTTGAATTGGCTCTTTTCGATTCACTTCTAGCTTCATGAAGGTTGCTCTCAATCTATAGGGTTCCTCTTTACTTGCTTACTGGATTATTCCAACAACAATTTTCAATCAGTAAGTTGACCTTACCATTTCCATGAATCCTCTAATTGTGAGGGGTCATACACATATATTGGGTTTAATCCCTTATTAAAACAATAATTATCACTGTTACTGATCCTTTCAATCCATTCACATCCAAGTCTTGTTATTAGTGCTCATCAACATAATCCCACTCATGTAGGAGTGGCCATCATTTCCGAAAAGATAATGGTAGGCTTCCTCTGCCACAGACTAGCATGATTCAATATCGTTGGATAAAATCCCAACTAAATTTTAAATTTGCATCCTTCTACTCAAGGAACTTATGCAAATGATTTTAGTTTGGCAGTATTATTCACAATAGGCTCATCTTAGCCTCGGTAACCCAATCTTATGTCTGCACAACAACACGTATGACTGCACAGTGAAGTCAACTTATTTATTTGGAAATATTAGCAACATACAATGTAGATTGCCAAAACATCTATCAACAATAGAAGGTTTCATTCCTCGCTTCAGTAGAGGTTTACTAAGATTCTTAGGAATGGGTAAAATAGGGTGTTACCCCTTAAAGTCCTCTAATAATATTTATATGTGACTCGCGCATGAGCCCAAGCAGGCCAAGTGTTGTTTCCATGCTCTGATACCAATTTGTAATACACCCGACCCCTAAATACCCTTTCTAGGGATGGGACATCAAATTTTTGTTCTTTCTAACTATATCAAATCCCAATTCCAGGATCTTCATGGTTACTGCTCGTCACGAGCTTTCTAACGGTCGCCACTACACTAAAACCCAAGCTCTGGTATGCAAGATATGGCTTCCTGAAGTTGCTTGGACGATGTTAGTTTGGGTCTTCAGCGTTCGGTGTTGAACACTCCTTTTTCCTAATCCCCAAAGTCTCGAAATATCGCCACGTGGCCTTAGCCATTCGATGATCGACGTTCGACGTTTTACATTGAACGTCCCCTTTTCAGTGTTCAGTAGTCGACAATCGACGATCTTTGTTGAAGATCCTTGTACTATACTGCGCCCAAATCTTTTGAACTCCCGAAATTATCCAAACTCTCGGGGTCACAAATACGTCACCAACCACGTTGGCTAGGAGACACGAATCAGAAGCTGACACGCGGCGAGGGCTAGGGGTGACACTTTCCCTCAATAGGGGGTGACATGTGTCATGCTCGAATAGGCTTGAGGGGTCTATGAATCGTCCATATCTGGGTGAAACATGGCATGTGTAATGTTGGTCTATATCACCTCGGATGATGTCAGGATGCCACGTCATCTTGGAATGATAGCTTCCCAGCCCTGTGATCTCACGGTCAGTAAGAGTCCACGTAGATCCATAGATGTACGACCTCCATTACTTTAGGGTTTTGGACTTCGCAATTCTTCACGTTGCAAATCCCCGAAGAGCCATGTCTCCGGACTCTCTAATATGGTGCCAAGTGTCCTCATCCTACCGACGACTAAGATTCATTTTAGTGTTCACGAATTTAGAGGTTTTCACATTCTATAGATTTTTGGCCAGGTTCCTCCGGAGTACTAAGTCTCCAGACTATAGGATCGCTTTCCACGTACCCTTTCATCCAACGACTCTAATTCAACGAACAACTTTAGACAGGGGACAAGTAGGGTCCACGTGTCGCTCCATGACGCGTTCCTTGTCAGTTGGGTAATCGAGGGTGGTTTCTTAGATCGACGACTGAGAGGGACCTTGAAGGATCCAAAGATCAATGGTCCACGTCACTTTGGAAGTTCGACATTCAATGGTTCGACGTAAATCTTCCGGCTTCCTCTCCGGACCACGCCTGATCTATCGCCACATGTACCTAGCATTCACGACTAAGATTTACTCCGGCTTGCAGAGCTCTAGGGAAACTCGTGCATCCCTATACCATCGAATACCCGAACTCCCGGATAGCCACTGATCTGTGGACATGTGTCCCTCCACTTTCAACAATCCTGATTAACTTCGCGACTTCGACATTTTGGAGTTTCGACGCTAAACCACTCCTATCCTCCCGAAGTAGAACTTCACCGAAGCACTTAATGCTTCCTCTCCTAAGTCCGATCCAACGATTGAGAGAGATCCACACTGGATCCCCAGATCTACGACCCTCATCAATTCGCGACTTTAGCCTTCGACTGTTTTCAAGGATTGTGGAATCATAAGTTCTGAAGTCCTGAAGCTGAAGAGCTAGCTCATCCCAGACTAGCACAGGGTTCCCAGACCCTAGTCACATGGGTCCTTTGGGAAATATTGTGGGCTAAGCGCTAATATATTTAGTGGCGCATGGGTTAAGGACATGGGCATGAGCCCTCTGTTAGATGGGTGGATTGTCTGAAGGAAAACGCCCTTCTCCCACAGAGATGAATTCAACATTCCTGCTAAGGCAAATCAAAGGATCAACAGGATTTAGACGTTTTAGTTACTCCCACCCTGACTCTCCTGCAGATTCACATCCCATGAATATCTAGCATCTAAATTGAGATAAATCAAAGACCATATAAATATAGCAGTTTACAGAAGCAAGTGAACATTTCTAGTAACTATTCAAATACTGAAAGACTTAACCATAAACACAAACATTCCATCATCTCACCCAATATATATACACAGAGTATGATAATACTTATCTATTTTAGATTGTAGTCAATGAACTGACTGTGGGTGTGCGCCTTTCCACCCAACCATAGGCTCATAGGCATTCACTCTTAGCACTCTGGCCACCCCCGTGTCAAACCATGATATCACTAGGGAACTTTCACAGTTTCTCAAGGATTCTTTCTCTGTCACGGTCTCTGCGAGGTTTATCAGATGCCTCCTCAACATCAAGCTCACAGTCTCTTGCAGTTCGTGCTCTTCTGTGAGTTCTCAAAGATCTCTTCTCTTTAGTAACCCAAACAACTTATCAAACTTTTAGTTTCTCTTCTCAGTTGGAGAGGCTCACACCCTCCCTCTCTTCCGTGTGTCTTCTCTCCTCTACGGGAAGGTTATGGATCTGTCCTGTCCCTTTTGTCATAAGGAAACTCGGGTTAGTCTGGGTCTGCAGGACTTTGTGGTACTTCGGGCTGACAGTCTCATGTCTACTCCGCGTTACCATGTTTCCATTCATGGGGGTGGTTGATGGTTCAACCACCAGTCCTTTTCTAAGTTCTCCTTGGGGTTAGGATGAGGCGTATCATTTCATCAAGGAGAAATTTGGGTCATTTGACATAATGAACCCTCTTCATAATTTTCCCCTTTCTTTCCTCTAGTGATATCATGGAAAGTACTTCAGGGCTTCACCCCCATAGTCAGTCGTTGGAAATCTAAACAAAATACATTTACATTGTTCACATGCCATAGCATGGAAATCATAATTTAATGATTAATTACAAGCTGGGGGAAACATGGGTATTACACTCTTGGGGAGGGTGCTCGACCTCTTGAGTTTGTGTATAAATAGACATTTTTCTTATTCATCATCTTGTGATATTATTTAACATTCTTTATCCTATGGGCATGATCACTCTTATTGAGTGATATTTGACTAAGGATAGCTATATCTTTGTCGTTCTCTTGTGATTTGACATAGATTCTTTCTTTTATGCATACTTGTGCATCCCTTGTGCTCCAACATTTATCTCTCTCTCTCTCTCTCTCTTGTGCTTGGCAATTCTCTCTAATGCACCTATGGTTCAACTCTAGCGTATTGCTTTCTTTTCCTTTTTTTGTAGGATTTCAAGGTTTGTTGGTGGTTCCATTCGATCCTTCTCTCTCTCTCTCTTATGGATCAAAACATGGTTTCAAAGTAGGGGTGAATCTCCCTTACCCTTTTCGTTGTTGGTTAGATTATTCTTCTTAGTTATTTTTTGTAGTGATTAGAATATGCAGTAGAATATTGTGCCTAACATAGTATTGGAGTCGTTTCATGATGATTATGTTGGCTGAAGTTGGGAATCTTATTTAAGGTTGTTTAAGCATGTATTTTTGTGCCATTTTTAGATCTCGTGCATAAGATTTGAGCATCCAACATTAAGGATTCTCTGCTGATTTATTTCAATGATATTTTCTTGAGTTGATTTGTGACAATGATCCAGTGGCATCATTGTTTTTTACTATAGACCCGGGGTTTTAAACCATCTTTTTTATTCTTATATCCAATAATTGATCCATAGATTTCTGGCTATTGGCATTTCCCTAAGGGCTATGGAACTAGGGTTTCTTGCTCAAATTGTTTTAGTGGTTGATCCAAAGATGTTTTTGCTAGTGGAATTTCCCTAAGGGCTGCAAACTAAGGTAGATTTGATTTTTTTCAACAATTGATTCAAAGTTTTTTGGCTAGTGGCATTACCCTAAGCACTGCAAAATTAGAGTTTCCAGATTCATTTTTTTAAATGATTGTTAATCTAGTGATTTTTTCTCACTCATGGATTTGTCCTAAGGTCTATAGAACTAGAGTTTCCAGATCATCTCTCCTTTTGGGTTAAAAAAACCCTATTTCAAACATTTTTGTCCATATTTGTAGCAAATGTTTTCTCTATTGGTTGTGCTCTTCCGCGAAGGCTTGCACCATCCCAGTGTATATTATGTACACTGTAAAATTTTGGGAAGAAGTAGGTACTATTTTCCTTCTTTGGGTCTAATCAAGGAGACATTTTGCATCTTGTTTGTGTCATCTTTGAACATAATGGACACAAAGTGGATATTTTCCATAGTAAATGGGGCTATTTGTATTCGGGCCAATCAAATAAGAAAGAAATTTTTAAGCAATTTTTTCACGAGGGACACGTCTCAAAGTGTCACATGGTTTGTCTTCAATAAATTGAAGAACTTACAAGAGTAACAAGTTGCAACACATATCTTTTTGACAATACTACTTAAACAATGTAAAATGCACATGAGGCTTGCACTCTACATATGGGTTCAATCTATTGTGATGAACCCTTGTTCAAAGTATCACTTCATTAGTCTCACATTCCAGGGTTTTTGGATCAAGTACATGGGTAGATATTCTGATATTTTTTCTATATGATCCTACCAATACAAATGCTATCTTTGATGGAGTTTCCATTCACATGTCTGCAAGATTTGTTCCACTAATTTTATAAATGATTCTTCCATGGACTAGTTTTAACATATTACAATGAATCTCTTCTTTCCACATTATGATGCTGGTCCTTTTTGGATGTACAACATTCTACTATTTTTTCTTAGGGATAGTGAGTGTCGGCCTTTGTGCCTTCAACTAACCAACATGTTTTAGTGGATTTTTCTTATATACATATGCCAAAGGCCACCTTTACAAGCATGTGGAACCATGTTGGTGTGGGAATTTCTTTACTACATGGTTCATGTTCAACGTTAGAGGGAGATGTGATGTAAAGCCTTATCTCCAAGGCATCCTATTTAGATTAAAGGGGGATGTTATGAATAAACCCAACACTATTTTGCATTGGGTATCTATAATCCCACTCACTTATGTATCTTAGTCAAGGCTAACTTATACTTTAGATAAATATCCATACAACAACTCTTAGATGTATTTGAACAAGCTATATTCATGCTAAGTGTCCATAAACCCACTCTCAACGATGTTCGAGTTGGGTATCCATAAATCCACTCTCAACATTTGAGATCTCAGTTATATTCAAGCTGGGTATTCATAATCCCATTAATGTATGTATATTGGCCATGATCGACTCTATTGAGTTGGGTATCCATAACTCAGTCACATCTATATTTCATAATTATTTTATGTGGCCTTTGTTCAACATAAGAGGGGGTGTTGAGAATGATGCAACCTTCACATGTGTCTATCATGGACCCAAATTATATCATTAATGTATGTGGTTAATTCCAACTTATATTCATTTATTGTAATACTAGGTTATAGTTAAGGATGACCTAGTCAACTTATATGTAGGCCCATAACCCCTCTTGGGAGGGTACCCTACCTCTTCAATTGTGTATAAATACATACTCGAGAGTCATTTGTAATTCATCATTTTTTTATTTTTTGGATCATTCTTTAGCCTATAAACATCATCTCTTTTATAAAGTGAAATTTTCCCAAGGGCATCTATATCTTTGTCATTATCTTGTGATCGACATATATTTTTTTATGCACACTCATGGATCTCTTGTGTGGTTCACTTGTGCTTGGGAATTTGTCTCTATACTGTGCATACTGATTTTCTCTTTAGTGCACTTATGGTTCAACTCTAGCATGGTGTTGTTTTCCCCTTTTGTTGCGAGATTTTAGGGTTTGTTGGCAGTTCTATTCGATCCTTCTCTTTCTTATGGATCTCAACGGAGAAGGAACTCCATAGGGAATGTATAATATCTATGGTAAAGAGGGCATGCATCTCAACCATCAAAGTCTAATTTTGTTGACAAGTGATTGGAGGATGAACACACTTTGGTAGTGCTCTCTTTGTAAAGGCATAACGAACGAAGGGACGAACTGCTCTTTCACTACTCAAGAAGCTTGAAAACTAGAAGAAGTTGTCATAGGTAAGTGAATTTTATTTAAGGACATTATTATATTTTCACGAACAACTCCAACTGTATGCAATCCTCCCCCATTGACCAACATTGATGCTAACCCTTCTACGTGGAGAAGGAAACACTATTGATGTTTTTGAAACTTGAACTAGTGTGAGCTAATTTAAAAGAAAATTATCATATGGCACATGATATGATATACAAATTCAATGGATTATGGCCATCTTAAAAATGACTCCAAAGATGGACAACAAAGTCTTAGGATTCCTTCTTGATAGATACCACCTATAATCCAACCAAATACAAAAGGAATTTTCATTATTGAATGTGTCTCGAAATCAGACAAAGTGTTGGTTGTTGACAAGGACCTTGGTTTATGGATAACTTTGGGCTCTTTGTGAAACCATGTTATCCATGTGTTTGACCCCCACATGTGTTAAATTATGGGTTTACATCGGAATTGTTTCCACCATGCTTGGGGGTGTTTCATGTGATGTGGAGTGTGTTGTGCGTTGATTACCCTTGGTTTTATTGTAGCAGACATACACATTGGCGATAACTTACTCAGGGATTTCTATACCTTGAGGTTATTCTTATTTGTTGCAATTCCTTAGAAGGTTGGAGACATGTGTGTCATAGTGAAATTCTTCATAAGACACACACGAAGGGCTTGGTTATTTGCTTGGGAGGAGGACCTACTTGGAATTAGTCACTCCAAACATTGTAGGTCCACAATAGCTCTAGATGCTTTTGGAAATCCTTACATTTCATTTGTGTCCTTTTCTTCCCTAGCCATGACTAGAAACACATAATGAGTTTACAAGAGTTGGCTAGATGTGCTTGATGTCCAAAGACCTTAGCTAAAAGAGGGAAGATAAAACAAATGCAAGCTCTCATTAATGAAATGTAAAGACAATTTTTTTGAAAATCAAAGTAAACAAAAGAAATGTAAATTGAAAATAATGCAGGAAAAATCCTATACTTTGAAAACAATAAAACTTAATTCTAAATCAATACTACGAAAGAAAATGAAAAATAACAATTTTTGGAAATTGCAAAAGTAGAACCTAGTATGCACAAGTTAGCTACCTTTAAGGGAATCTAACTAAAATACCACTTGATGATCTATCCATTTATAGGGAGTAGATCCAACTCCCCTTCCATGGTTTTCAGTTTATATGTGCCAAGGTCAACCTTTTTAGCCACATGGAATGGTCCTAGTCAAAGTAATTATAACTTCAAATGTTTTTCTTTGGGTTTGTTATCACGGAATTTGTACTTGTGCAAAGCCCTCCACAAGATCCCAAATCTTGTGCAACTATGGAATAATCTACCACTGTCACCTGAGTAGAGACTTCCCTCGTTTTAGTGATGGAAGATGTCCACCAAAAGGGAGGCTTCCCTAGTGACCTTAAGGGATCAAATCACAAGATTATCCAAGCCTACAACCCCCTATCGTGGTCACCTTCTAGTTAGGTCTAGGTCTAGGAAATGGAAAGAAGATAACAAGATAATTGTTGTACTTGTATGAGACAATAAACAATTTGTAGCATAATATAGGTAATTACCAAGTTTTAGAGTGCAATAATGACCCTCTAGACACTAGATAATCAATAAATGTTGTGGCTATTGCAAATTACAACAATAAACTAGTTTTGTAACAACAATTAATACTTTGCAACATAAACAAAATAAAGCACTAAAAA
>ML799074.1:96444-115547 GCA_009831015.1 Picea engelmannii | reverse complement strand
ACAAAGAAATATCCTACTTACCCTACTGGTACCAGAAGCTTCCTCTAAGTTAATTGCAACCTAACTATCTAACAGAACAGAGTAGCCTAACTATCTAACAAAGCGAAGTACATTCAAACTCTAAGTTATGGTCAGATTGAAAATTGAAATCAAAACAGACCTAGCTCATGCTCTAAACTCTATAGGAATCAACCATGCTTCAATACTCATCAACGTAGCAGATATTTAATAAGCTGGAAACGATACAGTTGAAGAATAATCAATCAATAATATGAACAATTAATTCCAACACTCAATAAACTATCATGCATGCAATTACTACGATACTGAAATAAACTAGATTTAATGCAGAGGATAGCAGCGACTTGAACCTGTTTGGCGGGCCCAACCAAAAGGTACAAACGCCGAAAGGAAGAACCAGAACTAACTATATCATTCTACACAACCACTATGTATACTTCATGCTCCATTTACTCAAAGAAAATAGCTCAAATCGTATGACAGTGAAATAACATAACGCAACAACAGCTTGTATTCAGAAACGTGTATTGATAATATAACATAACATAACCCAACCGTCTCTTAGGAGTGATCCTCTGGTTATATATAGATCCTCCTCCATAACAGTCGAAAGCAAAAATACATTAATCCCAATGGATCCCAGCACCGAAAATAGCTTGAAATCAAGTTTAAAAACGGTCTTCACATCTTCGTGACACGTAGTGTCACGAAGTGTGAATCATGAAATATTAATGACTCAGTTCTATCATTGTGCCTTCAATCATCATATGAGCGATGGCTCCATCTGTCATGTAAATCTCGCCGTCTCCTACTCTGGCCATAACACGCGGATCTTGAGCAGCTTCGTTGGTATCTCCATAGGGTACGAGCTGGTACCTGGTACTGGTTAATCCTATTTCAAAATAGAAATGGTACCTAACTCAAGCCACATTAGTTTCAATATTAATTTAAAGCATCAAAATACATAAAAATAAATTGAAACGTAAAGATACCTTGAGTAACCCCATTGAGTGGTAAAGACATGTCAACTGTGTCAAAACAAAGCCAGAAGGGGTGGTACTGGGTATGGAAATGGAGGTCTTTGTGATATAATATAGGCAAAAACATGATCAAAACTGGAGACCAACACTCACGCCACATAAGGGCACACAACGTTCCTTATTTGTCTCATAGAGGAACCACTCACCCAACTCATGTGATTTCTCTTAGGTCGACTCACTTAGTATGTGTCCTGGAGGATGTCTCACGCAGCTGTAATCATCAATAGTCCTCACCATAAATCCCAGGTCCACTATCTCTCCGACGACTGCAAGTTCATCTCCGATCTCAGTGAATCTGCCAAGGAATGATGTAATTGACTCAGAATCGAGCATCTTAATGCTCTTGAGCCTATCCTGTAGAACCATCTTCTAGTTCTGGTTTGAACTCTGGTAAATCTTGCATAAAGAATCCCATATCTTAAATGCATAGTATTTACCGGTCAAATGTGGAATGGCATGGTCTCTCACCCCGTCACAAATAGTCATTTTCGTCTTGTTGTTATTGTTCCTGAACTCTGCCACAAACGTGGGAGCAGTGACAGGAGGAACAACAATGAGAKCCTGAAATATATTCCATAGTTCAAGATCCTCTAAGGTGAMAGTGATCTTGGTCTTCTGAGGGGACCAGTTGCTAGCTCTGTCTAGCCTATCATCTGCCTGCATCTGGGACACCGACATGATTATCCACTAAATCTCACACTGATGCTAAAACAACACAAGAGTACTGCCTCACTCTTGTCAACACAGGTGTGAAAAGAGACAGTAACACCACAAACTCACTCCTAGAAAATAGGTGTGAAAATAGGTTGTCAAGTACAACCTCACTCCTATCCACACAGGTGTGAAAATAGGCTGTCCACAAGTGTCCAATATCATCCCTGAATTGTCCAACAAATCTGCCCACAATCTTTCCACAAACTTTGCCAACAAGTTGTCCAAAAATCTGCCCTGAACTTTCCAACAAACACTAAACGAGAGGCACCTTCAAATCTGATTTTTTCTTACTGTTTTGGATTGTAAACTTCTTGTCCAAAAACAACCAACAAATATGATTTTTACCCCTCAAAAACTACCCACAAAATGCTCAAAAATCAACAATTCTAAGCCACCAAGGGCTCTGATATGATGTAGAAAATTATGAGGTACTATCAGGCTGCCAAAACAGGTTTGTCCTTGACATTTATTTTGGCTCTAAGTTCACAATCTCAAAACTGTCTTTTGTTGTTTTTTTAAGACAACAAACTGTTTTGTAACTTTCTGCTGATAATTTTGGTGGTTAAATGTCCTTTTGAGGTGCCCTTGCAAGTGTTTTCATACCCCAATGTTAGCACATGCAATATACCTAAAACAAATAACACTCCTCATGATCTTTACAACTCTAACAAGATGATCTAAACTCTAAGCATGCATGAAATGAACACAAGTATTTTTTGTCAACATGACCTTGGATAACCCCCCACCAGCGAAAACCAGTTTGGAATGAAAGTGTATATGAGTGGTGTTTAAAGCATGAGATACAACAAGTAATACAATACAAAGGAACATGTATACATAGCAAGCTCATATTGAGTCTTTCCAAAGGATCAAATGAGATATGCACCCAAGCTTAGTGCACTCTCTCCCTTTGTTTCTCTGTCGACTGGAGTGAAGCACCCTCCTTCCTCTTTGACCCAATGAAGAAACCCCTCCACATAAATATGCTCTTCTGTGTTGCCTCTCCACTAAACCAATCAGATTTGACTTCCTCCAAGTAAAACTGCATCCTGCTAGTTGTGTGTCCCCCTCCTATGGTGCACCCTCTACTCCAAGCAAGTGTGATCACCATAAATAAACTGGGCCCTAAGCCTCCATGAGTCCTTCATGAAAGGAGGCTCCCAAGTTCTCCTCTCCCAATGCTTCCATCCCCATCTCCTTTCCCTTGTCCAAGATCCTTTGGTGAACATACAAGTGAGAATGAGCCTCCAAATTCCCTATGTGCCCTCTTTATAGAAATCATAAGGAAACCTAGAAATGGATGGATGAGATCATCCCATCCCATTTCTAATCAAAGGTTGAGATCTTCCAAAAAGAATCTCAACTCAAAACCCACTTTGGCCTAGTTTCCTTATTTCTCTTTATGTCCCTCAATTCACCCACAAAGTGAATTAATAGTCACTTTTGACTTAAGTGACATATTTTACTTTTGACTTAAATATCCCAAGTCAAAGTGAAATTATAATCATAAAGTAAAGTAATGAGGGCAATAGTCTACCCCTTTGTGTTTAGAGACTTACAAATACAAGGGGACCACTTTCCAATGTACCCAAATCTCAACACTTTTAACCCTAGCAAATAATGCTTCACAAAGTTGGATAATGAAGACTTTGTGAGGGAGAGAAACACTTATGTCTCCCTCTTAGAGTTTCAAAAAAACAAGGAAACTTGAAAAAATATAACAATTTAACCTTTAGCATTATCAAGAAACATAAAACTCCATAACATTACTTCTTCCAAGTAGCAAGAGCATCAAAATGCTAATTGTAGAAAATCATCATCGAAAAGAGCAAAACATCCACAAAGATCCCTCCACAAAACTAGTGCATGAGTAAAAGAGCCAAAGAGAGAGAAAATAATGAACTTTTAGAGAGGTTCTCCTCTACTAAGTGGTGAGAATGTGATGATGATAAAATGATCAAAGCGCTAGCCTCTTTATATGAGGTAAACCCTAATGCTTTGTCCAAATAATAAAGTGAAATGTCAATATAAGTGGGGTCGACCTCTCAAACAACTTCTACAAATGAAAAAAATGCTAATAAGCCATCATAATGTAATAACCCTAGGGTTTCTAGGGTCTCAACCAGCTGGTAAACAACTTGATTGTGTAGTTTTCCCACATAGTCATTTCACCATAAACACCAAGTAAATATTCCCCACCAATTTAGGAACTAGACAAATACTGATACACAGTGATCTTAGCAGAAAAATGTACCATATAGTATCGAATATTAACAACATAAAACAATCTTTACCACCAACAATAAATGGTATCCAATGCCAGTTTTCAATTACATACAACAGTAAAACCCCCTTAGGACTGCTGGTACAACTTAAACCAAAACATAAGTATAAGATCTAATTCATTGATGTTGTTACAACAAGTCAAACCAACAATATACTAGCTAAATTTAGGGCTTCTACAACAACTAAAAACAATAGTATCGATATAGAACCTGAGATGTAGCATGTCCCCTCTACTTCCTGGAACTTCATTAATTCTCTAGCTAGTAGAACCTCATGGGATATCTCTCGGGTTGTTCGATTCTTCCACAGTCACAGTAATTCCCCATAGACCCTCGACCCTAAGTAAAGACGCTCGATCTCTCCTCAAGAGGACATATTAGGGGTTCGACCCCTCCACTGAATCTTCCAGTATGCTCCTAGATGACTCGACCCTTCAAAGATACTACTGCCAACCCTCCTAACGCCTTCTTAATTCCTCAGTCTAGTAGTTTTGTGTCTCTTGTTGCTGAGATAGGGTTCGGTCTCTCCTGAATTTGTCAGATGAGTTTCCGACCCTCACCTTTTTGGCTGTAATTGTGAAGTCTTGATCAGATCAGGAGGCAGAATGAGGATATCCAATAACAACTGAGCTAGGATGACCCTTTGGCCCCACTGAAAACTCAACAACAGAGTGAGGGTTTACCAACCCTTCACAAATCTTAGGCAACACCTCCCAAACATAAAACAACAACTTCCCAAATGAATTCTTGATGCAATGAAGAACTGGGATGAGCTAGGGTGAGACTAGCCCACCGAAACTCAATAAGAATAGGGTTAAAAAACCATCTAATGAGCACGAGGCAATGCCTCTAAGTCAAAATATAGAAAAATCCTTTAATCTGAGTTGTCCCTTCCAATTGAGCCTTCCATTTATTTATACTTTCTCCTTAAGATTGATTTGTTCCTTAGGTAAAGTCGGCTCCCCCTTTTTGTGGATGATTTTTATTTAGATCAAGTCAGATATCATGTAAATTTTGGGTGAAGAAAGGTCATCCCTCATACTAAATCCTGGAACACACCCCTTTTTCCACCCACGACTCTCCTACCTTCGAGGACTATGGCCTACGACGTTCCCCCTAATCCAATGTATCCATCCTCCGATGGGAGTTAAAGGGGAGGGGATATGACAGTCCTCCCTCCTTGAGATTGCTTGTCCTCAAGCAACCACAAACTAGGATGCTGCAAAATATGCTTTCTCTCCTACGTGGCATCCTCTACTGGCCAATATCTCCACTTGACACGGTACTCCATGATTTCTCTTCTCCTCAGTATCCTCTCCTAGACATCCATAATCTCCTCGGGAGTCCACAACATCCATCCCCTCTCATCTAGTGGTGGTAACTCAATGGGAGTAGTGACTTGTGGTCCCCACGCCCTCTAGAGGAATGATACATGGTAAATATTGCAACCTTGGCTACCTGCAGTCAACTCCAACTCGTAATCTTCCTCCCCAAATATCTGAATCAACCTGAAGGGACCAAAAAGACGTGGCCTCATCCTCTTAACGCCACCTCTCCTCCACGAAGACGGTCTAAGTGGATGCACTATCAAGTACACCATATCTACGATCTCAAATCTATGCTCCACCCTATGTCTATCCACACACATGCTCTGCCTATCCTAGGTGTTCTGTAAGCTATCATGGGTGGTGTCACTGCAATGCTCGCCCAAATTTAACCACTCAATCCATGACCTCACATAGTCATGCAAGTACCTCTCAGTTCGTCGATCCACTGCCATCACTTGACCAACCGTTTGAAGGTAATCACTAATGCTGGGAGTCAATCATGTGCCTGCTGATCTGATCAACCTCTGCCAAGGAGGTATCTCTGTCATACATTCTTCCCCATACTCCCATGTGATCACTGGAAAGTGCATGAGCCCTGTTGGTTGGTCAATCAATATGCTCTGCAAACCTCAATGAATCTGTAATGTAATATATCCACAAACTCCCCCATCCTTGTCCTTGAATGGGCAAGGACTGCATCAACCCAACCTGAAGAGTGGGCCTTGAATTGCTTTTCTTCCCAGTCATACACTCCCCCATATGTCCCAACACACCATCCTCTAAGTCCCTCAATGTACAACTCTCTCGAACATGGTCATAAGTGGTGAAGTCAACGGGATCCCAAACTTCCCTGTGTGATGCGAAGCACCCTCCATTGAGCACTTATCTTCCTGATGCTCACAAAAGAACCTGTTAGGATATCCCTGATGAGCCAAGCAATCATAAACCATTGAGGCTAGGTCAACTCCCCATAATACTGCTCCTCCAAGAAACCAATCATATGCACCCTAAGAGAAAACTATGGAGAACGCAAATTGGCCATCCCATTTATGTCAGTTGCCCCACTATTCACAACTGCAATCCCAGGGTCCCAGGCCAAACACAGAGAGGAAACATCGTGATGAGGCTACATCCCTCCAATCGTCACTGTCTAACCACCATGCTCAAATTGTGCATTACTCTCCTGGAACTCCTTATCATGGATCATACTCGGCCAATATATATTAGTGAAGTCAACATTTGTTAATCCACGACTATCCTCGATCCTGGGAATCACGAGGGAAAATAAAATCTCCATAACTCTCACCTCTTCCCCATCATGATGTATACCAATCACTACCTCATCTTTGTCGGTTGTCAATCTCATCCGAAGCAACCCATCACTCTGATGAATGCCTAAATCCCACCACCATATTGGAAGTCTACCACTCCTAATGTCTGCTGCTGAAAATTTTGGGCACTACTCCAATAGTGTCTGATACTCCCACTGTGCACCCTGTACACTGATCACCAAGTCCCAATGGATGGTCTTTGTCGCTGGTACAAGGATATTTTTCCCACTCAAGTGGCTCAGGGGTTCCTCCCATGTCCCATTGATGGAATCAAACCATAACAACAGATTCCTCGACAATTCTCTACCATACTAGAGAGTGACTAATGTGTTGGTCAACCCCCAAGGCATGACCATGTTCGCCTGATGATATCTGGGAACATACATGTGAATGTCCAACTCCCTGATCCTCATCTGTTGGCATCCTTGATGAAGCTTGATCACCAAGGTGTATGTTGCTCCCCAAGGCTCACCCATCCACTCTATGATCTTGGGTAACCTCAAATCAATGGTATCCTAGAGGCCTTTTTCATGAGATCTTGCTGGAGGCAATGATCCAAAGCTCCGTTGCACACTAGTGTATGCCAATGTAGTCCCCTTCACACTATCACACACCACTGTGTCCTCCTGTACCATCCGGTGTCCCATGTGCACTACTGTCCCAAACACTCTATTGATGATGGTTGCATCTGTATCCTAGAGTGTGTCCATGCATGTCATGTACATGCCCACCCAATCCATGGACGCATATAGTCCCTCATGGTCTAGTCCCTAAGGAAGGTGCTCAACTATCTCTTGAGCCTCTAATGTGCTCTTCGAAAGAAATGGCTCATGATCCCCACACTTCTAACTAAGAGCACAATCCACCCTCTCATAGTCATAACTCTCCTCGAGTATTGGAAACTCAGAATGCTCCTCATCTGAACTTGTCATGAGAGGTTCCTCCCTCATATCATGTGTGACACTCATGCCCGCCTGTATCGAGGCTGCCAAATATGATGGAGTTTCTGCTGGAAGTGGTGAAGAGAGGACCAAGTTCAGTTGGTAATGTATCTCCTTGACCTTGCGGTCCTTGTCTTTGACAAACTTGAGGGCAATGTCCCTATCCATAAGCAACTGCAAGTAGTCTGACTTCAGTTTCTCTAGTGCTTCTTTGTTGATGCGTAATTGGGCACTAGTGATTCCTCCTTCCATTCCACAGTGTCTCTCCTCTATCTGAGCTCTCCACATAAGATCATCAATGAATCTATGAGCTCCATCAGTCATGGTCAACACCTACATGATCTGATCCTCGTTCACCAACAATCGATCCTACAAATCACACAGTGCTAATGGTCTATACCTGTTCATATATAAATGATAAGAGATTCCATCTATAAGGGTTCTCTCCTCACCATCATCACTCGATTCACTAGGTGATACCATGCTATGATCGGACTCATGCGAGACATCATCCTTCATGTATGGTTCTTGGGAAGAGGGATCCATGTCCCCTGGAAATCTCTCCAACACCCATCCTTCGTCATACGAGGGTACCATCATTCCCTCATTGTCATCATGAGTGTAATAAGTGGGATGGGACGCTGAATTCTCATCATAGTGGGGTGCTAGAACACCCTCATCATCATAAGCATCCTCAACATGTGCACCATCAACCTGTTTGTCAGAGGTGCTGGTGTCATGGAATGGAATGCATAGGCCAATGTTGATGGTGCACAAGGTGTTGTTGTGTCGTCATCCTCATAGTCATCTTAGATATGGAAAGACGTTGCCCCCTTAGTACCAAGGACCAACCCCACCATGCAACTCATGTCCCCAATCTCATTAGAGACTATTGCTGGGTCCTCCTTTACGCTCACCTCTTCATCATGGCTGGATGCACGCTCCTCCACAAGGGAATGTGCCTTCATCCATTTTTATTGCTTGGCACTCTTCAATTTTCGTTTGTGTCATTGAAAGAATCCTCATCTAGATATTTGGGCCATCTTCCATACATGATGGTGTAATAGTCTTGAAAATACATAGCTGCACAAAAATCTTTACCCAATGCTAGATACTCCGGCATGTACTTGTCAACTGCTAGTTCCCACTTGATTTCAACCATGAGCTCCTTCTTGGTTTTCATCTTTCCACCCTCAGTATGTTGTCCTTGACCTCAATTGACTGCTACATACTTTTCTTTCACTGAATATCCCTCATGTTGGCAAGATCACTAGCTATGATACCACTATAATAACCCTAGGGTTTCTAGGGTCTCAGACATTTGGTAAACAACTTAATTGTGTAGTTTTCCCACACAGTCATTTCACCATAAACAATGAGTAAATATTCCCCACCAATTTAGGAACATGAAAAATACCAATACATAATGATCTTAGCAGAAAAATGTACCATATAATATCCAATATCAGCAGTAGAAAACAATGTTTACCACCAACAGTAAATGGTATCCAATGCCAATTCGCAATCGCAGACAATAGTAAAACCCCCTTAGGGTTGCTGGTACAAATTAAAACACAACAAAAACACAAGATCTAATTCATTGATGATGTTACAACAAGTCAAACCAACAATATACTAGCTAAATTTAGGGCTACTACAACAACTAAAAACAATAGTACTAATCTAGAACCTGAGATGTAGCACATCCCCTCTACTACTTGGAACTTCATTAATTCTACAGCTGGTAACACTTCGTGGGATATCTCCCATGTTTTTTGATTCTTCCACAGTCACAATAATTCCCCAAAGACCCTCAACTCTCAGTAAAGACGCTCAATCTCTCCTCAGGAGGACAAATTAGGGGTTTGGCCCCTCCACTGACTCTTCCAGTATACTCCTAGATGACTTGACCCTTCAAAGATACTGCCGCCAACCCTCCTAGTTACTTCTTAATCCATCGGTCTAGCAGTCTAGTGTCTCTTGTTGCTGAGATAGGGTTTGACCTCTCCTAAATTAGTCATATGAGTGTCCGACCCTCACCTTTTTGGTTGTAGTTGTGATGTCTTGATCAGAAAAAGAGGCAGGATGAGGATATCCAATAACAATTGAGCTAGGGTGACCCTTTGGCCCAACCGAAAACTCAACAACAGAGTGAGGGTTTACCAACCCTTCACAAAGTTGAGGGAATGCCTCCCAAACAGAAAACAACAACTTCCCAATTTAATTCTCGATGCAACGAAGAATTGGGTTGATCTAGGGTGAGACTATCCCACCTAACCTCAACAAGAACAAGGTTAAAAAACCCTCTAATGAGCCCAAGGTAGCACCTCCAAGTAAAAAGATAGAAAAATCCTTTAATCCAAGTTGTCCCTTCCAATTGAGCCTTCCCTTTAATTATACTTTCTCCTTAATATTGATTTATTCCTTAGGTAAAGTTGGATCCCCCTTTTTGTGGATGATTTTTCTTTAGATCAAGTTGACTCTCATGTAAATTGTGGGTTAATGAAGGTCAAACCTCATACTAAAGTCCAACACACCCATTTTTGCACCCATGACTCCCCTACCTTCGAGGACTATGGCCTACAGGGAGGAACCTAAGCCACTACGTCCCTTCTTTGATGTGAGTCAAAGGGGAGGGGATGTGACACATATTTCACATGTGTGGTGGCGTCAAGCCTCCCAAGGATGAAGGAGAGCCTCCCAAGGCCATGTGACATCATCCCAAAATGTAATCATGGAAATGGTGTGTCTCCTCATCCATGGTCATGCCAAATCATCAACGATACCCCAAGTAATCATCAAACCCTAGAAGGTGATGCCATCATCAAATGGGGGCCAATGTCAAGGGTCAAGGGAATTGAATCCAAGGTGGAGGAGGATGCATCTCGTCTCTACATGGTATTTGACTATCGTCTTCCGCAACATCCTCAATCCAATGAGTATTAAGCCTTGGGGGTACACTTCCCAACATGTTAGCTTTGAGCCCATCTGTTTTCCATCATGAAAAAATTTGTCAAAACCAATCCCATATGTCCATTGTCCAATCTCTTGAAGATGTGAGAGCTCATGTCATTAGGTGCCAAGTCACTAGGTGACCCACTTCTCCGCATCACATGTGCCAAAGTCATGTAATATGGGCACAACGTCCTGGGTGAAATCCTAGGATGTCCCTCAAGAACCATGTCAGGGCCATTCAAATCAAATCATAATATAAGATTAGGTAGACCAATGTTCATAAGATATATTAGTCCTTAAGTCATGCAAAGTAAGTTATTGATTAAGATATAATCCATATGAATAATTCACCTCAGCATCCCCTTCAAGCATCACACCAGCTTAGGACTTCATGTGTGTTGGAAAGTTCGAATATGGGAGGGCCTTCATCCAACCCTATCATGTGTGCCAACCAAGATAGTGAAAGAAAATACCTAGGTACAGGGATAGGTATCGAGGGAAACAATGAAAGAAAAAAAACCTTTAAGAGTAAGTGTGATAGTGGTATGAATTGTGATTACTTCATGGCTTATGGTGTCATTAAATTCTTTTCTATGAGCGCCTCTATAGAGGGAGAACTTGTTGCTTGAGGTTCCCTTTCCTTGGTACTTTTTGCATTCCGAACCCCTTAATTTCCTTTTGATACCCATTCATTATTATGCAAGTCCACTTAATATGTTTCAAGATTTATTTCTTTATTTTTATTGGGCTACAGTCATGTTATAGATGTACATTCAGTGCATCAGGACAAGGGACGATTACCATTAGAGGGGGTAGATCTCAAGGTGGCCTATGGATTTTATAGGTGGCCTTTATCATTTATATAGAAGCTGCATCAACCTCTGGGCCTTCAACCCCTTCTTCTCATGAGAGAATGAACCATGACCCATTACTGAAGTTGAGTACATTGTGATAGGCTCCAAGATGGAAAGTGTTATGTATGGTGGGGAACAAAATGTTACCCTTGTGAGGGCTCCCCATTTGTACCCCTTTTACTTGGGAGGTGACAACACGAGACTAGGGAACATAAGCTAACCACCAAGGTGAAACAAGGAAACAAACATAACTTCTCGATCCAATGATCCATTATCCAAATTCAACCAATGATATTCATCCACATGCCCAATAAATTAAGCACAACACTTTGCATGAAAGAAGGACTAACATACCTCATGGTGACACTCGATTACTTTCTCCCATATACTGGGTTGTATGGATGTGATGAGCTTGGTTGATCTATAGATATAAGAGGCAATCTGAGGGGCGTTGTTGGGATGTTATCTATGTACATGTTGATCATCATCATGGTCAGGATCATTGTCTCCATTGTGGGCCATGAGACATGATCTCCTCTAGTTACCCCTAGGCATGGGGGGTAACAAGGTTCATTTTGCTTATCCCATTTCAATATTGTTGATCTAAAAGACTATTTAAGGTCTTTAATATAACATCATAAGGATAAATTCCCCTATGTATTTAGAGAGGTGGTGCTCCTCTTTGTTTTAATAAAATACACAAATATAAAAAGTGTATGAGAGAGGACCATGATTATTCTTTAAGAGAATATTCACATGCAGAGAATACCTCAGAAAGGATAAGGCATCTCCCATAAAATAAATATTCACACTATAATACAAGATTATAAACCAAGAGAATAAGTAATCTCATACAATGAGATTTCCATCATAGCACAAAGTAAAGTAGAACACATCATTTAGCAGAAGGGAAATATAAGGAACACATATGCAAAGAAATTTAAATGATCATTCAATTAAAACCCAAAAATATTTTGATAGACACACATTTGAAATCTCATGCTTAGAACTCAAAGTATGAGAAATCATTAATGTAATGTTGTGAATAGTTCTCTAGAAACCTCAAAATATAATAGATGTATGAAAAAGTTTAAAACAATTGAAAGTAAATGCGTTTGTCCTAAATAGATTGGGATGGGGCTCCCGTGGACCAATAAATGAAAATACCTCGAATAAAAGAGAAAACAACAGTTAGGAATTGACCTTTAGTATTCACAGATCATGAAAATAAATGTTGGATGATTGCTATCTGAGAAAGAAAGAAAGTTGAAATCTTAATAATGTGACTACTTGACTTACTATGATGGAATATCAAAGGAACGATGTATGCGTGTTGATTTCTCCTTTATAGTTTTCCGGGTTGGAGGTGGTTTAACAATATAACTAGATTGTTGTTGATATGTTTCAGTTATCTTAACCATGACATTTCTTAACCAATGTTCAATATACTCATGCATGACCAATTGTTATTTCTTGCATTTCTTGCCTATTCTTGGTTTCAAATAGTTCATTTTTCCATATATTTAAGATCAAATATCATTTGGTGAAGTGTATCTTAAATATATTCATTTTTTTCACATACCGAATTAACCACCTCTCCACTTCTTCTTAGGAATATTCAATGGAGTCTTTGAACTCACTTTCCCATGATATCTTTAGGGAGTCCAACTGTTCTTGGAATTTATCTTTTGATAGGAGTATTGAATCCATGATTAAGTGTGGGCCCTCTATCTCTTTGGTCGAATCAACAAGCTTTAGGAATAAGTCACCTCTTTTGCTATTGATGATGTCACATTTGGAAAAAAATTACCATAAACACTTGATCATTTTAACCAAGCATTTACTTGTTTCAATCAAGCCATAGAAGGGATATTTTTCTCTCTTCTATGAACATCGTTTAAACTTAATATTTTTTTCTAAAATGTACCCACAATGTCTTTATAAAAACTTTCATCATTTTCTAGGTTTTTTTGGAGATATTCTTTAAAATGTAAAATCCTTGTTGAAAGAGAAGTTGAACTTGTCACTAACTCCCATATTTAAAGGACTAAATCTATCATTTTTTGAATGTTGTATCCAATATATTTCCTAACAACCATTATTAGGCTCGAGGAACCTTTTAATTTGGAGCTTGTTTTCAGTACATCCTCTAGAATGTACAATGATTATATAGCAATAATGGGATCGACAAACAAGGGTCTTGGAAGAAGAGAGTTCTCAAATTCTTTCAAATTTTCTTTTAGGATGAATTTTTCATTCTCTATCTCATCAATAGAATATTTCAAATCTCCATCGTTTGCTTCATGAAATTCCATGACTTTTGAGGGTTTTACCTCTTGAAAATCAATTTCTGATTTCCACTTTTCATAGACTTTTTTATTTTTCAATTAATAACTTCTTAGAATTTGTTTTGTAGGCTGCGTCGTGCAAAGTGATAGATTCCTCCTCAAATTCCTATGGCTCCCGAGAAGCCAATTCTTTAGTTGTAGTTTTTCTCTTAATCATTCTATGTTCAACCCAACTAGGCGCTTCTATCATATCACCAACTTCCATGCCCCTGGGACTAAGTTTAGCTCTGGGTACATCTTGGTCTTCTTTCTGAACTTCTCTTTTTATTTTTTCACAGACATGAACAATGTGCGATATTTCAATTCCCCTTTTGGAAGGGTCTTTATCTCCTCCATCATCTAAATTTCCGGTAGAATATTTCCTTTGTCCTTTACTACTGTCATGAGGTTTTCCTCTTGTCAAAGCACTCTTTTGAGACATGTTTGGTGATCATGGGTTTCTTCCTGTTGTATTTTGTCTCCATTTCTTATAGTGGTCATTGGTATCGACAAATCTATCGATGTCATCCATGGTTGTTTCATGAGAGACTTATGGAGGGTTTTGATTGTCTCCTCCTCCTCCTCCTCCTTCCAATTGAATAGACTTATTAAGTGATGATCCATACCCTATTGAAAACATGTGTGCTGGAAATAAATTATTAGGGTCGAAACCCTAAATTGCATGCACTTCCTTTAAACTGAATTGGTGAATTCAACCAAATGAGAAATGTTCTTTAGAGAAATTTATCCAATTTTCCATAGCAAAGGGATGAATCGATGTTTTCGTTTTTCATTGAAGAAGTGTGCCCAATATTTGTATTGTTTGCACACTTCAAAAGTTTAGAATTTGTCAGAAACGTAGAAAGGAAGCAAAGAGGGTTTCCCCTAAAATTCATAAAGTCTAATAAAACAAAAATATTCCATAGTCTCAAAAATTCCTTTCTTTGCAGCTTCTAGTGACAATTTGGATGTGGTGGGACCATGAATTAATGTTTTGAAACAAGACATGAATGCATTTTGTACTTCATAAAAGTTGTATGGGGCCTTGTGCTTCCATAATGCTGGATACTAGAATGGAGCTGGATCCTTTTTTAAGTCTATATTCTTGGCTCGGGGAAGGTCCTAAAAAATGTGGTAGTAGACTATACCATAGACTATATAAGACGTCATGTAAAATTTCCTGGTTTTCCTGATACCTCCCAAATGGAACGAAAATTCATTCAAAATGATTTGCGCCCAATAAAATACAACATCTTCATGAATATAATGGTACACAATATATACACCATATTTTGGAACAAAGGTCCTTGAGTCCTATCTAATGATCCTAGCGAACAACCATGCAAATTCTTTGTATGGGTATTTAAAAGAACATACCTCAATTTGTGTAGAATTTTTAGAATCACTAGTTGGACTTACAAGAAAGCTTTCTAGGAGCTCCATTCTCCCGTTGTTGTCCTTTAGAAAATTATCTTCTTCAGAGTTCTTGAATGTCAAAGTGGGTTATGGAAATCTCAACATCCTTCTGAAAAACTGAAAGTGCCAAAGACATCAATGATTTTCCTTGTAACTAGATTACTCTTCTGTCACTGTCAAATTTATCAGTGCACCAAAGAACTAATTCTTTGAAGTATGATACTTTTGGTACACAACCAACTAATGCAATACCATAGGTCTAGACTTTGTTTGATTTTTTTTTCGAAGGTGGAAGAGATGAGTACCACTAGAATACTTCCAACCACTGAAATTGACAGTCTTCTCGTCCCCAGGTGTTGATAGTATCCCCACAATATAGCTCTTTCCTTTTATTTGATATATTTGACAAATATTATTTTGTGTGAATAGGTGGAACTTTTGTCACTACAATATTTTTATAGCACAACTTTAATTCCTTATTTAATTTACCACATATTTCCTTGATTATTAAATGCTATTGATTTTAGTTTAAAGTTTTCAATTGCATAGTTTGATTTAAGATTTAAGGTGAATCTTTAATGAAAATTGCACCACTTAATAGTGGTATCAACTCATACGAGTGATGACTGATGTGACGAAGGGGAAACAAATTTTATCAGGAAAGGTGATATCATGTCGTGATAACATAAAAAGTTTAAGTATGGTAGTGCAAAGTGAGTATCATGAAGGTCATTTTTGGAGGACTCGAAAATGAAGAATGTGGGGTGCAGGTTATGGAACAAAAAAACAGAGATGAGGGAAGGGATTTCACATATGCAATCAACAAAATTGGCTAAGTATCGAAAGTGGTCGATTATGAGTGATGCATAAGTGAGGGGTTCATTTTGGAGGTTGCGAGATTGCAGGATGGTTTAGGCCTTCATAATGAGACTTCCAAAACTAAAGAAATGATTAAGTGTTGCGGTGGCAGAGTGGTGAAAACAAAAAAGAAACTAAGTATGAGACTTGCAGACTTGTAGAGAAGGTGGGATATGCAAGAAAAATTAAAAAAATGATTAAAATAGACCAAAGAACACAAAAAATGATCAATGAATGTTGATCAACATTTGGATCCAACTGTGGGACAATAAACCCTTGTGGGTTGTTGAGAATCTAGAGGGCCTTGTACATTGGGAAAATGGAGTAAGAATATAAAATTTTAGAAGGGAAGTAAAAGAAAAGGAAAAAGGAAAGATTCCAGTCTGAGAATATACAAAGGGGTGAAAATGAAAGACTATGTACAAGTTGAGAATTGGGGATTAAACAAAAAAATTCTTGAGGTATTTCCCATTTACGAGTAATGTTTGAACTGTCCCTTTCATGTCTTTTAACAAGTAAGAGTTGAAACCAATAACCTTTTCAATTTGATACAGACCAATCCAAAGACCTGCAAACTTTGTATGAAAATATGGATTTTTCTTTGGTTTATTTCATTGCAGAACCAATTGACCTTTTTGGAAATATCTTGTAGTCACTGTATTCAAAATGTCTTTTGACTATTTGTTGTCTCTTGCTCATGGTTATTATTTCTTGTACTCTCTATTCTTCTAACAACATGAGTTCATAATATCACTTTTGAAGAAGTGAAATTTCTTCCATATCTTCATTGTTTGTAGTAACAACCAATACATTCAGTTCCATATGTAATGACATCCTTACTTATTTTCCATATAAAAAGGTATAAAGTGAATGTCCAGTGCTTTCTTTTGGAGTGAGACATCTTGCCCAAAGCTTGTCTATCAATTTCTTGTGCCGATTTTTATGGTTTGGTGCAATTGTTTTCTTGAGAATTTGAATCAATGTTTTGTTAGTTGATTTGGCCAAACCATTTCCTTGGGGATAATAGTTGGATGATTGTCTCATGATGATGCCATATTATCCACAGAATTTTGTAAATCTAGATCCAAAGAAAATTGAACCATTATATGTTATGAACTTTTCAGGGACACCAAATCTGGATATAATGTTATCTTTTAGGAAAATAATCAATTGTTCATAATTGGAGTTCTTCGGAGCTACAACTTCTTGCATTTTGTAAAGTAGTATGTTGTAGTGAGAATATATGAATTTCATTTGCTATATTTTGGGTTAATTGGACCAATTACATCCAAACCCCATTGTGAAAATGGTTCTTCCACTGATATAGATTGTAGTGGCATTGCTGCTCTTTTCATATTTCTTGAAATGTTTTGACATTGTAGGAATTTTCTAATCATTGAATAAGCATATTTGAACATGGTTGGCCAATAATAACCAACCCAAATTATTTTGTGAGTAGTCACAATAGGTGCAAAGTGTCCCCCACAAATTCCTTCATGGAACTCTTGTAATATCTGTTTAGCCTTTAAATGATTTAAACATCTCAAAAGAATACCATCAAAGTTTCTTCGAAAAATAACTCCCAATACCAATAAATATTTATTGGTATTCATATTTAAATGTCTCCTCTCCTTAGAATACATTCCAACAGGAAATTGGCCAGATCAAATAAAAGATTATTTCTTTATACCACTCGGATGCTGACATAAATGAATTTTGTATGGTAGAATCACCTATATTGGGAGAATAAATATTTGCAGCTTCAATTTTGGTCATCAATTTGCATATCCCTTGTCCCTTAACAACTTTTAAAGTCTTGATTTCTAAATCATAGTCTTGAAGCTTGGCCAACCAATTTTCCCATCTCCCTTCTCTGAATTGTTGATTGAGAAACATTTTTTTATAGGGGAGTGTGGTACATAAGCAATAACGTGAGTTGACAAAATGTAAGTCTTGAAGTGAGAAATTTCCTTGACTAGATAAAGAGCTTGTTTCTCAATTATGGAATAATTTAGTTCATAATCATGCAAGGTTTTACTAATGAAAGCAATTGGAAGTTCCTCCCCTTTTTCATTTTTATGGGTAAATATGGAAGCAATAGTCTCTTCAGAGGAAAATGAATGCAATATGAAGTCTTTATCAAAATCAAGACTAACAAGAACATGAGCAATGGTGATTGCATGTTTGATGTCTGCAAAATCCTTTTGAGTTTTTGACGTCCATTCAAATCTTTGATCCTTCTTTAATAACTTATTGATTGGATTTATAATTGTAGTATAATGAGACGAACAAAGTTCGCTCACACAAGAATAATCCAAAATATTTGGAATATAACAAAGTAATCCATATAGGATTGTAAATAATAAATGAATAATAAGATAATATATGAGATAATGAGATGATTACAATTGAGAATGAGGGCCTGCTTATATACCCACGCAGGGGTGCCCTTTACCAATAGTCATGTCCTTTGAGACATGACCTTTCATTATTAATAATTATTATTTATTAACTATTATTATGTTATGAATATTTATTTATGTATATTTTATGTTCATAACATTGCCTTCCCCTTAAAAATGCTTTGTCCTCAAAGCATAATCACTGGAAAGCTTCCCTTTGAACTTTTGTTCTAGCACACGATGTCTTCTCAAATCTTCTGTGCTGATAGTCGCAACTCTCGATGAAACAAGATGATATAACCTTCGAGGTTTGTAATGATCTGTCCACGTAATCATTCTTTTGAATATGGCCATTATTTGACTTTGTATTGATTCCTTTTTCAATCCCTTTTTTTTTTTTTAATTCTTTAAATAACCTTAATAAATGTGGAATAAAGAATATATTCCTAGACTTTAACTTCAAATGGGCCCTTTTTAATACTTCCTTAATATATATATCTATATAACACTTTTATATATGTATATATAGCACTTTTATATACACTTTTCAATGTCCCATTAATTTACTTGTATATCTTAACACAAGTAATTAATACTTTCAAGTGGAACTTAGGGCCCCTTTATTAAATTT
>ML799074.1:47396-60550 GCA_009831015.1 Picea engelmannii | reverse complement strand
TGTGACGTTCTACATACCACTAAAAATAGAATGACATGTACTATCCATATAGAATAGTATTATCTGAAAATATATCATAACTCATACTGTTACCCATCAAACAAACTTGGGTCCATTACCCAAACCCGGGGTATCCAATTTCTGATGGCCATAACTCTCTAACCGTGAGGAATTATGTGAAATTCCACATACCACCGGAAATGACATGACAAGAACTATCCATCTATGATATTTCCCTGAAAAATTCACTTTCCTTCATCTCATTATTCCACAATTAATCATGGGTTCTCTTACTCCACAAAGCATCTTCCCGTGAGGGCTTTCACCATAAGGGGACCACTTTGGAGTTCATCCATATTTACTTCTTATCAACCATGAAAAAACAATAATGAGTCATATTTACATCAAACACTATTGGGTCCATTACCCAAACCTTTGTTCTATGGGTCTTTCTTCAAGGGTTGACATCAATGACAACCAACCTTAATCAACAACCCACACTTGACTCTTTTCCTTCTCCAAGTGGTGCACCCTCCTCTCTTGGGCTCTCCACCCCATTTTCTATATATACAAGATTTCTCTCTCATTACAAGCTAGTTAGAGTAGAAGAGAAATGCTTGTAGTTGTAACACTATTATACTATCATTTGGAATAAAAGGCTTTGGAGGTTATATTGGTGTAGTGATCTCAATTTGTGGATGCTAATTATCAATGTGTCAAATTTGTGAGGTGATGTTGTTTCAATTATTTGCTTTCAATTTGTTGAATATGGATATGATCTATTAAACTTGTTTATCTTTTTAGATCAATTGTATCTCTTTGAATAACAAGATTTATTAATCTTTCTTACATTTCTAAGTCTTGTTGTTTTATATATGTAATTGAATATTTCATGCTCTTCTTGTTTGATTGACATGTTTTCTAAATTTCATATGTAGAGAGCACTACTATTTAACATTTTGTTGCAAGTGTTTGAAGCTCAGAGGTTCACATGCTTGAAGCTGAGGTTGAGCTTGTTTGCATCTTCTTCATCTTCAAGATATATAAGGACATAGTCTCTCTTTCCTCTACCAAGAGGACTCCATTTTTCCAAAGGATTTCAAGGCTTACAAACTATTCTTTCTCTTTCTCAAAGAAAAACTATTTTCCTCTTTGTTACTTCATTGCATGCAAATATTTAGATCTAATTTTCAGTTCAAATCTTCAATATCTAATTTGCATTCATAAGACAAGTTAGATCTACTTTGTGCTCTAAAAGCTTTCATTCACTAATAGATCTAGCGTGCATTTATTCTATCTTTTAGCTAGTTTTAAAGAGAATTTAAAGGTTAAATGATAAAATTTACTTAGAATGCTTAAAAGATTCAATTGGTAAACTTAGTGACTTTCTATTTTCTATTTTAAGATAGTAAGTAAATTTCGCTAAGAAGGCCCTTTACTTTCTTGTTTTATTAGTGTCTATTTTTTGACAAATTTAGTATATTTTTACTTAGTAAATTTTTGGGGTTTTTCTAATAACGTTCAAAGAAACTTCCAAAATGTTTTTGGGCATATTTTGTCTTTGTTTGCTTGTTGTTTTGTGTAGGTTTTTGAACAGGTAGGAGGATACTCTGCTAAATTTTGGCATAATCAAAGCATTTGGGACCCCTAGGAGCACCCCATTCTTCAATAAACACTTCTAAAACATTGTAAAGACTTGTGACTCCCCTAATGAATGATCGCAAGTCACTCCAAAAAATATTATTGTAAATCCATTAATAAAATCAGTGGGGTTACAAGCTTTCACTCCCCCCCGAGGGAAAGGTGTCGTTTGTGATTGTTTCAATTTTGGAAATTTGGCTCAAGTTTACAACTCACACCTAAAGGGAACGCTAAAATAAACCTTTAAACTTATTACAAGCACCACAACACTTCATATTAGATTTCAATTTCATAATTAGCTTAGTCTAGATTTCATTTTGGCAAAGTAAAATTTTAATTGCTAGATTAGATTTCATTTCTATAATTTCAATTTCCAAATTTCAATTTGGAAAATAAACCCATCCCCTTAGATCCCTGGTGTATGTTATGAATCCTTGCAAGCCTAAATTGATATGGGGAACTCATCAGAATCGGGGATGGTCAGTGTGGATCTATTTTAATAGGGAAATCTTTAAGTTGTTATTGCTTTTGGAAACACAAGAGTGTTGTGTGTGAAGTCAGATGATAACTTTGAGATCTAGCTTCTCCCTGTGTTGGACATTTGATAGTATCTCAAGATTGTGTGTGAATTTAGAGGGATACCCTCCCCGTTGGACCTTCGACAAGCTCAGCCTCCAATCTAAGGAATAACTTCTTAGAAGCCACATCTAGATTAGATTTTATTTTCTCGCAACACATTGCACACATCTCACGTAGTGTTTTTCACTCAAAACAACCACTCCACCTAACAAAAAACTTATAATAAAATTTTACAAGAGCATTTACATATGAATCTCCATTTCAACAACATTTGATATCTTGCAACACTCTTTACTTTTGGCATTGGTCTACATTTTGATATTTTCTTATCATTTCCTTTCAAGAACTTGTATCTCTTTTAAGTTATATCATATACATGCAAGTATCTTGAATGTTTTACTTTTAGCATAAACATTTGATTTTGATGTGTCATATATGCTACTAGTGTAGAATCATTTATATCTTGCTGTTGTTTGCAATAAACTTCTAGATTCATTTTCTTGTACTTAGATTAGTTCAAGCCATATATTATTTACTTTAGGGACTACCCCCCCTGGATTCACTAGGATTTGGCCTAGATGAAGGATTTGAGGATCAGGTGACAACACCTTGACTCGATATTTTCCCCCAGGGACACACCCAGTGGATTAAATATTTCTTCCATGTTACCCTAGGTGTGTATAAATGTGACAAAAATTTTGTATGATAGGATGCTCTTGCATCGATCAATGAAACATCTTGATTTGACTGTGTACAGATCGCCTCCTTTATCTAGAGTCATATTTCTCTCAGTCGACTTTTTTTCATTGGACCCTGTACTAACTTCAATTTCCATCGAATTGTAGTCCTTTATGTAATGCCCAACTTTATCACATTTCCAACATCTTCTTGTCGACTGAACAAGATATTTAGATTTACCCTTCGACTTAGAATTTCTACTGAGGAATTTTCCTTTATCTATGTCAACCGGTCAACCTCTCACCACTAAAGCATCTTTGGTCGATCCTTCTATGTTCTTTCTTCTCATTTATTATGATAGTAGAAATGAAACCACATCTTCTAGCACTAATGTGGTCGTATTATTCCATATAGACACGACTAAGTTATCCCCAAAGTCTATAAATGAACATAATAGGATTATACATTTCTCCTCCTCAATTATTTTAATATACATAGAAGATAATTGGCCTATAATGGTATTAAATGCATTTAAATGCTCAATCAACAAACTTCCCTCACTCATCCTCATAAGATACAATTTATTTATGAGAAACAACTTATTTACCAAGGATTTCGACTGGTACAATCTCCCCAATTTGTCCCACAATTTCTTGGCTGAATCTTCACCTGAGACATTCAATAGTACCAAATATGCAAGACAAAGTCGAATCATACTCCTTGCTCTTCTCTCGAGTTTCTCCCATTCTTCTGTCGACATACATGTCGACATGGTACCTAGAAGAATGTTGTACATTGTTCTCAATCTACAATGAGATACTCAATTTTAAGCTTCCAAAGCTCCAAATTTCGGCCATTAATTTTTTCGATCTCTATTCTCAAGTTGCTTGTCATTTTTTAACATAATTATTTAAAGATTTATGACTTACGACTCTTACTAAACCTATGTTTTATCTCAGATCCAAGGTTGTTAAATCAATATTTGATTCCACATGTTAGGAAATGAGGAACACTTCCATGCTAAACCTAGTAGAAGAGAGGAAGACATATTTAATCAATAAAGTAAATGACAAAACAAACACACAGTACATAGAGATTTTACCCTGGAAAATCAAACCGGAAAACCAACATTCCTTTAGCATTCTTCTCTCTTGTTGTCTTATTCATTTAGAATAAAATTTTACATGTACTTGCTATCAATTCCTTGGACTTCGCCTTTACCTGGTTGAACCACCTTGACCTTCGACTTCGATTGTCAGTCGATCCACCTTGACTAGACTTTCACTGCAAAGAATATAACAATCCAACAAGAAAAAAAGCACACACCATGTACAAAATATGAACATGGAGCACAACTCCAAGATAGATAATTCACACAATAACTTCTTAATGAATAGGAGAACCTCCTCCACATAATCAAATACCGTTATACATCATAATTCACATGTCTCTAATAATGAATACATGATCTCTATATATACTTATTCACACCTACACATGAGTCCCCTTTACTATTAGGTTGACCCTGTTACATATATATTTACACATTACATGTACATTTATCCCCATATATGCCCCCCCTTGGGGTCATATCATACACATTTAGCCCCATATATGCCCCCATTGGGTCATAACATAGTATCCCCCTTCAAAAATATTTGTCCTCAAAGCTTTGTAATTAAAGGATTCACATGTGATGAAACCAAGTAATATGATTTTCTTATGTTCTTGCTTTCTTCATTCCATTGATGATGATCTATCCATCCAAAATCAATTATTTCCGGTCTTAATCCTTGGTGTCTAGTTGTTGCATAATTTTCTTTCCTTTGATTCCATGTGTTTTTGTTGTAGCTTCTCCAATTTGTAGTGGTTGATGGTCTTTGATAATAGATTGTTGAAGAATGGTTTTGTGATGCCTTGTTCCATGAATGTTGAAAAGTATTCCAAGTTCTTCTTTGATAATGTTGATATCGACCTTTTTGTCTTCTTTGAAATGTTTCTTGGTAATGAGGGTGTCGATATGGTTCCACTTTTAATGGTTTTTCTTCACTCTACAAGTGCATTTCATCTATATTATTTTCAAAGACAATGGAATCCTCCATCTTCCTTACTTTCTCTTTGATTGTTCTAGCCTTGGAGATAATACCATCATATTTGACATGTACATCCTCTAGATGGAGTTCAAATTCTTCAAGTATATTATATTGACCTTCTTGAATTTTGTCTTCTTTTTCCTTTTGAAGCTGCAATGTAACCCCATCTATCAAATTCCAAAATCCTTCAATTTTGGATTGTATTTTTAATTTTACCTCATCAGTATTTAGGGATTCCTTAACCTTCTTGAAAATTTCCTTTTCAATCCATTTGGTAGATATTCATCCAATATCCTCATTTCTTCTTGATTTTGATCATTCTTCTTTTCTTCTTTCAATCTTTTAACCTCATCCAATAGTTTATTATTATTATTTTGTAATCTACATATATCTTCGTCTTTTCTTTTCGAACCTTCTCTTGAATCATCATTTTCCCACTTTGTTTTTCTACTCTTTTCTTGCTTTAAGTTATTAAGATCCCTAATGAGTGATTCATTAAGGGATCTTGTATTAGATATATCCTCACACTTCTTCTTAATTTCTTCTTTTTCTTCTTTTAATTCATCTTGAATTCTATACATCGGCTCCATTTTTGAGTCCTTGATTCATTTTTTTGAGAATAATTATTCACATACTTCCCATGTGGTTCTTCGTTTAATATCTTTATCAAAGTTATACCACCACTTACCAGCTTCACCATCAAATAAAGACTCACCCCAGAAGGAGTATTTCAATTTTTCCTTATCATTCTCAACCATTCCTAGGACTGATTTTATCTTTATCTTCATCTCTAATAAAGTTAGGTATTGTCATTGATTCTTAATTGGGGTCTAACCCAAACCTCAAATTACAACCTAAATATATTAGGAATAATGATATCAAATAGTTATATTTCTTATTTAAATATAATATTCTACGTTCTATGTTTTCTCTTTCCAATGGCTTTTGAATCAGCGCAATCAGACATTCCAATCAAAAGTTATGATAGTTTTAAGTGAACATACCTTTGAAACCTTGATTTGAAGTCTGTCCTCGTGTTCGACCTTCCTTTTGATGTATTTATGAAATTTCAGCCCCTATGAGTATGAAATTTCGACATTTAGTACTATGAAATGTCTTCTCTACAATGCCATAGGTTTTACCTAAATTGGGTGTGCCAAATGAAAGCTATGGTAAATTTCTCAAACCTTGCTAAATTTTGGCCTAATTTGGAGAGAGAACTTGTACTGAATTCTACGTGCCCAATATTTGATATCTGATTCTAAAACTCACACAAAAAATAATATATATTTTCCTCCTAATGCAATTTGTCTCACGGAATTTGGATTCTCTATGAAGAAGATATGATTGTTTTACCCAGAACACTTGTTCGAGACTAGTTTCAGGACTAGTAAAAAACCGTATCTTCCATAGGGTGTATCTCCAAAATTACAATGACCCATAAGTTGTAATCCGTACCAAAGGTAATATGATATTTCTTCTAAACATTATTCAAGTTTTTGTTTCTTAAGTGGCCCGGAAATTTTTTATAGAAAAAATTCCAAGATGACTTTCTTGAGGAAGAAAAACCCTAGGATCAATTCTTTGATACCAAATGTAATGATCCAAATGCTTAAATTATCATAACAGAACATAAGTACACACCATGTACAAAATGTGAGCATGGATAACAACTCCAATATAGATAAGTTACACAATAACTTCTTAAATAATAGGATAACCTCCTCCACATAACCAAATACACTTATACATCACAATTCACATGTCTCCAATAATGAATACATGGTCTCTATATACACTTATTCACACCTACACATGGGGCCCCTTTAATATTAGGCCAAGCCTATTACATATATATTTACACATTACATGTACATTTAGCCTCATATATCCCCCCCTTGGGGTCATATCATACACATTTAACCCCATATATTCCCCCATTGGATCATAACACACACTATAATACAAGATTATAAACCGAGAGAATAAGTAATACCACACAATGACATTGTCATCACAGCACAAACTAAAGTAGAACACATCATTTAGAAGAAGATAAATATAAATACCACATATGGGGAGAACTTTAAATGATCATTCAATTAAAACCTAGAAAATTTTGATAGACACACATTTGAAATCTCATGCTTAGAACTCAAAGTCTGAGAAAACATTAATGTAATGTCCCGAATAGTTCTTTGGGAACATAAAAAATTAAGAGATGTTTGTAAAATTTTATAACAATGGAAATCACAAGCATTTTTCCTAAACGGATTGGGATGGGGCTTCCTTGGACCAATAAATGAAAAGACTTGGAAGAGGAGAGAAAAATACAATTAAGAATTGACCTTTAGTATTCACGGATCATGAAAGAAAATGTTGGATGACTGATAACTAAGAAGGAAATAATGTTGAAATCTTAACAAGGTGACTACTTGACTTAATATGATTGAATATYAGAGGAACATTATTTGGTATTGACGATGTCATATTTGGAAAGCATTTCCTGTAAACATTTAATCATTTTCAACCAACATTTTTTTTTTTTTAATTTAGCCTTAGAAATGAGGTTTTTTTTTTCTTCTATGAACATTGTTTAAACTTAAGATTTTTGTCGAAAATGTACCCACAACCTTTTTATAAAAACTTTCTTTATTTTCTAGGTTCTTTTRGAGATATTCTTTAAAATGTAAAATCCTTGTTAAAAGAGTAGTTGAACTTGTCGCTAACTCCCATATTTCAAGGACTATCATTTTCTGAATCTTATCTCCAATATATTTCCTAATAGCCATTAATAGGCTTGAATAACCTTTTAATCTAGAGTTTGTTTCCAGTACATCCTCTAGACTATACAATGCTTGTATAGAAACAATGGGATCGAAAAACAAGGGTCTTGAAAGAAGAGTGTTATCCAATTCTTTCACTTTTTCTTTTAGGATCAAGTTTTCCTTCTCTATATCATCAATATAATATCTCAAAGCTTCATCGGTTGCTTCATGAAATTCCATGACTTTTGAGGGTTTTACCCCTTAGAAATCGATTTCCGATTTCCACTTTTCAGAGTCTTTTTATTTTTCAAATTTACTTTTTCAATTAATAACTTCTTATGATTTTTGTTGTAGGTTGTGTGGTGCAAAGTGACAAATTCCTCCTCAAATACCTCTGGTTCCTAGGAAGTCAATTTTTTAGCTATAGTTCTGCTCTCAATCATTCTCTATTAAGCCCAAATAAGCTCTTTTATCAAATCGTCAACTTCCATATCTCTAGGAATAAGTTCAGCTTCATGTACCTCTTGGCCTTATTTCCAAAATTCTATTTTTCTTTTTGCAGAGACAAGAAAAATGTGTGATGTTTCAATCCCTCTTTTCGAAGGGTTTTTATCTCCTTTATCATTTGATTTTCCGGTAGAATATTTCCTTTGTTCTTGACTACTGTCACGAGGTTTTTCTCTCGTCGAAGCACTCTTTTGAGACACGTTTGGTGATCCTAGGTTTCTTCCTGTTGTATTTTGTCCATGTTTCTTATAGTGGTTATTGGTACTAACCAATGTATCAATGTCATCCAGGTTTGTTTCAGGCAATACTTCTGGAGGGTTTTGATTGTCTCCTCCTCCTCCTTCTTCTAGTTAAACAAACTTATTAAATGATGAGGCATACCCTATTGCAAACATGTGCTGAAAATAAATTATTAGGGTCGAAACCTTGAATTGCAAGAACTTCCTTTATGTTGAAATATTTTAACTGCGAAGAATATTCTACTTATTATTGAGTTATTATCTTATAGATCAATCCACTTTTGTGGATTTATCATGTATATACTTATGTATGATCAAATCCCCTTTTGTGGATTGGTCAAACCCTAATTAAATTGTGCTAATTGAGAAGACGACCTCTAGGGATAATTAACGTGGTTTTAGCCACTAATTGAAGAATTCGACCCATCTTGGTGAAGAGACACAACCCTAGTTCATATAAACTAGTATAAATAAGAGAGGATGATGCCTCATTCTCTCACTCACTCAAGTCACTCATCTAGTGCGCAAGTTTGAAGGAAGTTGCAGTTGTCAGAAGAATAAGAGAGAGAGGTACATTGCTCAGTGTTGGATATTCTCTTGTGTTTGGTATTTTATCTTGGCATTGTATTGGCAATCTATATTAAGGAATTTTTTGCTAGGTTTTCTCCCCCATGAGGGTTTTCCAGAATAAAATGCTATGTACCTTGTGGTTGTGTTTCTCTCAGTGATCCTGCTTATGATATTATTGTCTAATAAATTGAAAAGAACTTAATAACAACTCTAAATTTAACATGGTATCAAAGCTAACTGAGTAGAGCACCTTTCATTGGGTAACCAAAAATTTCATTGTTGTTGTACAATAAAATTAGGGCTTTTTGTTGGAAGGGAATTTCAACCTAAAACAAATCTAGGGAAGTGCACCCTAGCCTAGCGATCTCATTGGCATCTTGAGCACACATTTTCAGTGGACAGAACCTCTGGAAAGTGAAACCCTAGTTTTGACTGGTACCAGAAAACTAGAAAACCAAGAAACCAGAACCAATACAAGAAGTACCGATCCAGATTTGCGTAGGTCCAGTTTTAAGAGGTAAAATTTGGATTTTTTTGAAATCAGACTACTCCAACCTACATGCCTTAGCCTAGTGCATCTATCCCCTAGATCATAATTCCAAAATTTGAAAGTTGAAAAATTAGGGTTTTCTCATAAAACCCTAAGTTGAAGTTACAGTTGCAGTATTAGTTGCAATTGTAGTTGCAGTGCCAGTTCCTTCATGCCAGTTACAACACCAGTTGCAGTGAAAGTTTTTGTGAAGTCTTAGGATTGTTGTCCTAGTGCACCTTACCTTAGCAAGATACTATCAGATGTATGTACTTGCATATGTTTAAAATGCATTATTATTCTAAAGGGTACTTGCAGGAGAAGTGATATTTTGGCATAGATCCAGAAGGATCTCATATCCAACACATTCAGAGGAACAATGCACCCTAGGTTCGATCATATTGATATGGATCTATTATGACATTATCTTGATGTCTAGGTTGTATGTTGAAGTTATGAACATCATACTAACCCTTGGTAAAAATTAAAGACAAGGTATTAGATTTAAATTAGAGTTTATTCTCTAACTTGGACTTCTATTAAGATATCATATTGTCTTAGTACATAGGACAAGCTGAAGAAATCACTTATCATCTTGAGTGAAGGAGACTTGAAAGAAAAGAAACACACTCATTCTTGAGGACAAGACTCTAGGTTCCAGGTTTGATTAATTAAGTTGATAAGATTCAAAGTTGCACATGACAAGTTTGATAACTACGTCATTACAAGTAAACACTATAGTTGAGGTATCAATCTTTGAAAAGTATTATACTTGGTAGCATGTGAGCATATTTAGATAAATTCTTATTGTAATCATTTACCAGACACAACTAACATATCCTCTAGGAGAAACTTCTTGTGTTGGTTCTAGGTTACCATGTAGGAACATTTGATCACAACACTAGAAGAGTTTTGACCTCATTTTGTATTGTATTTATAACTTTTGATCTTTGTTTCAGGTAGGTCATAAGTGATAGATCTAAAGGAGATACTATGAATATTATTTGTGCTATTGTTTTATTATTATTATCAAAAGAGTATTATTCTTTCTTGTTGTTTTGTTGACTTTGTTTCAGGTCACAGGTGATAACCCTGAGGAAGCTATATTGATGGTTGCAAGAGTAAGCATACTAAATGAGACATGGATCAGACTATCCAAGTCTTATACATGATCATGTACATTCATAAAATGAAGAGGAAAACACTTTTGAGATACAGAGTATCTCATATGGAGATGGACTGTAAGGAGCAGAAGGCTCCAAAGATGAACGAACATTAAAACAAGAACTCACAGTAGACTTGTTCAAAGGATAATAAAACCACCTTGACAGGAAGCATAATTTGTTTGAAGAATGACTCATATTTTCATATTAATACTTGGTATTCAACACCAAGTATATCCTGTAAGAGATGATGAAGTCCTTGTAGACTCAGAAGAAATCAAGAGTAAGCTTGTTCTAAGAAAGGATCAGATGAAGATACATATTCTAGTACTGGGAGACATATGCCAGTAGTTGAGAAGACTATATCGTAGCTTCAGAGACCTCGAGGAGACATAAAATATCTTGGGAATATTCCCTTGTTTTAGTGTCAAAGAAGGAAGCCAGTCAGAAGGATTGGATATGGATTTTTTCATGAGACTAGAAAGGAAGTCAGTGTTGACTTCCAAAATCGATCTAATAGATCAAGCATGTTGCAGATGTACAAATCCTGATGTGTTTCCAGATGATTCTTCGAGAAAGAGGGAAAAGAATATGATGAGACACTTACTCCAGTAATTGAATAAATAATTCCAGTATTCATGAAGACAACCAGAAAAACCATGACAATATGCGATTTAGGGGGGATAAATCCCTATATTTTAGATTGAGTTATCTCCAGTGCAAGTTGGTGTAGTACATTAGTTGGGTCATGAATACATGACTACAATAGAAAATAGAGTTACCTCCATGAAATAAGAAGATCTACCTTCAGTATCAGTTATTGAACCACTCTCAGTTCAGATGAAGTTGTTTCCATGATGGAGTAGAGGAATTACTCTCATATTTTAGCAGTCATAGTGAGAATGGAGTAGCCATTCTCGGCTTCAAGTGTAGAGTCCCAGTTCTAGAGGAACAATTACAGAGAGAGTAAAGGACATCCTCTCAGGTAGTGAGACAGATAATTCTTTGCAAAAAACACATATTGCTAACACATAATTGTGCATATTAAGTTGGAGTTGAAGCAAGTGCACTAAGATGGTACAATGTGATGTGAAAAATTGGATTTGAAGATTGAAGATAGAAAGACACATGTCTGCAGGTTGAAGGAAGATTTATACGTGTTGAAGCAAGCTCCTAGAGTTGGGTATAGAAGAATTGACAGTTTCCTGATGAGCTTGGGATTTAACAAGAGTAATTTTGATTCTAACCTTTACTTCAAGGTTATGAATGATGAGCCAGTGATGTTGCTACTGTTGAAGGAAAATCTCCCTGCAGATAGGTAGATCTCCTCAAAGAGATAGACTCTTAACTCTAAGACAAAAAGTGCTTATCATGGTCACTGAATTCCTTTTAGATCTAGGTGGACTAGTGTGTGAGGAGGAAGGAGAAAATAAGTACCTTTTACCGGTGTTTGTCCCTGCACGCTCTAAGTTGAGCTCCAATATTTCACTCCTCGATAAGCCCTGTAGAAAAATAAAGTACGACCACTTCCTACTCTATCACGATTAGTCCGAAATAGGTATATCTACTAAAGAGACAAATTCATGTGAGATTGAACATGAATTAGAAAGAAACAGGCCAAGCAAATTATATTAATGAGGACAAAACATTGCTTATAACCGTAGATGGATTGCAGCAGTTTCGTCAATTCCTCCTTGTCTACCCCTTGCTCAAAAGATCCACGATCCGAATGATGATAGCTTCACCGATTGCTCCTTATGAGATCATAGGTCTCTTGCCTCAAAAATATCTTTGTTCCAACACCACTTATGAGATCATAAGTTTGGTGTGATTCTGCCTTTTCCTCCTCTTTCACCTTTAGAAAGCTTGCTTATACAGCCTTAGAGAGGCTCAACAACTTGAGATATCCTTGGGGAAGGTGAGGATTTTCCTCCTTCAATTGAGGATCTGCCCTAAGATCATGGTTGGACTAGGGATTCGAGCTCAAATGCCTTCTAAGAATGAAAAGATCCTTCCCCCATTCATTTCAACAACTCAACTGTTGCCTAAAATAGGTATTTCTCCCTCAAAAGGGAACTCAGAGCGCTATAGTGCTCCCTAGTAGGATTTAGGGGAGCGCCAATGCTCCTAAGGGTAGGAGCACTTCTGCAGAAGGTCCAAAGATCTTTATAATGCTCCCAAACAGTGTAAGGGGGAGCGCCAACACTCCCAGAAGAGGTGTAGGGGAGCGCTCCCCTCCAAAAACTCAGTTTTTTAAGGTGCTTTTAGATGGAAAAAGGTTTGTAAGCCTGCTGACTCATTTCTCCTCTTCCAAATCAAATGTTTGAGGTGTTTCAAGTGTCCTTCTCATGTCGTTATAGGCATGACATAGGCATCATGGAAGCATG
>ML799074.1:22891-35398 GCA_009831015.1 Picea engelmannii | reverse complement strand
AGAGGGACCATAGTGATAATAGTGGAGGCCATCAATGTAAGGTGGACTAGGTCCACTATATTATTAAATAAGTTCCACTATGGTAGTTAGATATAATAAATGTAAGAGGACTTCTTAGGAGGTTCTACTTCTAGAAGATTCCTCCTCTAGAATGTTCTTAGGTGATGGTATCGCTATATAAAGGGGTTCAAGCAATGTAATGGAACATGAAGAGAAATATTATATTTGGAGTAGTATATCAATAGGAGGAAGCCCCCTCGAAGAGGCAAGTGAACAAGAGATGATCCCTTCCATAATAGGATCCATTGTATGGTGTTTCTCTACCCCAAGTGTTTTGATATAATAAAGTGGTGGTTTTCTATATTGTTCCATATATCTTGTGTGGTGATTGTATTCAAATATCTTTGGTACTTTTGTAGTATTTTGTATTCAGGTATTTGGACCTTAACAATACTTGGTTTTCTTTGATGACCTTACCTGATGAATGCTATCATGGAGGAACTAGGCCACTTGGACGTCCATATGGGCTTGAAATCCCATTGGTTGAATGTAGTGTTGAAATATACACTCAACACTGAGAAGGGGGGTAAATTAGTGTATGGAACTTTTGAATGGTTTTCACACTTTCATTTATTAACTAAATTAACTGAATACTATATATGAATTTCAATTAACTATTCATAAACATTTATAACACAAACTGTATGAAGTAGATAAAACATCTTTCTTTTATTTATTTAACTTGAATGAATACAAATAAAATCAATCTTTTAATATCTTCAACTTCAACTGAATATGAGACATCCAAATCTCTGATATAAGACCCATCTTGTAGTTCTCAGATCCAATTGAGAAATGAGGAATCAAACCCTCATAACAAGACCCAACTTACTGATCTCATATCCAACTGAGATGTGAGGAATCCAACCCTCATAACAAGGCTCATCTTGTAAACAGGCACCAACCTTATAGAATGAACTTCCATTCAATCAATTATATATATATATATATATATATATATATATATACATATTTTATCCACCAAGACACTCTTAGATTCACCACCACTTCTGGTGTATATAGTATTTCAAACGGTATAGGATTGAACCAATGTGTTTTTCTGACATGAACCATTGCACCTCTTCATTTAACTAAGTAATATTGATTCAAAATTTGTCCTCATGAATTGAAAACATATATGGATCGACTCATTATATTGTTCTCATGCTTCTACTGCGTCCTCAGTTCACACATATCATATTCGAGATTTTACTGATTCTATGTATTGTTATGGTGTTAATTCTTTGTCAAATTAATCTATAGAACTTAAGATGTTTACATAAATGAAATTTGTACGAGGCGCTTCCTTCAACCCAATGTTAAAATGATCGCGGGCTCAAAACCATGAGCTTATCCATTTTAAGTGTTGTTCATAGTGCCTCTTCTTTCACCCTTATTCCTCTATCACAAGACCAATGTTGGAGCCAAGTCCTCTGGACTTCGACCTTCTTGCATTTTATCAGAGTAATACTTCCCAAAGTAAACTTCGTCAAAGTACATATGAGTACTCTCTTTTGACATATTTTCCATATGCCCTTCAGCTAAGAACCAAGGGATTAACTCATTTTTTCTGTGTAGTTTTTGAACTTGGTCCTCGAGTTTCTTTAAGAACCTTCACATGACCAAGAGCTAGGATTGTTAGAATTAGGCCAACATGAGCTATGACTCTCCAGGTATTCAAGATTATTGGACTTTGCAAACCTTGTATCCTTCCAGAGAAAATTTCACTGAATTGTGTATACTCTATTCACTAGTATATCAGACAATTTATTTTAATCTTCCGTTGAATAAACGATCTTGGATTACTCAGAGGATTCAACAAAATCGACGATCACAACTTAATTAGGAGTTGAGATCTTTGGTCCGTGCTCTTTCAACATGGTGGAGCTTTAGAACTTTGGCCATTGTGCACTTTAATCTTGAGTTGATGTGTGTCCATAGACTTCAACGGTCTAGATCATTGTGTGTTGCCTCCACCAAGTTAATCTTCATGCACGTCACTTTGCATTTTTCGATATTGATTGTGGATCTTCCTTCTTAATGGATGGTCAGATATTATTTCAGAGCTTCGACACTATGAGACTCCAGGTTTCTAGAAATCTAAAGTAGTTTAATTCCTCCGGAGGTTTACCTACCGAATAAGCCATAAAATGATAGTGATCGCTTGTTGTCGGTTAACATCGCTTGATTACACTATTCTTTCATTGTGCTTGATCACTGGTCAAGAATGTTACTGAAGTAGATCAACGATCAACATTACTTTGTGATTCGTGCTTACTTTATCTTTCCAATGTGCTTGATCTAACAGTCATGAGATATCCTAGAGGATCTTAGATCAAGGACCAACGTTAGTTCGTGACTTCATCTTTCGAAGCTTTGGGAATTTTTTTAGGTAGGAGAAGCTGGATATCCCTAAAGGATGTAATCTCGGAGTGACGTTGCTTGATGTGGCATTAGCTGAGTGTTTGCCACGTGTCACCCTTATTTTTGACTCTACAGTCCTTATGTGCAACATTGACCTTAATATTTGTCACCATTTGATTAGACCACATGTCCTATATTGTTGACATGGTCATGCTGACATGGGCCTACTGATGTGTCACATGTCTTCCTCTGATTCGATGGTCGACGAGAGTTTGTGACTTTGGGGCTTCGGCCTTAGGGTAATTTTACCTGTTCTAGAATCCTTTTCGCCAGAGTGGTCAATGCCGGAGTTGACCAAAGTTCGTGACTTCGAGGCTTCAAACTTCAATTAGATTTATCTTTTCTAGACTCCTTTTCACCAGAGTGGTTAGCGTTAGAGTTGACCATAGTTCGTGACCTCAGGGCTTCATCCTTCAGGTAAATTTACTTGTTCTATATTCCTTTTCACCAGAGTGGTCAACGTCGGAGTTTGCCACCTGATCCAACGACTCGTGTTGCTCCTGAGGAGATCTTAGATCAATGGTACGCATGAGTTCATTTAATATGAGGCTTCAATATATTATGGCTTATACTTTCCTTCGACAAAACTCGATCGGATGATCGAGAATTCATCTGAAGTCCCTCCTTGATCTAACGACTGGTGAGATTTCGTGATTCCACGAGTTCATTCCTCTGCCTTATCTCCAATGTTCTCCGAAGTGGAAAAGTTTCGATGTCCTGAAACTTACGATATCCTTCCACTTGGCTTTGATCAATGGTTCTAACTGATCTGATGGTTGAGATTTCTCTCAAAATTTGAATGGACAATTAGATTTCCACGATCCTTCACAAGGGATTCTTTTGTGTAGGCTCTGGCTTCTGCATGATCTGATGGTCCAAGATTTTCTCGAGAACTATATCAACGAACAAGATTCTTCCTTGATTATTTTGGAGTTTTACTATGGGGATTTCAATCCCGATAACACTTTTTCATTGTGCTCTCCCTTCTGATATTTTCTTCATCCTTTCTAAAGACCTTAACATTGCATGCTCTAATTCTGTATGTGTTATTTGTTGAATCTCCCTGCTATCTCTCTTGATATTTTGGAACATAGGATCACTATGTTGAGATAATGTACCTTGGGAGTTGTTCCCCATTTGTTTGTGAGCTCCTAAACACATGTGGGAGGTACTATGTACTTTATGTCTAATTTCACTTTGACTTAGAAGATTTAAGTCAAAAGTGAAATTTGGTCATTTATGCCTAAAATGACTATTAATTCACTTTGTGGGTGAATTAGGAGACATAAAGTGAACCTAGGGAACTTAAACCAAAGTGGGTTTGAGAGTGAGATTATTATGGGATGATCTCAACCTTTGATTAGAATTGAGATGGGATGATCTCAACCGTTGATCATTTAGGTTTCCTTATGGAGGTTCAAGAGGGGTGAAAAGGAGGAGTAATATCTCATTCACTCATTTGTTCACTTGGAGAGTTTGAGAGAGAGCATGAGCATGAGGTTTCAGGAATATGGTGAGGCTATATTGGGTGCTCCCTTCCATGGAGATATCCAGTAGGATTAGGGCCTTGTTTATTTAGTGGGGAGATTTTTGCTTGGAGGAGGGCTCACTTGGTGAGGATGACGCATCATCACCAAGGAGGACTTTTAGAGCTCAGATTGTAGTGAGGTCTATTTCATAGGGAGGCTAATCATCAGTATCAGAGTACTGTGGAGGGGTTTCTTGATCAGATCTTCCAGTTGGCTTCTGGCTCTAGTTTTGTGGTCTTGTCAGCATTTATGGAGGGCACACCTTCCTAGGGCACTCTTGCTTCATTTGGACTAGTGTTGTAGCTTGGATCAAGCTTCTATTGTATCAGGTTCATCTATATTTTGTACTTTCTCTATTCCACATTCTATTCTCCTCATATATATAGGTATATTCTAAACTAGTTTTCGCTGGGGGGGGGGGGTGTGGTTTATCCAGGGTCATGTTGACCAAAAATACCTGTGTTCATTTTCATGTATGTTAGAGTGTAGAACTACTACATTTTCAGCTGTAAATATCTCTAGGTGTGTTACATTTATTTTGGTATGCATGTGCTAACCCTTGGTGACTAAAACTACATGCTAGATCACCTAAATTGCTAATGTAACCATAAAAAATCAACAAAGAAGTTCTTGAACTGTTGGTTGTTCTAAAACAACAGAAAAACCTTCATTGACAGTTGAAACTTAGATCCAACTTGAGGTCAAAGACAAACCTAGTTGGCATATTGATAGGACCTGGAAAATATTCATGGTATCAGAGGTTGGTGGTTGATTTTTTAGTAGTTTTGGACAACATATGAGTGGGTTGTTTTAGACATCTTCTTGGCAGATTTTGTGAACAAACATTCACAGTCTTTAGTGGCAGCTTCTTGGTAGAATTTTGTAGAGGGATGTAGAGCAGTTTGTAGACATTTTTGTTAGTCTCTTTTCACACCTACGGGGTAGGAGTGAGGTTGATTTGACACGACCTATTTTCACAACTATATTGCTAGGAGTGAGGTCAGAGTTTGCTTGCCTCTTTTCACACCTATGTTGACAGGAGTGAGGCATCGTTCTTTTGCAGTTTGAACATCAGTTGGAGTGTATTTTGGTAGTCATGTCAACATCTAAGATGCGTGTGGAGGATAGGCTAGTTGGGGCTATCAATTGGTCACCTTTGAAGGTGAGGATTGTCTTTGTCTTGGAGGACCTCAAACTATGGGACATAGTTGAGGTAGTTGTTCATGTTCCCCCTGCTACTACTCCAGTCTTATTGGTAGAGTTCAGGAAGAGGAACAACATGGAAAACATGACTATATGTGATGTAGTGCAGGATCATATCATTCCACACTTGACCGTGAAAGATTATGCATATGAGATGTGTGCATCTCTATGTAAGCTTTATCAGAGTTCTAATGAGAACCAAAAGATGGTTCTTCATGATTGACTCAGGGGCATTCACATGCTCAAGAGTGAGTCGGTGACTTCATTCCTTGGTCGATACAGCCATATCGGAGACGATCTTGGAGCCATTAGAGAGGTGGTGGAACCCAATTCTATGGTGAGGACAACCTTAAAAATATTTACCAAACCATAGGGTCCATTCATTCATGGAATTGTTGCTAGGGAGGTCATGCCCACATGTGAGAGGATGTGGGATGGTTTCATCCAAGAGGATACTAGACTTGTAGTAGAGGCTTCTAGACAACAACATAAGAAATTGTAGTTAGGTTAGGGTGATGAGGATCTTTCTCTTTAGACAAAGGGAAATAATAAGGTCGGTCGGGGAGGCCGGCAGGGTCCCAAGTTTAGAGCCCCACCACAGGGAGGAGAGAGTAGCAATGGTCAGAAGAGAGATATGATAAAAGTGAATTTCTTTGTTTGTAAGAGTTTGGGGCACTATACTAGACAGTGTCCCAATAAGAAGAAGAAGAGGGGTGGTAACACAACTACAATAGAGGAGGCAGAGTTTCATACTCAGTTCGAGAGAGAGTGTGCTTTCCTCATATGTTGCACTTCAATTGAGATGACACCCAGTGTATGGTATATTGATAGTGGGGCTTCGAGCCATATGATTGGAGTCAGAGAGAATTTGACTAATCTAAGAGACATCGAGGTCAGGATGGAGATTTCTCTTGGACATGACTCCTTGGTTAGAGTTGATGGTATTGGAATTGTTACCTTTCAGAGAGATGGCATGCCACCTATATCATTCAGGGACGTTCTCTATGTCTGAAGAAGAATTTTATTTCAGTTTCTAGCCTCCAGGATAGAGGTCTTGAGGTTTCATTTAGAGGGATCGAGGTATTTATTCACCCTAACAGGTCCTCGCTTGCCTCAGGAAAAGTGATTGGAGTGAGGGATGGTAAACTGTTCAAATTGGTTTTTCAGCCTCTTCATGCATTGGCAATGAGCAAAAAAAACAACAGACATACATGTGAGCTATGGCATCATAGGATGGCCCATCTACATCATGGATCTCTCGGAGGACTGAGAGAGGTTGTGACCAAATTACCATAGATCAATACAAAGGATCAAGATGTTTGCAGAGGGTGTGTGCTTGGTAAGTTTACCAAGGCCTCATTCCCTAGCAGTGACATTGGGTCAGCTGGGATACTAGATTTAGTACACATAGATGCATGTGGTCCCATGACTTGGAAGTACTTGAGAGGTTGTGAGTACTATCTCACATTCATTGATGACTACTCAAGGAATACCTGGATCTATTTCCTAAAGACCAAGAGTGAGGTATTGAAATGGTTCCAAGAGTTCAGAGCTCTTGTGGAGAACCAATTTGGAAAGAGGATCAAGGTATTGTGGTCAAATAATGGGGAAGAGTACTCCTCCAGAAAATTTGTAGACTTTTGTTCCCAGGATGGTATTATCAGACAAATGACTGTACCATACAACCCCCCAACGGAACAGGGTATCCGAGAGGAAGAACCGGGCTATCATCGGTGCAATGACATCCATGTTGCATGATCAGAGTTTTCCTTTGTACTTATGGGCAGAGGCGAGTGCTATTGTATTTTACCTGCAGAATAGGAGCCCCCACATGATATTGGGGAAGATGACTCCTGAGGAGGCCTTCACTAGTAGGAGGCCCGATGTCGAGCACATCAAGATCTTTGGGTGCTTAACCTTTTATCATATCCCCTCAGAGAAGAGGACAAAGCTAGACCCCACAACCCAATAGGGGATTCTAGTTGGATACTCAGAGGTGTCCAAATCCTATCATATCTGCATTCCATTACTTAGGAGAGTGTTGGTGAGAAGAGATTTCATATTTGAGGAGGATAGGGATTTTCAGAGATCTCTTGAGTCGATAGTTAATATTGAGGATGATGCAGAGGTACAGATTCATGTCTCAGAGGGAGCACAACCTCAGGTTTCTGTTATGCCAATATCATGGGTGATAGGGTCACCATGCACAACTTCATGGTCACATTCAGAGGGTGTTCAGTCAGAGGGGGAAAAGGCTTCAGTATCTCATCATGTTGAGACTAGCCCCGAGGAAATTACTCTTGGGTAGAGAGACCTTACTTCTCCATTGACCACTTAAGGGAAGAGGAGACCTATATGGTTTCAGTAGACCTTGAAGGAGGCCAAGGAGAACGTAGGTGAGCCCAAGAGCTAGATCAAAGAGAGTAGACCTCTAGTTATATTTGGAGCATATTTGGCACTAGTGACGAGTATCATAGATACTGAGACACAAACATTTGCGTAGGCAGTGGACCAGTAGGTCTGGAGAGAGGCCATGGTAGAGGAGTATGACTCCATTGTATGAAATGATGTTTGGGAGGTTGTTCTGAGGCTAGTGGGGAAGTTAGTTGTGACTTCCAGATGGTTGTACAAAACCAAGTATGTTTCATATGGAAGCATGGAGAAACACAAGGCCTGTTTTGTGGCGCAAGGCTTCTCTCAGATAGAGGGAGTGTAATATTATAGATATAAAAAAGTATGCAGAACAAAAATAAATTTCTAGAAATGGAAGATGAACAACAATATAACTAGAGCAACACCACAATAATACCAAAATGATACTAGAATAATGCGAGAAAGAGCACTTTGATTAATGAGAGCAATGTTCACTTGCCTCTTCGAGGGGGCAACCTCTAGCAGAGCAGAGCTCTATTACAATAATATCCAAGACAAAATTTCTCATACCCTCGACTCTTATTTATACTAAATATTTCTATCAAAAGAACCATCTAGAAAAAGATCCTTCTAGAAGCGAAAGCTTCTATTAGGTCTTCTTACATTGGACTTATTCTTCCTTATTGCTAGGCCTTATTAATATTGACCTTTATTACATCAAAATATATTCTCTACCTACGTGAGGGGTTAGGTCCCTAACATTCCTCCCCCTTAAAAACAACCTTTTCCTCAAGGCTTGAGATGTGGAAATTGTTGCAAAATGGTAGTTGGTTCCCAAGTGGCATCTGCTGGAGTTGTATCTTTCCACTGGACTATCACTTCCTTGATGGTTTTCCCATGCAGATGACACTCACATTGGTCCAAAACTGCTTGTGGTTGTAGCCAAATGGAGCCTTCTTCGTCCAACTCGGGAAGGTTGGTTTGAGTTTGTCACTTAGTTCCAATCACTTTCTGTAAGCAGGAAACATGAAAAATGGGATGAAATTTAGAATGAATTGGAAAATCTAACTGATAGGCCACCTTTCCCACACACTTGAGAACAGTATAAGGACCATAAAATTTGGGTGCTAGTTTTTGATAATGGTTAGCCTTGAGGGAATTTTTCTTGTAAGGTTGCAGTTGAAGAAACACCTGATCCCTTTCTGGAAATTGACGTTCAGAGCGATATTGATCTTCTTGTTGCTTCATGCGATTCTAGTCCATGACCAAATTCTCTTTGAGGGTACGAAGAATATCCTCTCAAACTGTAAGTCTGGACCTTCGAGACACCTAGAAAATATGGGCGAACTGAAGGTGGATTTTATCCATATACCGCTTCAAAAGGAGTCATGCAGGTAGTTGTATGGTATGAAGTGTTGTACCAACATTCATCTAGTGGTAACCATTGAGCCCACTGATTTTTCCATTTCGATGAAAAATACCTCAAATATGTTTCCAAACACTTATTGACAACTTTAGTTTAACCATCATTCTGAGGAAGATAATTTGTACTGAGATGAAATTGGGTGCCTTGTAGCTTGAACAGTTCTTGCCAAAAATTGTTGGTGAAAGTTGGGTCGCGATTAGAAACAATAGAATGCGGCATGCCATGAAGCTTGAAGACCTGATCCATGAAAAGTTGAGCCACAGTGGATGATGTAAATGGGTGTTGAAGACAACAAAAATGAGTAGACTTGGGAAGATGATCAACTACCACCATGATGACTGATTTATTGCTCGATTTAGGTGAGCCTACAATAAAATACATAGAGATATCCCTCCAAATAGTAGGTGGAATAGGAAGTGGTTGTAGTGTTCTAACATATTTGACTATTTTTCCCTTGTTGTGTTGACACACATCACATCCAGTCAAAAAATTACGAACGTCTTGTTTCATACCATCCCAGAAAAAAGAACGTTTCACTCGGTCATAGATTTTGGTAAACCCGGAGTGCCCAACTGTGGGTGTATCATGAAGCTCAGAAAGTACCGTGGATTTAAGTTTTGACTTTTTACTTAAATACAAACAACCTTTGTATTGAAGCTCATCATTGAGCCAAGAGTACCCTGGGGAAACTAGAGAATCGGATTGCAATTGTCATATAAGATGCTAACTTTTGGGATCATGTAGCCATTCCTGGCGAACAACTTGGAGCCAATTTGGTACACTGAAGGAGAGAGAAAAAAAGGACCCTTCATCTTCATATTTTCTTGAAAGTGAATCAACAACCACATTGTCTTTTCCTTTCTTGTCAATTATCTCATAATCATATCCAAAGATCTTAGTCACCCATTTTTGTTACTCTGGGGAGGAAATGAGTTGTTCCAGAAAATACTTGAGGCTTTGATGATTTGTCTTAATTTGGAAGCATTTCCCCAATAGATAAGGGCGCCAAAGATCCATGACATGCAGAATACCCAAAATTTCCTTTTCATTGATTGATTTTCCCAAATTTCTCTCAGACAATTGTTTGCTAGTAAAGGCCAAAGGACGACCCTCTTGCATAAGGAAAACACCAATTCCTTTCCTTGAAGCATCACATTCCAAGACAAAGGTCTTTGTGAAGTCAGGAAGGGTCGAGACTGGAGTGGTGCACATGGCCATATTAAAGGTTTGAAAAGCCTCAACAGCTGCTCAAGTCCAAGTGAAGGAATTATTTTTAAGGAGTGCAGTGAGAGGTGTCGTAATATTTCCATAATTCTTAACAAAATTGTGATAATAACCTGTTAAGCTCATAAATCCATGAAATATTTTGAAATTTTTTGGGTGAGGCCAATCTTGCATAGCTTCAATATTTTTAGGATCCACTCCGATGTCAGCCTTTCCAACAAGATGACCCAAATACTCGACTTTGAGCCACCAAAAGCACATTTAGATTGTTTGAGAAAAAGTTGGTGCTAAGAGAGTAGATGGAGAACTTGATCCACATGAGCAATATGGTATGTCCATGTTTTACTATAGATGAGGATATCATCAAAGAAAACTAAGACAAAATTATGGAGAAAAGGATGGAAGACATGATTCATGAGGCATTGGAAAGTGGAGGGAGCATTACACAAGCCAAAGGGCATGACCAAAAACTCATAGTGGCCCTCATGATTTCTAAAGGAAGTCTTAGGAATTTCTACCTCTTTCACATGGATCTAGTGGTATCTAGAACAAAGATCAAGTTTAGTAAAGAATTGGGCTCCACTCAATTCATCAAAGAGGTCATCAATGACAGGAATGAGAAATTTGTCTTTAATGGTGAGTTTGTTGAGGGCGCAGAAGTTAGGAAACATGCACCAAGAACCTTATTTATTAAGGACCATGACCACAGGAGAAGATTAGGGGCTCGTACTAGGGAGGATAAAACCTACATTGAGCAGTTATTGAACCATTTTCTCAATTTCATTTTTTTGGGAAAAGGGTGACGATAGGGACGGATATTGGGAGGAAGGCTTCCTAAGACAAGGGGAATGGAATGATCATGAGCACCACGAGAAGGAGGGAGTCCCTGGGGAGTGGAAAAAACCACTTGATGTTTATAGAGGATGTATTGGAGGTCCCACGGCATAGAGGGTGTCTCAGTTGCTTGTATGGCATGGAGTTGGGAAATAATGCCAAAATGACCTTTTTTGAGCAGATTTTCCATGCGATGGGAACTAATGATCTCTAGGGAACCGATGGTGATGCCTTGGAACTTATATTGTTGTCCCTCCTGGTTGAATTACATGGTTAATTCCTTAAAATCCATGAGAATGAGACCCAAAGTCCTTATCCATTCTGCACCAAACACAATGTCACAACCGCCCATGTCGATAGAAAACATATGAGATTTCAGGTGGTATCCACCAATTTGGAGACACATTTTCACAATGCCCTCCACATTTCATGGACCCGCCATTGGAAATCAGGATTTGGAAATTTTTGACTACACAGATATAGAAATTAGTTTCTTGGGCAATGCAGAGATGAATAAAATTATGGGTGCTTCCACTATAAACAAGAATGATGACCTTCATATGCTTGATGTAACCAATCAACTTGAGGTTTTGGGGAGTGTTGAGGGGTCCTAAATCCCTTTTACTCAATAGCAGGAACCAAACCCACCACTGAGGCCCAATTAGACTCTACAACGTTTGATAGTGGAATGATTCTCCACATCTGTCGATCCGTCAAAATAATCGATGGGTTTTACGTAGTGATTGATAGGACGTCTTCTTATGAAAGTTTCTGCTTCAGTTTAAATGCTATTTTTTTGTGTTTTATTTATTATATGGGTCTGGTAAAAGATGTATGCTAGTATAAACCAGTTGGGAAAAAGGGAAATATTAACTACTGAAGAAGACTGAGCTTGGGATAACCCTTGTGCTCAAGCATGCAGACAAAGATTTTCCAACTTGTGACAAGCCTAGTATTAATACATCAACTTGTTGGTATTTCAATTATTGACCGAGATACAATTATTGAAAGATAACATACATGCAATAAAATGATGGCAATAAAATTAGCTTCTTTAGCTCTAATCACTAATCACACATTAACACAACAATTTTCTTTCCATCATTAGAGACAAGAACTATAAAAATATTGAATCAGATAACTTATCAATAGATTCAAAAACTCTTACTCATTACAACATCCATTCATGAGATAAAGTCGGAATTAATTCCTCCTTAGATCCAATCACACACGCCTTTGATGAAAACATAAGTTTTTCTCCGGTCCTAAACATAACTTCTCAATTAAGGTAGTTCTGAAATAGTTCTTTACAATTCCAAAAAAGAGGGTCTCTTCCAAAACCATCAACCTTTTCTTAAAGGTCAATCCTCTTATTTGTAACAATTCATTAACTAAAAATGGCCATCAAAAGTGCAAGCTAAGTAAAAAAAAATA
>ML799074.1:0-12740 GCA_009831015.1 Picea engelmannii | reverse complement strand
TGAACATCACTATGGTGAAAATAAAGAATGGGTCCCGGCTACGAGGCCATGTTAGGTACCCAAATACAAAAGATACATTGAACTAAACGAGGAAAGACAGAAAACCTCATGGGAACAAAACCCCCCCTCAAATTACAATGCATAAAATAAAAAATGATAAGGAACAAAAGGCAGTTGCTAAGCAACCATGTTCTTCACTCCAAGAAGACCTCGCAACTATCCAAGTTTGTGCTCTTTGAAGATTTTGTTGAATATGTAGTTGTCTGAACGGATCTGATGAAGTATATGCATAATTGATATTTCCACACATATCCACTTTATCTTCTTGTAATGAATAATATCCAAATAAAGTTTGGATGGAACTTTGAAAACCGTGCGGCCGTTTCCAGAAAAATGCTGAAATTTTGTTGATTTTGAAATGATCATAACTTCAGTTCCCAGACTCCGTTTCAGACGATTTTTTGTTTGAAATTGGATATTTTCCCAAGAGGAATTCAAATATCCAACTCGTTTATGCAAATTGTGCTCAGAAAATACCAGAATGGAGTCTAATGTGCGCAACTCCCTTTTTGACTCCTGAGATGCATGCATGGTGCATGCAAAAGTGTCTACATTTGACTCTTGAGATGCATGACATATATCTTCCATATGAATTTCAGAAAACAAATCTAAAATGGAGTAGACATCATCTTCAATTAATGGAATACAAATTTCTGTAGACACTATTGTAGAAGACTCTTCAGAATAAGAGGCTTGATCTTTTGACGGTTTCTCTTCTGGCTCTATCCGTTCAACCTCCTGCATGAAATCTTCACAATATTTTTTATTCCCAAATAGAACCTCCAATCTGGTTCATAATTCATTTGGAGTTAATCCTTGTGATTCTTTATATACTTGATGGAAAAGTTCGAGAGAAACAGACATGCCGCTACTTCCTATGGCCATATCTTGTCTATTGAGAAAGTCATTTTTATCATCGACATAATTAGGCTCTACTTCCATTGCCATGGTTATTTGGTACAATCCTCTGCATCTAAGATGAAGTAGAATTTTTGGCTTCCATTCCAAATAGTTATGAGGCATAAGAAGTATTTCCAGTGAATAATCCATCTTTTTGTTGTCTTCAATCTTTTGTACCTGCAAAAAATGATTTGGTGTAGCTTTTTCTTAGTAGTCCATCGGCTCTGATAACATGTAAATGTGTTGAACCTGCACATAATAGATATAGCTAGAAAATACTACACACATTTGTAGAGAGAAATTGAGAAAGAAGAAGCAAGATAGAAATAATGGAAGAATTCTCATTAATCGTATTCCACACTCAAAGAGTGAATAATTTACAATAGATATAGGATACATGAGTAAATAATGATCCATAGTGGTGGTTTAGATTGATATGGACACACACTAGCAGTTACAAGAGTAAACTTCCACCTAATCTAGTCTCTCAGGCAGTTACGAGAGTGAACTGCCACCTGGCTGAGTTAACTAGTCAACTAGTCTTCAGTTAACTGACTGAACAAAGAGTAGTGAGTTGGGGATGATCCCAATGTTGCATGGTGAAAAAACCAATGCAACATCTAAACTCAAGTCAACTAGTCAAACTGAAGTGTCAACTGAAAGAGAATATTCTAGAGGTGGAATATTCTCCCCTAAAATATAGGAGATTGGATAATGACTAATTATGACTAATAAACAAGGAATAACCTTAGGAAAAATAAATCCTAGGTGTGTGTGAAGTAACTCCAAGAAACTGTTCCATACCAACCATTGCTATGGTTATTGAATCTCTTTTCCTCCTTCCACCATGAGGCCATCAACTAGATGGTGTCATGGAATTCATAGAACTTCACCACGAAGTTCGTGTTGAGTCACTCCTCTGGGTCCCTAAGATTATAGTATTTATGGACCTCTGTCGGGAGGAAAAATCAGAAACATCTGCCATTATCATCATTGATCAAGAATTTATGCCCGTTTGTATGGTCAATGAGCCATTTTAGAACCTCTATGCAGGGGAAAACTAGGTTTTTGCTTGCCACCATGTGTAAATACGACCGTCGGATGTTCAAGAACACCTGGTCATCGATCACCCTCACGTCTGAGTCATTGTGTGGGATAGACTTTGGGGATTCTTCTCGACTAATTCTGTTAAAGAGATCCCCCCACTGTGGGAGCATTACTTTGGATCTGGTGCTTGCTTCAGTATCACCAAAGTTCAAACGCTGGGAAAAATATTTCTTTGTTGATGTTTTGATGATAGGCTCCACCCTGGGAGTGTAATCCAACTACTTTGCAGTCCCCAAAGAAGAACCTTCACATGTTTCAACTTCTTTTAGTTTGGGTTTCCTCGACGAGCATTTGGTAGTTGGATTTCTCAGAGGCATCTTTTCTACAGCTAGAGCATAGTTTAGAGACTGTGAAAGAAAATCAGATGCATATATAATTTACGACCAACGAATTGACAAACTTGAAAACATACTTCTGCATCTTGTTAAACCTGGTTTTGGTAATCGAGGGTCAATACAGTCTTGAGGCACTCTCTTTTCTCCTTTGTATGCTCTGGAATTCAACTTGTGCACATAATTAATTGGTTCAAAACCATTCTAGAGATTTAAAAAGGGATGAAATTACCTTGTCACATTAGCCATTCAATTTGGGTTATCAGTGTAATTTCATTAAATACGCCACCTGATATTCAAAGATGTTTAAACTTAAATTCATCGTGGGTTGATGGCATGTGCACGGGTGGTAATGTGGTCTATCGGCGATTTCAAATTATTGTTGTCTAATCGGCGCACGTGGTAGCAAAAAATGTGGGATCGAGCATTAACTGGTCTATTAAATGTCCAAATCTGATTATATCTTATGCCACAAACATCCCATGGTTTAACTAGTTTAGTTGGTGGATCGGGGGTCGAGATTGTGCTTCAAACATTTTCGTTGATATCTTCTTGCAAAAAATCCGACGTCGATTGATCTTGCCATATAGAGATTACATGGAAAAGATTCCTAGGAGGCATGACTAGGACCTAGGGAACCTAAAAAATGACTCGGGACAAAACTAGGTCGTACGACCTCGTCATGTGGTAAAGACATGTGGAATTCGAGACCAGTGACTTACTTTGCTCGTGTTAATCGGATTCAGGACCTTCTTTAAGCCATATGTTCTAAAACCCATTCCTATCTTGCTGACATAGAAAAGTGTCAAGGATCGTCGATTGGCGATAAACTTACCCAAGTTCTCTCGGATCGACTCTCTCGAAAAAATACCAATGCTGAAAATGCATCGAGGATCAAAGATACTTTTATCGTAGTCAAAATGATTGTTGTAACCTTTCTGGATTTCCTCGATTCCAATAAAGTGCATCAGGCATTGATTATCGACGATTTATTTATGTCCTTTGTTAAAGTCTATCCTTCTCATATTTTTCCGATGTTGAAGGGGATCGAATATCTCTTGAAACTTTGTGCGAATAACTTATGCAAACAAAAACCACCTTTCATCAATGCCAATGAGGATCGATGCTTAATGACTATTGTTATTGTGTGGTTCCTTTACTTTCTTGATTTTTTTCCAACGCCGAACCTTAGCGCGTTAGGTACAGTGTTAAGGTGTCGATTCTTAATTCATATGTCAAGGTATTTTATACATGAGGTTTCACAAGTTCAAACAAACCTGACTAGGTGATAAGAGACATGAAAACAAAACAAAGATAAATCATTTCCCAAAGTGAAATTGATTCAGAAAGTGAAGAAAACAAGTGGTACCCAAAAAGTGATAAAATTTCATAAGGATTTTTAGGGTGTGTTGAGTGCTCAACAAATGGTGACTTACTGGGCAAAAGAAGAATCTATGTTCCGTCCCCGGGCTTAGCTGATGTAGAAAATGGTTAAGAACTTTAACTAGTTTTTTTTTTATTAGAGTCTCTTCTATCCTTGCATTTGAAATTTCCCCGGTTCGTAAATTCAGACCTGCCTATGGGGTTTCGACCTTTATTCCACCTTCATTACCTTTATTCATGACCCATGCCCCATTTTGACAAGAGTCAAATAAATCATTCACAAGAACTAGGCCTTTTAGTTATCATCATTCACTTGACGTGATGTTTCTCCATTGCCAGCGAGCGTCCATAGCCCCGACGTCACAGACCTTGCTCCGCTGTCAATGAGTGTCCACAACCCCAACGTATTTATATGCATACCCTCTCCTACTTTGCACTCATTTGATATAATTGGTTTATTTTGGTAGAATTCCCTAAGCGAGTGGGAGAGGAGGATGTCTATTATCTGCAAAATGAGATGGTTAAGTTGAAATTTTGCTAGCTCTGTATTGAGGGACATGTGGTCCTTTCCAAATTACCATCTTTCCCTTTAGGTTTTACCAGACCACCAAGTAAACACTTCATCACTTGTTAAAGTTGTTTATTTGCAAAGGTGAGATGCATAACTCCTTTAATATAACAACAATTCACCCAACGTTTCTTGTGTTGTATGTAAGCATGAGATAGGAACAAAGTTTGCTATACAGTATGGATTATGTTCAACCAACGCCTTGTGGAACAAAATGTTCAAAGCACAAAAAACAATGTAAAAGAAAACAAAAACTAACGGACTCTGCAATTAGCCTACCAAAAAATAAAATAAGGTGGAAACACACACACCCCCTTTTTTTTATTTAACATAAATATTGTCTTAGGGCTTGGCCATTCACTAGTAGGGCATCAGGTTTCCCCCTTAGATTTTGCAACCGATACGTTCCTACCCCAAGTTTCTCGGCTACCTGAAAAGGTCCAAGACATAGATTCTGAAACTTCAAATGTTTTCCCTTCGATTCATTCACTTTGTCCCATTTCAGGACTAAGTCTCCTACTTCAAAATTCTTCTCTTTGGCCTTATGCTTGTCAAACCACCTTTTAACTATCTGTTGATGAGMAATGAACTTTGATTTTTCTTTCTCCCTTTCTTCTTCCATCATGAGGAGGGTATCAATTCTTTGTTGAATAACCGATGAGGGTTKTCCTCTAGAACCCTGAGCAAGTTGATGAGATGGAAGATATATCTCGTTTTGGAGAAATGATTCTTGTCTATATACCAGAAAGTATCGGGAGTTCCCTATAGCTTCCTTGGGTGTTACTCTATCAGACCATAAGGAATTATGAAGTGAATTATGCCAATTCATATGATTGTTTTCAATTGTTTTCTTCAATATCCTTAGTAGGTTTTTATTGGTCGATTATGCCAATCCATTCCCCTATGGATAGTAGTTTGTAGAGTATTTGATTATGATTCCTTTGTCTAGAGAGAAATTTGTTAATAGGGTGGAAGAAAAGTAAGCGACATTATAAAAAACGAGAACGAAAGGCATATCGAACCTTTGGATCAGTTGTTGTTCTATGAATTGGATTACCACATTTTCGTTTACATGAGTCAGAGGGACGACCTCTTCCCATTTCGTGAAATAGTTCATGGAAGTCGGTATGTATTTATATTGTTTTGAATAACTCGGTGTAATTTCTCCTATAACATCTAATCCCCATTGCTTGAATGGTCTGGAGATGACCATAGGTTGGAGGGGGACAAATGATCTCTTTTCCCTCCCTACGCTCATTTGACAAGTTTTACAGTTTCTAGCGTGTGTGTGAGGGTCTCTAAACAAAGTAGGCCAATAATAGTCGGATCTCAATATATTATGAGTGGTGGTATTCCCTACAAAGTGTCCACCTGTAGGACCATCATGGAGCTCCTTCAAAAACTTGTCCGCGTCTTCACGTTCAAGATATCTTAAAAGTACCCCATCATAATTAACGCGGAAGAGCACCGAATTTACGAGGCGATATTGTGTCGATTTTAGTTTGAGATCTCGCATTTCCATAGGGTTTAGGTTTTCTAGGCAAGTCCCATGATGCAGGAGATAAGTTAGTTTCCCATACCAAGACTCTTTCCCTAGGGAAACATATAAAACTTCACTACACCATAATGCCAATTCATTCTCCCACCCGGGGTATTCATTTAATTGGTCCTGGGCTTCAATGACCAATTTACATAATCCTTGTCCCTTAACCAGTTTGGCAGGTTTTATATCTAGATCAAATTCTTGGACCACTGCCATCCAGTTTCCTTTTCTTTTCCTCATCTCCTATCGGGTGAATAGGGATCGGACTGCAGGATGAGGCACAACGAATTTGGTGTGGTTTTTTAGGATGTAATATCTGAAATGTTTTACTACCTTGTATACCGCATAAGCCTGTTTTTCTATAGCAGGGTAATTTAGTTCATCTCCTTGGAGATTAGTGCTCATAAATGAGACCCACGCCTCATTGTTTTCATCATCCTTCTGAGTCAATACTGCAGCTAACGATTTGCCAGAGGAAAAAATATAGAGGAAACAATATCTACTAAAGTTGGGACTTCACAACACTGGAGCTTGAGATATTGCAGTCTTAACATTGTTGAAAGCATTTTTTCGTTCATCATCCCACTTAAATTCTGCATCTTTGCATATAATTTTTTGTAAGGATTTGATAGTTTCAGCGAAATCGGGGGTGAACTTCCTCACAAAATTGATTTTCCCAAAGAAGGATTATATAGCCTTTTTGTTGTGGGGTAAGGGAAGCTGAGTTTTTTCCTTAATTCATTATGGGTCTATGTGAATCCCCGCTTGACATATAATATGACCTAGTAGTTTCCCTTCCTTGACACCAAAGATAGTTTTCTTAGGATTTAACGATATACTGTATTCCTACACCTTTCAAAAATCTTGGTTAGGTGTTGGATGTGATCTTCTCTATTCTTTGAATACATAGTCACATGGTCCAAATAAACTATTACACATTTGTTGATTAGTCCTCGAAAACCTACATCCATGGCCCTTTGGAAGGTTTCCCTTGCATTGATTAACCCAAAGGGCATACATTTATAAGCAAAGGTTCCCCACTTGGTTCAGAAGGTAGTTTTCAATCGGTCTTCCTCTGAAACTAGAACTTGGTTGTAACCTAAAAAACTGTCCAACAGAGAGAAAATATCTGAACCAATCACCGTCTGCAAGAGTTTCTCCATCGATGGGACTGGGTAGTTGTCCTTTTCAGATCTCTGTTGAGGTTTCTGAAATCCACACATAGGAGGATCTCCCCAGACTTTTTCCTTACAGGAACTAAATTTGTTACCCAGACAAAGTGTCTAACCTGAAAGATAATTTTAGCATCTAGTAATTTCTTTAACTCTTGACACATGAGGGGCTCTAGAGAGGGGTGGTACTTTCATAGTTTTTGTTGGAAGGGTTTTACTTCGGGTTTTAATGGGATTGTGTGTTGAATGATGCGAGTTTCATAAGTCTTCATATCTCAGTAGGACCACGCAAAAAAATCTTGATATTCTCTAAAAAGTTTGAGATAGGCTTTCCTTTCTTCCTTAGACACTGTCTTACCAAGATTTATATTCTTATGGTTTTCCAGGGTTCCTAGGTTTACATTCTTGTACATGGGATAGGAGCTCCCTATCTTCATGTTTGTTGACCCTTTAAATCTTTCCCTTAAGTCAAAGAGGTTTTCCAAATTGGATACCCCTTTCATTATCATGTGGAACCTCAGTTTGTTAGTAAAGTGATCTGTTCCACCTCTTTGTTCATGGGGATCAATTTCTACTAGTTTCTCCTGGAATATTTCATCTTCAATAGCTAGATGTTTAAAATTTCCCTGATTGGTTAAAAAGTTTATGATTTGTTCATCTCCTTCAAAGACCTTCCAATTAGAAATATTTTTGGGCATTGATGGTTTGTAGAGTATCTCCATAGTGAACCAGGTGGCTTCGTAGTCTTCTAAAGGGGATATCCACAAGGCAACGATGGCCAGGGAATCAACAAGAGTATTCTTTGTTCTAGGAATCGCTGTAATGTTGAAAGCTTCAAAATGTTCTATTAGCATGTGCACTTACTGTTGATAATTTCTCAGGTGGGGAGAGTTGCAATGTATAGTATTCCTTACTTGTCTAACGATGATTTCAGAACATCTGAAAACCTTTATTTCTTTCACATTTAATTCTATGTATTTCTTTATCCCTTGCACTAAAGATTCATACTCGACGATGTTATTAGTGCATTCAAATTCTAGTCTGCAGGACAAGAAATTTCGTTTACTTTTCAGATCAATGAGGATACACCCTGCTCCTGATCCTTCTTGTGACTTAGATCCATCAAAGTACAAGGTCCAAACTTGTGAGAGAAAGGCATCAACTTCTCCTTGCCTACCCACTTCTTCCTCTCCACCTATCTACTCCTTGGTTTCCAATAGAGGTTCTTGACATAAGAGGGTTTCTTCTACCGCTGTCGGTACATTTTCTTGAAAATTCATTTCAAAGTTTTGAGTAAGAGGAACATTAGATGAGAGAGGGGATAAATTACCGAAATCAGAGTCACATGAGTAGTTTCCTAGCACGGGGAAATCTGCCTAAGAGGGTACGTTGAGGGATTCTAAATCAATGACAATATGTTTTAGATACCTTTCCCTATCGATCCTAATCATGTTTGTGTGTCCCTTTAATGGAAAGAAAAGAAGAGCCCAATATGTGCTAAAGTATCCATTCAACTTCTCGGACCAATCTCAACTAAGTAGCAGTCCATAAGATTCTAGTATATCTACTACAATGATGTCGATTACTTGAGTAAATTTCGGGTGTGTTGCCATTCTGATCATGACATCGTTGAGTTCTCCCATAACTTTCATCTGGGTTCTGTCTAGTTGTATCACATGTTTATCACTTTTGAGGGGGGACTGCATTTAACTTCTTGCAGATAGATAATGACATAACATTAGAGGATTCCCTTGAGTCAATAAAACACTTATGGAGGTTTTTGTTGAAGACTTCAAATGTCAAGAGGGACGGTGGGACAAAAGGATTTCATTTTTTATCTTTAGAGAAAGCGTTTACAATTGGTTTATTTCCTAGATCCATGGGGCATGGATTTTCTCCTTGGTTAGTGTTTTTTATAGGAGTCTCTAATGACTTCAAGGATTGTAACATAAAGTCCTTTTGTTGGGGAATTCTACACATGTCCATGACTGATACATTTTCTTTTAATCTTGTTAAATATTCTACTATGTTGTAGTCTATCTTGGGTGATTCTCGTGTGTGAATGTTTATAGGGTTTCTTTGGGAGACAAAACGTTCTTTCTTGTGATCATATGTTGGTTTTCCTCTCGATGTTTGGGCAGTGTTAAGGTCATTTGAGACCTATTGACCCCTACTTCGTGTTTTCACAGCCAAAACCTCAGCGGGTGGTTGTTGAACCTCAAATATGTCTTCGGAAGGCATTGGCAGGTCAAGGTCCCACAACATCATGGTTGTTTCTTTTGATGGGTCAACTTCTTCCTGATCAACAATATTCATCGTTGAGATGCTTGATTGTTTGGTAAGGGAAACTTCATCTAGGAATCGATTTTCCATCAAATTAATGGCATGCACCCATTGGGGACAGTCCCTTTCAGAATGTTTCTCTTGGTGATAGGTACAAAAAGAGTAAGGTGCTACATTGCCAAGGTCGATGTTTAAGTTGGTTGGGGGAGGTTCAATTTCTTTGAATGGTGGGTTTCTTTTAAAAAGGGGTTTATAGGGCCATTGGCCTTGGTTTCCTTCTTCTGCACTTCTTTTCATGTCTATGATTTTATTTGAAAACTTCTTAATCATCCATTGTAGGTATTCTATGTCTCCACTTCCCTTTTCGGGACCTTGTTCTATTTTTTTCCCTGGGGGCCTGGTCAACAAGATTCTTCTCCTAGGTGGAGGTTGAGATTGCTTCTTAACTAATGAGACCTGGCATTCTTTACATCCCTTCATTTGGAATTCAATTGTTTTGTCTTCCTCTAAATTCTCATCTAGGGTTGTTTTGGCATCCCTTTTTACAAACATGGAAATGGAAGTAGGGAGAGCATTAGTGTATACTTCGATTTGCAACTCCTGAGTGGGTTTAGCTTCAGGTTGGAATTTTTTCAGGATAGTGGTGAATCGTTGATTGAAGTATTTAAATTTCTCTTTTGAACTCATGGTGGTGGTGAACAATTTAGCCATCAAAGCTCCTATAGTGGTTTCTTCTGCAAATTTGTCTAAAAAATCATTTTGAAAGTTCCTCCAACTAGTTATGGACCGTACAGGCATGTTAAAATACCATGTAGAGGCTGATTTATCAAAGGTACAAGGGAAAATCATGCAAACTATGTCTTCATGTTGGACATTCATCAGTCTAATAGCTAGTATTAAATTTTTGATATGGTCTTCAGGAAATCCTGAAGTTTCAGGGTCAAATTTAGGGAGTGAATTTTCTGGATGTCAGGGAAGGTTATGTACTCGTCCGAGGATTTCCAGAGCATCTATGGCCAACCATGGTTGATTATTTTGATGTGGGTTTCCCCTTTCTTCATTATTATCATTGTTATCCTCCATGTCACCCGAATCTGAGGCTCAGTGATCCGAGTTAAACCCTTCCTCGTCAGATTCAAGATCGTCGGGCTCAGAGAAGTTACCGGCTGGTGTTTCAAGGATTATATTGAGGGGATGTTCGATATCGGTGAGGTCGAAATCTATCAAGTCTTCTACTGTGTGAACAAAAACCTGGTTGGGGGTGTCGACCACTGGTTTGCTTACTTTTTTTCTGTGAGGAAGTAACGGAGCTAAGGGTAGTGCTCCAATTATAGTGCCAATTCTGTTGAGGGGTCCTAAATCCATTTTACTCAACAGCATGAACCAAAACTACCACCAAGGACCAATTAGACGTTGCAACGTTTGATAGTGGAATGGTTTTCTAGATCTGTCGATCCAGCCAAATAATCGATGGGTTTTACATTGTGATTGATAGGATGTATTCTTATGAAATTTTCTCCTTCAATTTAAATGTTCTCTTTTTGTAATTTATTTATTATATGGGTCTGGTAAAAGATGTATTCTAGTATAAAAAAACTAGGAAAAAGGAAAATCTTAACTATTGAAGAAATCTGAGCTTGGGATAACCCTTGTGCTCAAGCATGCAGATAAATATTTTCACACTTGTGACAATCCTAGTACTAATACATCAACTTGCTGGAATTTCAATTATTCATTGAGATACAATTATCGAAAGAGAACATACATGCAATAAAATTATGGCAAGAAAATTAGTTTCCTTAGCTCTAATCACTAATCACACATTAACACACCGATTTTCTTTCCATCATTAGAGACAAGAACTATAAAAATATCAAATCAGATAACTTATCAATAGATTTAGGAACTCTTACTCATTACAGCATCCATTCATGAGATAAAGTCGAAAGTAATTCCTCCTTATATCCAATCAAACACGCCTTTGATGAAAACAAAAGTTTGTCTTTGGTCCTAAACATGACTTCTCAATTAAGGTATTTCTAAAATAGTTCTTTACGATTCCAAAAATGAGGGTCTTTGCCAAAACCATCGACCTTTTCTAAAAGGTTGATCCTCTTATTTATAAGAAATCATTAACTAAAAATAATTATCAAAAGTGCAAGCTAAGTAAAACAAAACATCGCCACATGGTGCTTCCATCTTTCTGCATTCTAAGAGACATCAAATGGTTTCACTTAAGTGGATGACTCTTCTCATACTCTGACCATTTGACGAAGAATTCCTCGCATGTGTTGGCATACGAGAATTTGTGTTGATCCATTAGGGATGAAAGTGTCTGAATATTGAGAGGGGGGGTGAATCAGTATTACCCTTTTTTCAACAATTAGCAGATACTTTTTATATTTTATTGATTATCACAATGAACCAACAATGAATTCTATGAAAAATCAATTTTATAAATATATTTAACAAGAATTACAAGTTCAAATAAAGAATAGTGAAGGACACCAATCCTCTTTAGAGCACCAACTCTAGGAGACACCAATCCCCTTCTTCAGGGCACCAACCCTAAGAAGCACCAACTCCCTCGTCTTTAGGGCACCAACCCTAGGAAGAACCAACTCCCTTGTATTTAGGGCACCAACCCCAGGAAACTCCAACTCCCTTATCTCTTACAATTTGCCTATTAAGGATATGAATCCTTCCATGCTCCTCCCTTCCACCCTCACTTCATAAGTATCTTTCATCTTTCCTTCCTAGAATCTACTTCTGCTTTTGATCTTCTGATCTGGACTGTAGAGACCCCTTTCTTCTCAACACTCTTCCTCGTTTATATATTCTTCAAAATGTTGTGAGAGTGATACAATGTGTCCCTTGGTTTGAACCATTTCACATCTTTGTTTAACTTAACCATAATCATTGATTATTATTTTTACTGTGAAGGATTTTCATAAATTGATCACATATGGATCAATTTCATTCTTTAAACTCGATCCCGAATCTTTGTTATTTTCACAAAAACCGAATTCTGCGGAGGCGCTTCCTTCAAACCATTACATGTGATTGAGCGTTACAGAACCACAGGCTTACCAATTAAATCAACGTATTATATTTTCATTTAAATCTCTTATATCATGTGACCAATGATGGTGACCAAACACTAGGCCAAACAAGTTCTTATTAATTCAACAGTCATGATTCAATCTCCCTGATGAAATGGATGATTGTCGGGACTTCAAGACTTCGGAACTTGTAACCTTTCAAATCTCCTAAATATGATTTCCCTGAACATATCAAATGGTTCACGTTTATTTTGCAGAACTAGATTAATGGCCATATTCGATCCTTGTACTTATCCTTTCATTGCTTAATCCGACGGCTGGGACTTAATC
>ML799073.1:374214-405641 GCA_009831015.1 Picea engelmannii | reverse complement strand
TTGAATGTGATTGGTCAATATTCAACTTTTTGTATATGTGAAACACTTTGATGTGATTTTTCCATATTTATATGTGAACCACTTTAATGTGATTTTTGAAGATATATATGGATCACTTTGATGTGATTTGCTTTCTATGAAGAATATTTTGATGTGATTTGCCTCGTTGAATGTGATTGGTCAATATTCAACTTTTTGTATATGTGAAACACTTTGATGTGATTTTTCCATATTTATATGTGAACCACTTTAATGTGATTTTTGAAGATATATATGGATCACTTTGATGTGATTTGCTTTCTATGAAGATTATTTTAATGTGATTTTCTTTATTAAATCAAACATGAAAGGAGAAAGATGATCTTCATATAAGGGTGGGTGAATTACTTGATGTTATTTGTCCCTTTAATGAACCATGAGTGAAGAGTTGACTAAAAAATGAGAGGATAAACCATCTTTAAAAGAAATATGTTAGTTGTGTGTAGGTGAATTACTTTGATGTTAATGAACCCATGAGAAAATAGTCCATTTTTTACAACCATATCCATTTCTCACAACAATATATTTTATATATGAGATTATTTAATAAATTTATTGAATTCAAAATAATTAAATATGGTAAGGAAATATTACATTTTTTACAACGATATCCATTTCTCACAACGATATATATTTTATATATGAGATTATTTAATAAATTTAGTGAATTTAGAATAATTAAATATGGTAAGGAAATATTCCATTTTTTACAACGATATCCATTTCTCACAACGATATATAATATATTTTATATATGAGATTATTTAATAACGATATATTTTATATACAAAATAATCAACAATATATTTTATATATGAGATTATTTAATAAATTTATTGAATTCAAAATAATTAAATATGGTAAGGAAATATTTCATTTTTTACAACGATATCCATTTCTCACAACGATATATAATATATTTTATATATGAGATTATTTAATAACGATATATTTTATATATGAAATTATTTAATAATTTCATTGAATTCAAAATAATTAAATATGTTATATCCATTTCTCACAACGATATATAATATATTTTATATATGAGATTATTTAATAACAATATATTTTGTATATGAAATTATTTAATAATTTCATTGAATTCAAAATAAATAAGTATGTTAAAGATAATTGATAAATATAGATAATGTATACATTAATTAAAAGTTATGAGTTTGGGTATAGGGGTGAGGATATATATATATATATAAAGTGGTCTAAAGAAAAAATCCCAAAACTTTTCAATTAATAATAAAAAAACCTTTTTATTAATAAAAATGAAAGAACTATATTTATGATTATTGTACAACTCAAAGGGTATCGTCATATGAGTTCATTAAAAATATTCACTATTTATAGCAATCATGAGATGATATGTAACACTCCTTCGGTGTTGGTTTCTCAAGATTACAATTTCATCCATTGCACAAATCACATTCCAAAAGTTTACATGATTTACATCAAATTAGATTGAGCAAATTATCTCAAGTAGATATATATTATATATATTTTTAAATTTATATAATAGTTTAATATTTTTGTTTTTAAATGAAAAACATGTATTGATAACTGGTAGAATTATTGAAGAGTATAACTATCCATTTACTAGTAAGTTAAACAAATCCATTTTTTATTATTTATAAGTGAAAGGTTTATTTACCTTAACTTCAATTTAATACTATTTTTAATCAAAACGATTGTGTCAATGCCTATATATATATATATATATATATATATATATATATATATTATTCATATCAATATACACATATACGTGTAAGCATAAACATAGAAAGATTAATTGAAAAGGAAAGAATCAAGAACAATAATTACATAATGAACACAATGTTTTACGGGGAAAACAGTATGGGGAAAAAACCACGTTGCAATGATAATCAATATTCTTATTATTGAAGGGAGAATTACAATAGATAATCTTAGGCATACAACCATCCTCTCACTCTCTTTCCACACACTGTGCTACACTACATTTCTACTTTCTCTTTTTCACTTCTATGGGTATGCTCGTATATATAACATCTATCAAACAATTAGACAAACTGATTACAACATGATCCACCAGTTACACAAATTGTTCATTGTAGTGTGCATCCATTCACATTCTAATTTTAGTTGATGTGCATGCAACCACATGGGATATTAGTTGGCACGTTTTCAACAATCTCCACCTTGACAACAATTTACCTGATATATCATGCTCGAATTAATTCATCACGTTTTTTTGCAAGCCAAGAGAATCCAAACACCATCGTAGCTTCTTAAAAAAAATTGGTTTCATAAACATGTCTGCAGAATTCACTTTTGTATGGAACTTTTCCATAGCCACTTCCCCTTCATCAACAACCTGTCTTACAAAATGGTATTGAATAGAAATATGCTTTGTCTTACTGTGATAAGATGGATTGCTAGCCAAATGAATAACACCTTGACTATCATAGAATACTTTCACCTTGTCTTGCATGCTTCCAAACTCACCCAACAAACCTTTTAACCAAATTTCCTCCTTGCATGCATGTGAAGAAGCCATATATTCTGCTTCAGTAGTGGATAAAGAAGCTACATTTTGAAGCTTTGACATCCAACTAATAGGTTCTCCTGCAAGAGTAAAGGCATATACTGAAGTGGATCTCCTTTTTTCCAAGACACATGCAAAACCTGAATCTACATAACTGCAAACTAAATCATTGGAACCATCATAGGTGATAAAAAAAATTACTTGTGCCTCTAAGATACCGAAGCACCCATTTCAATGCTACCCAATTCTCTTTACCTGGATTTTCCATGTATCTACTGACACCAGCAATTGCATGTGAAATATTTGGTCTAGCTCTCACCATTTCATACATCAAACTTCCTACTGCATTAGCATATGGTACACGAGACATATAATCCTTTTCTTCATAATTACTAGGACACAAACCAAAAAAAAGATTGAAATGGGAAGTCAAATATCCTTCATATCAAACGCCCTAGCCAACTAAGCCTTTAAGTTATTGATTTTGACCATGCTTTTTCTTTCCGCAAGCATATTGTCAACATTTAACACTAAAATAATGAATATGCCATTTTCCAACCTTTTTAAGTAAACATAATGATCATATTCACTTCTTGTAAAATTTAGGCTCACCATGAAGGAATTAAACTTCTTGTACCATTTCTTGGGAAACTGCCTCATGCCATACAATGAATTCTTGAGTTTGCAAACAAACCTCTTATTGGGATCCTAAACCAATTCTTCTGGTTGTTCCATATATATCCTCATCCAAATATTCATGTAGAAAAATTGTTTAAACATTTAGCTTCTCCAACTAAAGATCAAGTAAAGAAACTAGTGCTAACACAACATGAATTGAAACAAGCTTCACAACTGGTGAAAAGATTTCATGAAAATCAATACCTTCCTTTTGAGAATATGCTTTTGCTACCAGTCTTTCTTTATACCTTTCAACTTTATCATCAACTCCCTTTTTCAGTTTGTAGATCCACTTGCAACTGACAACCTTCCTGTCCTTTGGAAGTTCTACCAGGTCCCATGTTTTATTCCTCTCTAAAGACTCCATTTATTCTTTCATAACTTCTTTCCATTTAGCACTTTCAGATACCTTAATTGCTTCTTGATAAAAAAATAGATTCTCCATCAATAGAAACCAAATCCACATATGAAACATAATCATCATACCTTATAGGAGGATTCCTGACCGATGTAGATCTCCTTAGAGATGGTTGAGGCATATCCTCAGTTTCCTAGATATTTTCTGCATCTTCATCTTCTTCTTCTAGAACTTCTTCATGCTCCTCCCTTTTTGAATATGGATGAGTCTCCAACTGAATTTGATGAACTTACGGTACCTATTCTTGTCTCACTTCAACATCTACCAGTTCTAATTTTAAGAGTGTGGATTCATCAAATACTACATAGGATCCCACAATATGTACCCCTTAACTCCATCACCATAACCAACAAAGACATATCTCTTTTATCTAGGATCTAACTTATAACGCTGATATTTATAAATAAGAGCATAAATGTCACAACCAAATATTATCAAATTTGAATAACCACATGAATGACATGTCCATAACTCTTCTGAAATCTTACATCTTATTGAAGTTGATGGTGACAAATTTATCATATATCATGTTGTAAGAACTACTTCTTCCCACAATTCCCGTTGCAACTTAGCATTACTGAGAATTCTCCTTGCTGTTTCTAGAAGAGTCCTATTCATGTGTTCAACAACACCATTTTGTTGAGGAGTATAAACCATGGTCTTATGTATTTCAGTCCCATCTTCCAGCATTAGTTTTCAAATTCCCCAGATGTGAATTCACCTCCATTATCTATTCTTAAACACTTGATTGACCTGTCAGTGCTCTTTTCAACCAAAGCTCTGTATTGCTTAAAAGTATTAAATACATCATATTTTCTTTTAAGTAAATAGACCCAAACCTTTTTAGATTAATCATATATAAATGTCACAAAATATGACAATCCTCCAAAATAAATCATATGGGATGGTCCTAAAACATCTGAATGAATGTAATATAGGATACATTTTCTTATATGTCTTCCTGTTTTAAAATTTTGTCTACACTGTTTTCCAAAAACAAAATACTTGCAGAAATTCAAATTCAAAAACTTTAAATTTGGAAGTGACTTACAATCAACCAATACCTTAAGCCCTTTCTTGCTGATATGACCCAAACAATGATGCCATAAATGAAAAGAGTAACTTGCACCTTTAGATGCTACCACTGCTGGATTTATTTATGTCCTTTCTTCAACTTGATAAAGGTTCCCAATCCTCTTTTCCTTCATGACTATTAAGATGTCTTTGGACTCCTTCAATACTCCACCTTGAGTTGTACACATGTAACCAACATAATCTAGTACTCCTAAAGATATCGAGTTATTTCTAAGTTCAGGGACATGCCTTAAATATATTAATGTTAATACATTACCATCATGCATTTTAATCCAAACACTACCAACCCCAACAATTTTACAAGAAAAAAACATTTTCGATAAAAATGCCACCATCATCAATAGATTGGTAAGTTTAGAACCAATTTATATGAATAAACATGTGGTTGGACGCACCAAAACCTAACAACCAATGTTGATGTTGATGTGAAACATCACAAGTAGACAATACCTCATAAACCATACCTGAACCTGAACCTGAAACTAAACTTGTTTCAACTAAATTAGCTTCCTTTGCTTGTTTTGTGGAGTCCTCTTTGGATGCATTCTCTCTTTTCCAACAATCCTTCCTGAGATGCCCTGATTTTCCACATAAGAAAAAATTCTATTTACCCTTCTTTCCCTTTGAATTAGACCTTGATGTATCTCTCTGATCTTTCCCTCTTTCTGTAGACCGACCTATGAACACCATTGCCTCTGTTGTTGAGGTTTCTTTACTAGAACTTCTCCTCATTTTCTTAGACAACATAGCTCCCACAACAATATCATAATCAATTGCATATGTTGTGATAAACCACATAGATGTGACCAGATGATCCCAAGACTCATGAAACTAACACAATAGCGTAACTTCCTTTTTCTCACATTTGTACTTTACTTCCATACTAGATAATTGACAAATCAGAGTATTGAAAAAATTTAAGTGATCAACAATTTTTGTACCTTCTTTCATTCATAAGCTATACAATTGCCTCTTCAAGGATTTTGTCATATAAAAAAATTCCATATTTTGTTCGTCAAGGACTTTGTCATATACAAAATTTCTATTCTATTCCACAAACCTGATGTTGTCTCCTCTCCAACGATGTGAAACAACACTTCATCTTCTAGACACAAATTAATGGTACCGAGGGTTATTGCATCCAGATATTCCAAGTCCTCATCTTTCATGCTTGCCAGTTTAGTTGTTTTTCCTGCCAATGCCTTTTTCAATCCTTGTTACACAAGCATATCCTACATCTTGAGTTTCCATGACTCAAAGTTATTCTTTCCACTGAATTTCTCCACCTCAAACTTAGAACTCTACACTTTCACCATTAACACAAAACACCACCCAAACCACTACTATATTCTAAATAACACCCCAAAATATAAATTTTAATTTAAAATAAGTTAATAGAACACATATACTTCACATATATGCTTTAAATCCTTAAAACAATTATCCACCTCACCTTTAATTATAAAATCCTCTCACTCTCTTTAATAAAGGCGATCCCCTTATTATATCTCATGCATAATAAGAAAAAAGAAATAACGTTTCTTACCTCATAATTGTATGCATTGTACCTCATGATATTTTTGTGTATTAAACTACCTTTGACAAGGATATCCATGGGTGTCGCACCTTAGATAGGGCTATCCTACGACACTTTTCCAAATTTGTTGCATCTTTGGACATGTACTACTTACGACACTTTGTAGAAAAAATTACTTTATGAAGTGTGTCTGTGACTTTCACACTATCTAACAGGGACAACCTGCGACAATGAAATAAATACGTCCCACACCAATCCACTCATACAGATCCGTCTCTTGAACTCACGCAGGTCCCTTTAGCGTGATTTACTTGGTTTTGATACCACTTGTTAGACAACGGAAGCATAAACAGAGCAATTGACAAGTAAAGAACCAAGAATAACAAACACACAATGAATACAATGATTTACATGGAAACCTAGTACAGAAAAAAACATGAGAGCAATGATAATCAATATTCTTATTATTCAAGGGAGAATTACAATAGCCAATCTCAGGCATACAACCATCATCTCACTCTCTTCCCACACAACGTGCTACACTATATTTATACTTGCTCTTTTTCACCTATATGGGTATGCTCGTATATATAGCATCTATCAAACAATTAGACAAAATGATTACAATATGATTCACCAATTACACAAACTATTCATTGTAGTGTGCATGCATGCACATTCTAATTTTCGCTGATATATATACAACCGCATAAAAAATTAATTGACACATTTTCAACAATAACAACGTTTTAATATTCAATGTCATTATACAAACAATATTATTCAATTCCAAATAAACTAATATTTTTGATTTGGTAAAATTTTTCCTTCCAGATTCTCTATGGATACAATTCCAATTCACATACACATACTCTTCACTCTTAAACTACTCACATAAACTTGGACCCATTCAACTATTAATTGAGTTGATTTTACTGCTTAATACAACAGTCTCTTTGTCGGGGTGATCCAAGATGAGATCCTCGGTCTCCCAAATAGAATTCCAAGTGCCAATCAATTAAAATGATATCCTTGGTCTTCAAATAATATGTATTCTTAGTCCAATATGGTAAAGAATAGTAGAGTATTAATGTATTATGCTAGTTCTAATCTAGTTTGACCAACCATATATAAATAGTCGTTCTAGTAAACANCCAATCAATTAAAATGATATCCTTGGTCTTCAAATAATATGTATTCTTAGTCCAATATGGTAAAGAATAGTAGAGTATTAATGTATTATGCTAGTTCTAATCTAGTTTGACCAACCATATATAAATAGTCGTTCTAGTAAACACGCAGTACTAACTCCACTTGAAACAATTCAACCTATATATTAAATTTTAGGTTCCAAACATATGATATACAATGCCAACTATAAGTGGCATGTAGTCTAACTAATTTTTTTTTCTTTGGAATAGAGTTTGGGGAAATCCAGGCACTTCTCCTCATTTCGAGGATGGTATCCAGAGTAAAGTATATTTTGTAGAAATCCGAGGATTTTACGATATCTTGCTTATTTTAAGAGATGAACATGTCACTTGCGAGAATTGAACCTGGATGGGGAAAACACCCCTCAACACAAACCACTTAGACTAAAACCAATTAACATACATGTAGTCCAACTATTAGTTTTGAAACATAAATACGACATTAATGCCAATTAAATCAATACCATCGACTGCTCAATTCATTTATTGCATATAATCCATAAATTTCCCAATAAAATATCAATCCATAGTTTATAATGTTGACTCCAAAAGATTCAATCAATCTTACACAAAATTGTTAGTACTCAATTTATACACAGTGAAAATTCCTACTAGAATTTGATTCTACAGGAAAATGCTATCAAGCATATGGTGGTAATTCTACATGATTTTCAGCCATACAATGCCGAATACGGAGTTTTCAACCATACAATAACAACTCCACAAAACATATTTCTTTTGAAGTAAATCCAATACAAATACACATGCATGCGCTACACACTGTTTTACAAGTTTGGGATGAGTTGATTTATAAGTTTGGGCTGAATCGATTCACAAGTTTGGGCTGAGTTGACTTGACTCCCCATCTTATCAAACACAATTTTAGTTGAACTCAATATAAATACTAATGGTTCAACGACTTGGTAATGAGTCTATATGACTCGTTTGGCCCACTATAGTCCACTCAATGCATAATATAATGAGTTTTCGAGTCTGTAGATGAGTCTGTTCAGCTCATTATAGCTCATTCAACACATTATGTATGAGTTACGATTATGTAGAACGAGTCTATTTGAATTTAAATAGAGTTATACTCTTCTTCTTTTTTTAATTATTCAAATGAAATATTTCATAATTCCTTTCTTTAATAAAATACTTTCTCTTATAAATTTCTCAAGAAATAAATTTTAAATAACAATTTTAGATTCATGATAAAAAATTATATATATATATATATAGACGAAAGAAATCACTAGAAACCCTATGAGTACTTTCCCACATTTCATGGATGACCCTGATTATGAAGCCTAACCCCAAGGAGATCAAGAGAGTTGAACCTGTGACCTCCCCAATTGATCACTGGGGGAGAGATCTCACGTGTGGCTCAAGACCACTTGAGTTTTTTTTCCTTGGATATATATATATATATATATATATATAAAGACCTATTTCTTATTCAAGTAGAATAGAAAATACAATCATAAGGTTCTCTAAGCACTATCCAAAAATGTCCTTCACGAGAGAATTAAGTACTACAAAAAAAAGGAGCTAAGCAAAAGCACAACAAAATGACATATATACTTGTCACTAAAAGGTCCCTAACTGAGATATTACAACTTGATCATAAATGACAACTTCAAAATACATCAAGTTAAGACTGTTTAATAACATCATAATGACCATCATTAAATTCAGAAAGGACAAAATGATTCTCCATAAAATCCAATGGTTCTCTATTAACTCAAAGCCTTCTTTGGAAAGTTTCTAAGAAACCTAATTATGCTCTATGTATATATGAGTGAACCTAATATCTTGGAAAGATATAACAATATTCTTCAGTTGTTCAACTACAAGTAGTCCAATGTTTTGAATCCGAGCTTGCTCACACATCGCTTTTATGACTATAAGGGAGTCACCAAATACCTAGAAGGATCTCATACCCTCTCCCATGGAAAATTTCAACATATAAAAAAGAGCCATAAGCTCTCCAACGTTATTGGTCCCATTTCCCATATTTTGTTTGAAATCAAAGCAATTTGAATCAGAAAGGAAGAAAGAAAACCCAATACCAACAATCATGTTTTGTTCTTGACAAGCTCCATCAAAATTATCCCCAAGGAATAGATTTATCCACTTGTAGTTCTCCTAGATTCCTAGGAGAAATTTGTTTGGGGACCTCCTTGTAATAGGTAAGTAATAACATCACTAGAGAAGAGACTTGGGAATTAGGGAGTTGTTTATCCTCAAATAGAGAGGCATTCCTTGCAAGCCCCCCACAGAACCAGATATGGTATTGCACAAATACTTTCCAGTTCCTTCCTTGAGAACCAAGACTAGAAGCAGTCTTCAATAGTTAACCCATGCCATAGAGATTCCGCATGCCAATTTAATTGCTTAAATTGATGAACATTAAATTATCAATCTAGATGCTTGTAAGCTTATGAGGTGTTGGAAAAATATATGTATACTAGGTAAGAAAACTATACTCTATCCTTACCGTATTCAAAAGCATGCTATTTGACAAGTCATTTCCAGAAATCAAAATTAAGTGTATGAGTACGTTCTATTCTTTAACCAATTGATTACACCCTTTGCATTTAGATGTTGAATCATCCAGTTACTTACTCACTAACTTAATTAATTCTTGTAGAGTTATCAAACTAAAATACAAAAGAAATTGAAATTGAAATGTTAAATTTAAACCCAACAAGTCTTGTGGCTGTAGATTCAAGTCTCATAACTTCTTAGTTTCTTGAGATTCCTATGTTAATAACACCAAGTCTGCTGGAAATAAACAAAAATGCATGTTACCAAAATTTTGTGTGGACACTTGCTAGAAATCGAAAGCATCAATGAATGTGAGTAAACACAAAAATAGATTGCATGTATGAACAAATGAAGGTAAAGATAGAGTTTAGATAGAAACTTCAAGAAAGTAATTAGAGATATAAATTAAAATAACAACACACTTACAAACGAATCTATGAAACAAAATTTATAATTACATCTACAAAAAATGAAAGAAAATACACAGGGTATACCAGAAAGAGGGAACCTTGCCTCTTCCAGCACACTCTACAAGGAGACTACAATGAACTACTGAAGATTTTTAGCCTAATTGTCCTTTAATTTAACATCCAAATGGGAAATTACAGAGAATTTCTTATAGTCCTTGCGCAACAAGGGTTGCAACAAAAATAATAATCATTTGATCCAAACAATGACATTTTACAATAGTGGTGCCACGTATATTTATAGTTACATCCTCCAGACTATATAAATAAAGCATTACAACCACACATTCTCCCTCTCAACAAGAATATCGCGCTATTTGGAATTTTACTAAGTTAAGACAATAATCGTTTCATCTTGTTGACTCGATGATGAAGAAGGGGTGTCGGTTTTCCTATAGAATTGTCATGGGAGATGTGAGTGTCTAACTTAGGTGTTTGTTCCAAAACATCATATCGGTTCGTGGTAGAAACATGATAGGTTGACCGCAGCTTTAACCAGATCTCAACGCCTTGCTTGATGGCCATTGGGTCCGTTTGAGCAACATGGAAGCTTGAAAACGTCATTCCCAACAAAACCTATATGCTCAAATTCTCCCTTAGGAGGACAACCATCCAGAACATGGAAGAACTATCAGATTTCTGAAGATGCCTGTTACTAAAATTTAGAAGGTGACTGCTACCAGAATTCTGAAAAGTGCCACAAGAACAAAAATAATTTCGTAAATAGTTAGGAAATCACAAAATATACCCTAGGTAACCATCAAAATAAAGGAAAACAATAAATCACGGTCATATTCTCATGAAGCTTGACTAAAGTGGAAATGAAAAATATGGTAGATATATGGCGATATAAGTGATAATTGCAAAAATAATAAAGGAGAAATTAAATATAATAATTGAAATGGTCATCGAAAAATGTTTTGAAACCAAGGATCAACATATACCAAGTATTTGCATGTCCTCATGCAACAAAGATATGAATGAACATTGTTTGGATCATGATATGTTGTAGCATCCACAAACTTATACTGGGAAAATCCAAATGAAATTTTCCAAGCTCAGATACCATTTAAGTAACTAATATAGTTATGCAAGTGTTCATATTAATGGAGGATAATACTCTAAAAATGCATAAAATCATGCAGAATAATAACCATGTACACATGCAACTTATACAGGGAAAACCCAAAATAGAAAATTGATAATTAACACACAATAAATTAAACAAGATCATAAAATACACTTATCCTTTATAAAAAAAAAACCAACTATGTGCAGATATTCCATGTTCCTCCCAGCCTTATACCACACTTCTCATAAACTTTCGGCAGCAGGTCACCCCCGAGATGGGGATAAACTCCACCCGGGTAAGGAAATCCTAACCAGGCTAAGGTCTCTTAACAACATAAAAATCAGACTCAGGTGCTAACTCAAGCTAACAACCTACACTCTCTCATTCCCCACATTCTTGTTCCACCCTAGGAATTGTGCCCCTTCTCTGATCAATACTCCTTTGGCTTGGACCCACTTCTCTTCTAGGGATTCAACAACAGGTCAGACAGGAAGTCTCAAAGCCTGTAGATGCAACTTGGCACCTTGGGAATCGATTCCCCAAAAATTATCTCCCATGGAGAGAATGCTCATGGGCTTGACAACCTGCTTCTTCAATGTCCTACAGGCTTGACAACCTGCTTCTTCAATGTCCCACAATCCTAGCAACTTGCCTCTCTAATCTAGTTCCAATACTCTCCTTGGTACAGGTACATGTATGGTAATGGTATCATGAATGTCTCAATGAAAATAATGAGGTGAGGTCCGAATAATGATCCAATGGTGGATGAATGAGCTAAATTCCCCAAAAATTATGTGCATGTTCCCAACTTTACACTTGTCATGTTGGAAACTACATGGGACACACATGGTTTCCCTCACATGGTAATACGTTTCTTCATAGGGACTTAGGATAAAATGCATTATCCCCTACTTTAGACTTTAACTTTAGGAATATTGATAAAATATTCCTTTTTGGCTTAACCCCCCTTATCTTNNGATTTTACCCCCCCCCCCCAAACTCTTTTACATGGTTGGTCTGCAACAATGATGTGTTTTCATTAAAGATGAGTGTGATTACATGTATGAAAAAAATAGGCTTGTGGGCATTTTAGATTCTGACTCACTATCCACCACATAGGCACTTTGGCCTCAAAATACATATATACAGAAGCACTCTGACCTCCAAGTATCCCATATCAAAAAACCATATTTACAATTACATTATATCTACAATGGGGTTTGGCCTAGGGATATTACATTCCCGTCCCCCTTTAATTATGCACTTTCCTCGATGCATTATATACATATGTACAAACAAAACTTCACAAATATTCAAAAATATGTGGATATTCTACTTGCATAGCATCCTCATGTTCCCAGGTTGCAACCTTAGGACCGTAATAGGTCCACTGTACCTTTACCAATCCTATTGCTTGATTCCGGAGTAGCTTGACTTTCCTATCCATATGCATACCGACTGAACTTGGAAGCCAGCTCCTTCTTGCTCCACGTGAATCACATTCCAATCAATGACCTTATTAGCATCAGGTACATAATTTTTAAGTAAAGACACATGGAATACATTATGAATGTACATCAATCTGGGTAAGAAGGAAATATATGCAATTGGACCAATTCTCTCCAGGATTTCAAATGGTCCACAATAACATGCTGCCAACTTGGAAAATTTTCCCAACTTTAGGGAACTTCACTTCGCATTTACTTTCAAGAACACATGGTCACCCACTTTAAACTTTCTATGAGTTCTTACTTTATCTGCATAACTCTTCTACCTATATTGGGAAACCTTTAAATTCTATTTTATTTTCACCATTTGTTCTTCCATTTCCCTGAGTAATTCTGTTCCAACCACTGCTCTATTAGCTAGGTTGTCCCAAATCACTAGTGTGTTGCACTTTTTTCCATAAAGTGCCTCAAATGGGCTCATCTCTAGAGATGCTTGATACACATTTTTATAAGCAAACTCCACCAAATGCAAACAATCCTCCCATTTGGATGGTTATCCATCACATACATCCTTAGCATGTCCTCTATCACCTAATTCATTCTTTCTGTTTTCCCATATGACTCTGGATGATAAGTAGTGATAAAATTCAGATTTGTTCCAAATCCATTGAATAATCCCTTCCAAAAATTTGATGTAAATTTGGGATGTTTGTCAGATGCAATTGTCTTAGGAACACCATGTAGCCTATCAATTTCTCTCATATAAATATCATCAATGTTCGTTGCATTGTGAGTGAGCTTTACTAGAATAAAATCGGCAGCTTTAGTAAGCTTATCCACCACTACCATGATAGAATCATAATGCTTATTTGTTCTAGGAATATTAATGATTAAATCCGTCGTTAGAACTTCCCATTTCCACTCAAGAATGGTTAATTGTTGTAGCAACCCAGCTATGTGTCTATGCTCATAATTGACCTTTCGACATTCCAAACACCTAGAAATAAAATCAACCACTTCTTTCTTCATACTTGGCCAATAATATTGGCTCTGCAAAATTGTAATAGTCTTCTGGTAACTTGAGCATCTAGCATAAGGAACATTATGCATTTATTTTAATATCACATTTTTCAATTACAGAAAATTCGGCACAAAAATTATGCCCTTGTATATGAAAATTTCATCCTTTTCTAGCTTATAGTTTTCCATTTTTTGCTGCACTCATCTTTCTGAAAATTTTCCATTATCTCCATGTATCGTTGATTTGATTTTACAGCCTCTATAATTCTATCTTTCAAATCTGTTTGGTATGTGATAATGGTTGTAGCATGCATCTCATGCACTCTCCTACTGAGTGCATCAACCACATTGTTCTCCTTACCCTTGATATTTTTTATATAAAAATCATATTCACTGAGGAATTCCAACCATCTAATTTTCCCAACATTTAAAGTTGGTTGTACAAATAAATATTTCAGACCATTATGGTCTATCCTCAACTTGAATGTTTTCCCCATGAGGTAGTGCCTCCACATCTTCAAGGCATGCACTATGCTTACCAATTCCAAATCATGTGTAGCATAGTGTCTTTCATGCTCCTTTAATTTTCTTGATTTGTAGCACAAAACATGTCCAGTATGACTAAGAACTCCACCAATTACTTCTTTACATGCATATGTGCATACAATGAAATCTTCATTTGGAACAACAATCCTCAATATTGGAGCACTAGTCAACAAGTAATTCAAGTGTTGGAAACTTTTTCACAATCTAATGTCTGCTCAAACTTCACACCCTTCTTTTGCAAGGAAGTGATTGGGTGTGAAATCTTTGAGAATTCTTCAATAAATCTTCTTTAGTAACCTACAAGTCCCATGCATTATCTCACCTAAGAGACATTCCTTGGTGTTTGCCACACTTCAATGGATTTTATCTTTTCTAGGTCCACTGCTATCCCTTCCTCTAAAATAATATTCCCCAAGTAACATATCTATCATTTGTAGAATGAACAATTGGTCAAGTTTGCAAATAGTTGATGTTCTCTCAATACTTGAAACACCATCCTCAAGTGTTTCTCATGTTCTTCTTCATATTTTGTGTAAATAAGTTTGTCATCCAAAAATACAATGACAAAATTATCCAAGTATTCTATGGAAATACCATTCATTAAACACATGAAGACAACCAGTGCATTTGATAACAAAAATGGCACCACTGTGAACTCATAATGGCCATACCTTGTTATGAAGGAAATCTTGCTAATGTATTCTTCCTTAATTCTTACCTTGTGATAACCTGACCTAAGATCAATCTTAGAGAATACCTTAGCATATTTCAACTGATCAAAGAGATAATATATCCTGGGAAATTGATACTTGTTCTTCAAAGTTATGTTGTTCAACTACCTGAAGTCAATGCAAAGCCTCAAGGTTACATCCTTTTTCTTCACAAATAATATTGGGTCACCCCAAGGTGACACACTTGGGCATATATACCCCTTCTTTAGAAGCTCCTCTCGCTGCATTTTCAACTCCTTCAACTCTGGTGTACTCATCCCATAAGGAGTATTGGATACTGGGGTTTCTCCAGGCAATATATTTATGGATAGATCAATATCTATCTTGGGTGGCGGCCCAAATATTTCTTTAAATACATCTTCAAAATCTTTTAGGACTGCATAATATTCAATACTCAGTACTTTATCCTTAGGTGCCTCCTCCATATGTGCTGCAAATACTTGACATCCTTTCCTGAAGTTTTTCTTCAACTGCAAGGTTGAAACTTCTCTGATGGTTACTGCTCTTGGAATACCTTGAACTATCCTCAGGTTTCCTTCTTCATACAAGAAGGAAAAAGCCTTATTATAATAATCTATAACACCATGATGTTGGTGTTGACGACGATTTTGGTCAACGATACTTAGTCAACAAAGCATTTCCAAGCTTTCCTTCGAATGAAATTGCTTGCGCAAAGTGTTTCCCACTCTCGTTAAGATTGATGCAACCCACTCAATGAAATTATTATGGCTCTTGATCTACCGTTCATATGGCCTTTTTTTTTCCTCTCTGCATTCATAATCCTATGATTAACACATTGGAACCATACACTTTGAACTATTACATATCACATATTATGTCTTAAGCCTCTCTTTCCTAATTGTCACATTACCTCATAAATGTTGTGCCATTATTCCACTCCTTGCCCATTCTCCAAAAGTAAATATCTTATCATGTTATTTTCATTAAGGCTATACCATTCTATACCCAACATACATCATTTTTTCAAGCTTTTCCTCATGTGCCTCTCTTTTAATATTTTAGTTATTCCATAAAGTTATACCACTTTCTTTCTTGGAGTTATAACTTTAACATCATGCCATGACAAAGAGAAAATAAATTAAAATGATAATTTCCACATGGATTGTCTTATTTAGAAAACAATCTATGACCTTAACGGGTTTCATGTTGAGAAAATGTGATGTAATACTTCCCACCAACATATACCAAGATTCTTTGGGGAGGTGACATATGGAAATATTTTGAAGACATAGCATATTGGATTATATGATGTTCTCTTTTAAAAAATCTTGACAAATCCATCAAATTGGTATACACCACGACTTTATTGTCCTGCTCATAGTATATAATGTTCTTATGTCGGCGATCAAATATCTCAACAAATAATAAATATATTAGTTACTGCATTCAATCAGGGGCAATTGAGTAGATGGAGATAAAACTATAAGAGAACTTTATGAGTTTACTAGTAGCAGTTACACAGGCAAATACTATATCCGAGTATTATGAGATAAAATAACAAAATAATTGTCAACAATGAAAGTGTCGTGATCACCCGCATGATGAACACAGAGTTTAATAATATAGAAAAATATCCTCCTCATTTGCACTCCCAGATTGATGAAGTCAATGATTTGGGTACTTAATGTAATAAATAGTGGAGTTATAAATGTAGCTTTTCCAAGAAGCAAGAACCTTACAAACAGGCTTCAAAGAATTATTTCATGCTCTCAACATATGAGGAGATCTTAAGTAATCACCGATACATCTGTGGGAATGTCTTGATAGAGGATGACATACGATTGTTTGTAACTCTTATGATATTCAATGAGGTTTATGTGGTTTATTGGTACGTAACCTTTTCAATTACACCAAAGGCATATACCAGATTCTAGAACTTTCAAATATTGTTGACATGGATCTCATCAAGCGCAAGTATTATGGTAGTCACCTTTCTATCAAGTCGTATGGAATTATTCCTCTTGGTTATGACATTGACTATTCTTCTCCTCATGATCGTTTGATATAGTGGGAAACCCCCCCTATGGACTACACTAGAGTTCTAAAATGCACGTAGATCTAACCGTCTAAAGTCTCCTACTTTTAACAGCTATCCCGACAACACCCCACATTCATGCATAAAATACAAAGTATAGGGATCCGGTAGTCCTACCTTAAACTCCGCGTCTATTGTCGATCCCTTTGCGCCCCGTCATTTCTCGACTGCAAATCTCCTCCCAAGGCTGACCTGCATTCACCAAAAGAAAAACAAGAAACTACGAACATGCATTCTATATATGAATTAGTGGGTTATATGTCATAACAAAATGTAAATCAAACATAAAGATTAAACACATCATATGGCAGGACGAAAAAGTACTTATTTATATTAATCTCACAAAGTCACTTACAAAACAAGATCGACGACTGCTCCTCGAACTTGGTCCTGGGCTCCTCTTCACCAAGCTCTAATTGCTTCCACATATCCTTGTTCTCTCATACTTCTCTCTAGAGAATGGGCATAGGCTTATGGATGAGGGAAAAAGGGCAAGAATAAGGAATTCTGGCTCAAAACTCATAATGTGGCTACAAATTCTTGGGTCAAGGGGGGAAAGAAAAATGGGCAGAGTTTCACTGTTGCTATGTTTCTCCTTGGAATGAGACCCCAAAACCTCTTTTTATATGCCAAAAATATGGTTATTCGGTTGGGTGACGGGCTATAGGCAATTAACTGGTTAGGAAACCACCCAATAGCCCGTAATCTCAATGAATCCCTTGCAAATTTTTATTTTTTGCAAATTTTGTGAGTATACGCGGGCTTTAATGGTGTAGCTAGCGTATGTACATGAGAAGTAGTGGTGTATATAGCATACATACGTGGGAAGTAGTGGTGCAGGGTGCATACATCTTCAAAAAATTGGTTTTTAAGAAGAGCTATTCAATATTGGCTTGGAAAAAATAGTAAGTAAGATGGCCTGCTACTAGGTATGCATGTCTGGTGCAAATTAGGGTTATGCCCCCTAATGTGTGAGGTCAGAAGAGCATCTGATGGCTGAAATACATTACAAATATTTACCAATGTACGAAGCGAGTGAGTCCGGGACTAGAGTTCGGGAGGTGCCATATGCAAAATAACAGTTGTCTCACCGAGGTGAGCATACCCATGCCCGGGATAAAATACATCATGGCTGCCAATCAATTACACTACAGATCCATGTCGTATAACTATATAAATTGTAGCTGCGAGAAATACACAATGGATCTACATCTCAAAATCAAAGATATACATGTATAGTATCCATCTTCAAGAAGCCAACAACGCCTGATGGCTAGAGATGAGGTCTTCAGATCTTGAGCAACAACTTCAAGATATTCACAACTTGGGTAGGAGTCTATTGTGAGTGTACATCTTCACTACCCAAAGGTCTTCGACGACTCGTCGGGGAACAGACAAGAGAATCTCGATGATTAGGCATAGAATTTCATTGATTTTGAACAAGGACTTGGTTGGACTTTAAAGAAGGCCAGGCATGAGGTCAAGAGACAAACTATAGAATGGTCGACTCAAGTTGGGTAAAACTTCCCTTGGACAATAGCACGACTGATGATCAGAATCAGGAAGCATGACATTGACATAAGTTCACGATGCAGGAGGCAACACAAACTCTCCATATGTTTGGAAGAATAACCAAACGGAGGAGGACACATCTCTATGTTACGAGAAGAGATTCCTAAGGTCATATTAAATCCCAAATATTGACGAAAAAATGGAAGGATGTGATTTGTCCAAGGGCAGCTCATTGTGCTACCATAAAAAGAAAATACTTTTCCCATCCTCTTTTTGGGGTATATTTGATTTTTTTGTCTTTTTCAATATTTTGAAAGCTTGAAAAAGAATAAAAGAATGCTACGTTACAAAGGAGGAACGAGTGTCGCAAGAATACTAGTTCCAAGCGCAAGGAACACACTAATGTTCATAGCAAGGAGACGTGCAAGAAAAGGGCACTCAGGGAAAATTTCTCCATGGGTCAGGGTGTCATATCGCAGAGGAAAAGTGCTACAAGGCTTGCGTATAAGGCATGCTTCAAAAATTCAGTTGACAACAACATGGAGCCTACATTAGGCCAAAGACACAGAGATGCAACTGTGATTAGCAAGACACGATGAAACCCCCTTCAATGTATTTTTTACGAGCCCAGAGAAGGTAAACTCGGGGGTTTTTCATTTTTAGAGAGTTTGAAAAAGAATAAAAGAAGACTCCATTGGGGTACCTTTTTCGGCGATAGTCTAGTCGGCTCGAAAAAGGGATAAATTAGCACCAAAAAGACGTCTATTCAAAACCATTTTAACGAGTGCAACACGGACAAGATCACTCGACAATCTTTTCAATTTTAAGGAGTCTCAAAAGAGCTTAACTATGGACTCGCTGCCTTTTTCTAGATTTAGACTCCTTAGCCCGAAAAAGTATAAAATCTACTAAAGAGAACTCTCCTGGCGAGGCGAATCTCCCGAGGTGTACCTTTTTCCTCCTTAATCTACAGGCCAAAAAAAGGGGTAAACTCATGCCAGTAGATGCTTTTCTAAACCAATTAACGAGTGTGAAAGAACAAGGTCAATCAACGATCTTTTCAATTTTAAGGAGTCTGAAAAGAGATTAACTATGGACTCTGTAATGGATTTTCTTATGGACCAGTTTAACGAGTGTGAAGAAACAAGCTCACTCAACGATTTTTTCAATTTTAGGGAGTCTGAAAAGAGATTAACTATGGACTCCGTAATGGATTTTCTTCTGGACTACTTTAACGACTGTGAAGAAACAAGCTCACTCAACGATCTTTTCACTTTTAGGGAGTCTAAAAAGAGCTTAACTATGGATTCCGTGGGGGTTCCTTTTTCGTAAATTTAGTCCCTCGGGCCCAAAAAAGGGTTAAACTTATACCTGAGAATAGTCTTCTAGTGAACCGAAGCTCCTAGAGTATACCTTTGTTCGTACAATTGACCATCCAGACCGAAAAGGGGAAAACTACCACTCGACATTATTTTCATGTTTAGAGAGTCTGAAAAAGGGCTCAAATAAGACTCCAAGAGGTTACTTTTCTCAGTTAATCCGAACGAGATCGAAAAGCATAAATGCAGTCTCGTCGGATGTTGATTTTGAATTTCAAAGTGAGCTTGAAAGACAACAAAGCTTGCTTATGCTCAACATCTCGTGGGTCGATGCCTGGCATCTCCTCGGGGAAGCAGTCCACTCCGACGAAGACATTATCCACGATGCCATGGGTTTTGGAGATATAAATAGGTATATTTTTAATGATGGTTTCCATATTACCCTCAACATAAACGGCGTGCGTAGCCAGAGGATTAATAGGACAAGACCTATCTCTAGTCATAGTCAACAAAAATTCTCATGCCTCTATTCTTCTTAACTCTGGGAGGAAATATGATCTGTGATGGAGATCGTCCCAGGGTCTATTTGGACTAGTCAATGCCTCTATAATAACCTCATCAGAGGGAAAGACCAAGTCTAAAGAATTGATAGTGGCAAGGGAACCTTGAGCCCAGGCAGGTTCGATAACTGGGTCTAACTCTAGTGCAGGAGTCAGATCGGGGTCAGCTGAAGCTTGATGGACTATAGAGTATGAAACTTCTATCACAGACAAGGGTATGGACATGCCATAGTGCCCTATCCCTTCCATCATGGGTGATGGGGAAGGAATAATCCGCAGATCATTAAATTAAGTCATGCAAAATGACGACAATGAAAATATGTTATCCTTGGGATGGTCGGGGACAACCGATATCATTTTGAAATCACTGAAAGGAGGCAGGTAATCGAAATTACCCATGAGAGGTGGGCACAAACCAGCCCCCATAGACATTGGGATGTGGATTATCAATCATCGGGACTGTGGATGCCCCTGATGAAGGGTTAGGTATGGAGAAGGATAACTGATCAATGGTCACAATTTGACCCTCATGTGGAAATAGCAAGACCCAAAAAAATGTGGCAACCACTACATGCATGGAATATGTCAAACGCCTTCCTAACAAGAGGTTGTAGTCAAGAGGTGCATCGACCACTTCAAATTCAATGCACATGGTCTTCCCTCCTAACTACACGAGAAAAGAAGGAATGATTCCATGTGGTCTGAAAGAACAACCAGCGAAAGCCATAAGAAGAGTAGGTGAAGGAGATAGAATGGGTTGGCCAATGGCATTCCAACACGCCAATGACATCACGCATGTCGAGGCACCCTCATCAACCACCGTACAGAAAATATTTTGGGTAGAAGATTTCGTGGGGTGAGCCATTACTATCTAAAATGCGACGTGGTATGGGAGACGAGGCTTCAAGTCAGTTGTATCAAGCATGATAGTTCTCAAATTACATGTCTCAGTGGATCCTAAGGTGGCTAGCAGAGCCTTTCTCTGTGAAGGGCAGCTCTGGAGGACCTCCAAAGAAGACATCGCGTAAGGGGTTTGTGACAAATCCTCCACCACAGAGTAGTTCTGGGAAGCTCTCGCATTTGGATTATGTGAAGCCTTCTTGAATGCCCCTTTTGGGATGCGTATCATTGTTTCACCTATTGTTATCTCGATATGGAGAGGAACATATGGGTTTTTGGCTTCTTTACCCTTTTTAGAAGTACTTGGCGTTACGTAATCATGTGCCCTAGTAGCTATGTGAGCTTCACCTTTCAACATATAGAAATTCGAAGTCGAGGGATTTCTAGACAATGAAGGGTGTCCCTAACTACCCCCATCCGCGTTCATAGAGGGTTGAGTTAAATTTTTCCCATTAGGAAATGGGTTCGTTAACACTGGAGGTTGTTGCTGCACCAATAACTTTTGGGTCTCTATGAATCGAGGGCACAGGTGAGTTAGGTGGTCTTCCACGCAAAGGTTGCATGGATACTTCGACTTCTTTCTCTCTTTGTTTCCCCCACCAACATTATTGGTAGGTTTATTATCCCCCTTACCCTTCTTTCGTTGTTTTTTCTTCCCTTCAGCTTGTTGGTTGGCCTTTGGGTTTGTCGATTGCACGTTGTGTACATCTGACGTATGAGTAGGGGGAGTAACCAAACTAGAGGTTTGGTTGGTCGATGTCTGTTGTATCGACAATTGTTGCAATTGGTTTGACAACGGATCAATGGGATTTTTTTGTGTTGAACCGACAATGTTGCGAGCATGTGGTCCAGACTTATGTCCGGTCTTATCAAGAATATACCATGGTGCATTTGGTAGAAATTCGTAAAGAAAAACAGACTGAGAGTAAATAATCTCTAGCTATTGAGCTCTCAATATCGCTTCTTCCTCTGAAAAGACCCCCGACGTTGCTACGTATAGATGGGGTACCAAAGAATTAAGGAACCATTCTAGCAGGAATGCTGGTGGAACTGGTACTTTAATCAAACTCTTTTGGTGTCACCATTCTTGGATGTGATCAGAGATATGATCAGCCTTTATCTGCTCAATGTTGGCCAACAATTCTGTGTTGACATCGTATCTCACAGGTAGTTGAAAATGATTTAAGAAAACCATTTCCAATTCGCCAAAAGTAGAGTATCTTGAGCGGTCGAGCTCAATGTACCATTTCACAACACTCTTGATAAGAGTGCGTTGAAATAGACGCAACTGGACAAAGTCGTCTCTCAAAGAGTTGGACGAGCACGATAAGTGAAAGGTAGTCACGTGATCACCTGGATCTTCATTAAGCTTTCCTTTAAACTTTAGAATGGTCGAGGGAAACTTGGTCGGCATAGCAGGCCAATGTGGATCGTGACAGATTACGCCATTCAATAATCTTGACAAGTCTGGCAAATGAAAAGTTGCCAGAAATGGTAGCTTAGGTTGTTGAGTATGTACAGGAGGATAGGAGCCTAGGATTTGGCTAGCACCATGTTGCCAGGAAAAGTTATGTTGCTGGCATGTTTTCTGGTAAAAACCATGGCCTAGGTCGACAGTCAGATGCTGTGCTTGTTGAGACATCATCGGTTGACTCATGTAGTAGGATGTTGAGGGCTGAGAAGGGATTGCTCCCGACGTAGTGTTCCAAAGGTCCTTGAAAGGATTTCCCCCTGTCAATTCGATGGGCATAGGTCCTAAGCCTTTCTCGGGGTTCCATTTACCATGGAAGGGTTTCCCCTGGTCGACATCCCTGACGAGGGAACTGATCCCTGCCACAGATTCCAAGGTCCTTGAGAAGTGTGTTCCCCCTGTGTAGGATTTTGTGATCCAAAACTAGGGTTGTCCCCGACTGAGATGGTAGTTGACAAGAATGCATTGTTACCAAACGCGTCGAACAAAGAGAACGACAAATAACCCACTAGTGTGGTACTAGAAGAATTTCCTTGACTACCTGCTCCGAACAAGTTGTAATTCATGTTTGTCTAGGCGGGCTATTGAGAAGCACCACCAAGCGAGGGGGACGATGGAGGTATATGACCCCCGCCATAAGGGAAAGCGTTATAGGGGATGAAGTGGCCCCCATGGAACCTTGCAGAGGAGCACTAGAGATCCCTTCCCCTACACCCAAAGTCTGTAGGGTGGAGTAGGAGAGGATCGATTTCGTGTCAAAGCTAGGCATCTCGTATGAAAATGGAATGCCCGTTTCACTTTGTGTAAATGACTTAGTGATCGTCGCCATGTACGACATCGAACCATTGCCTGAGGTAGAGGCGGTCGATACCATGGTGGCCCAGACCTGCGAAGGTGAGTTAGGAGGTGGAACGCCCCCGATTGTGGCAGCCATAGAGGGAGTATGAGGACTCCCTGATGAAGTAGAAACATTTGCTTCCATCGCTACTCGCAGGACTATTTGGTGCTTGGGATGCATTACCCTTGGGGGGGCTAGTTGTATCAAAAGTGGCACTGACAATTCAGTGATAGGAGGGTTATATGGACCGAGAGCTTCCGCTCCAAGGTCAAAAATAGTCGGTTCCTCTGGAAATGAATGTTCTCCTGTCGGATTTGTCTCGGGTACAGTTTCCTATGGCCCGGTCGCCTCAAAAGACCCCTGCTGGTCTAGTCTTCGCCTTCGCGGTGGCGGTGGTGGCTCCAAGTTAACCGGCGGCAGGCCCAAAATCCTTCGTGAATGGAAGATCTCTTGATCTTCCACTGTGGGAGAATATCAATGACACGCTAGGGATTTCTAACATTCAAGACCAAAACACGCACTAGAAAATTTCCTAGAGATAAAGCAATCAAACCATTACAACTATTTGGAAGAACAGTTACACCAGCCAACACTAGAGAAACTTATCGGTGCAAGTGCAACTTGAATGCGGAAGCACCCTCTGGGTATACTCTGCAAAGCGTGGCCCGATGTCTACCCTAGGTACCACAGTATACCCCTGCAGTCACCCGTGTAAGTCCCTAAAGTAAAGGAAACTAGGTTTCCAACTCGTGAACAATAACCAGGCGGGTACAGTCGATGGTTGGGTGGACCGCAATGAGCAGGGTATGAAGCCCGAAACCTATCGAGGGTATTGAAAGAAAGTGTTTCGAAAGATGATTGAGTACCTCGAATGGATTCGAGACCCACAAATCTCCATGGAAAATGAGATCAACATAATCCCAAGATAAGTCCTCTATATACGTTTCTCCGCTACGATTGGTCCAACTTTGGAGGGGTTACCTCCGCTACCTTTCCGCATGAGACCTTGTGTTTAGCCCCTGTGTTAGTGGGGGGTCCCAGATAGTTTCCACGTCACTGGAATTTTTCACTCCCTAGCACATATTCCTATGTTTGTTTTGTGGCCTTGAAGAGTTTCCTCTCCAACCTAAATCAAGGCTCTAGCCTAATCTAGTTAATGGAACCTACAAACACAAAGTCTAATAAATTTTAATTAAGCGTTGATTTTAAGTGGTTTGTCTTAAATCAAAGGAACGGAAATGAAACTGGTGTTGTTTGTTAAGAGACAAAAGAGAAGAACAAATGTTGGAAACAAAATTACTTCTTTTTCAACAAACAAAGATTTGCAAATTGAACACTCTTTAACCAACTTTTCTAACTAACTTTTCTCTCTAAGATATTTTAAAAGAAAAACTCAAAACTGAATTTCGCTCGAATGTGAGTTACTTAAATTCCTAAGTATTCAGTAAAGAACTTAAGAAAACACTCTTCTTCCTGAAAAAACAACTAACCTAACTACTTATCCAAACAAGAAAATGAAAACTTTTTTTTTTATATGCTCCAAAATAAGAAACTTGAAAATGAATTCTTTTCTTTTCTTCTAAAGAAAGTAAAAAGAGAAAGAAACAACAAGACAAGACCCAAGAAACTGACTTAAGACCTACTTCGGATCACAAGGAGTCACTGAAAGAACCACTAAGGCTGAGACAGAAAAGACTCACAGAATCATCACAAAAACTGTTTCAACAAAAACACAAGCAATCATTAAAAGATAAAGAAACCGACGTCAAACCTAGGCTCAAAGACTGTATCTACAGAGACTAGGACTAAATCAAGAAACCTCTGAGAAGTTAGACTTCAATTAGGGGAGAGGATGTTTGCCTCTCCTTAATAGAAGACTTCCTGACACAGGCACGCTACTGACACTTAAGCAACATGTGTATGTATGCGGGTTGTCCAAAGGTAGGGTGTGTATGTACGCAGGCAAACTTTCTGCAGGCCGCGTACATCTTTGTAACTCCTTAAAAAAAATAAAACAACAGTCCAAGGAACAAGGTAGGGAATACTGGTATGGCAGACCAGAATCCCTTAAAGACATAGTAACTTACAGATAACTCAAAGAGGTAATTAAACCAATTAAAACACCCAAAAAGATCCCAAAAAAACTCTATAGGCTCCTCAGTATGGTTGCCAATTCTTCTATAGTGGGAAAACCCCCCTACGGACTACACTAGGGTTTTAAAGTGCAGGCAGAGCTAACCGTCTAAAGTCTCCTACTTTTAACAACTATTCTGACAACACCCCACATTCATGCATAAAATACAAAGTATAGGGATCTGGTAGTCCTACCTTAAACTCTGCGTCTGCTGACTTCAAATCTCCTCCCAAGGTTGACCTGCATTAACCAAAAGACAAACAAGAAACCACGAACATGCATTCTATATATGAATTAGTGGGTTAGATTTCATAACAAAATTTAAATCAAACATAAAGATTAAACACATCATATGGAGGGATGACAAAAGTACTTCTTTATATTAATCTCACAAAGTCACTTACAAACGAGACCGGAGACTTCTCCTCGAACCCAGTTATGGGCTCCTCTTCACCAATCTCCAATTGCTTCCACGAATCCTTCTTATCTCATACTTCTCTCTAGAGAATGGGCATAGGCTTATGGATGAGGAAAAAAGGGCAAGAATAAGGAATTTTTGCTCAAAACTCACAATGTGGCTGCAAATTCTTGGGGCAAGGGGGGAAAGAAAAATGGGCAGAGTTTCAGTGTTTTTATGTTTCTCCTTGGAATGAGACCCCAACACCTCTTTCTATATACCAAAAATATGGTTATTCGGTTGGGTGATGGGCTATAGGTAGTCAATTGGTTAGGAAACCACCCAATAGCCCGTAATCTCAATGAATCCTTTGCAACTTTTTTATTTTTTGCAACTTTTGTGAGTATACGCGGGCTATAATGGTGCAGCTAGCGTACGTACACGAGCAGTAGTGGTGCAACTAGCATACATATGCAGGAAGTAGTGGTGCAGGGCGCGTACATCTTCAGAAATTTGTTTTTTAAGAAGAGTTATTCACTATTGGCTTGGAAACAATAGTAAGGAAGATGGCCTGCTGATAGGTATGCATGTTTGGTGTAAATTAGGGTTATAAATCCGTGTGAGAATTTAATCAATAAAATCCATTTGGATATATTGACTAGGCTTCTATAAATATACAATGTATCGCAAGAGCTTGGCTCTTAGCCAAGAAACTCCTTTTGCATTCTCTGCAATTCAGGAAAGAAGAGCATGGCATATTAAGGAAAATGCAACTCAACCAAGAGGGTATCCCAGAGAAAGGCTAGGAGGTGCTGGTCTCCTGAGCCGCACATAATTTTTTTTTAATGATATTCAATAGATTGGTGGCTCACAAGCAAATCCAAAGAAAATCAGAGAACTCATGAAGGTGGATGCACTTACCAATGATGAAGTCAAAATGATTTTTTATTACAAGTTTTGAGAAAGACAAATAGTTCCTCCTGAGCGAACTACAACAGTGTGCAGAAGACCAACGCGAGAATATCTTGAGGCTGAGAACGTGGTTGATGCTTGTATCAATTCTGAAAGTATCCCTTGAATTTTGTGGCTCTAAAGGAGCTGAAAGTCGTGACCATATTTGGTTGCTACAGTTTGTCAGCTATTGAAAATCAACTTATTAGAGTGATGGATTCCCCACATCAGATGCATTGTGAGGATGGTGATCCTAAGGATTTGTCGAGATAGTTTTCATAACAGTTACAGTCCGAGAGTGCACTTTCCAACCTTCAAAAACACGTGAACGATCTACAGGAAAAAAGGATTGAATTGTGAGGAATAAGATTACTACTCACTATTTAAAACAGTGATGAAGTTCCAAAATGAAAACTCATAAGTATATTATCAATATTATAAAAAATGTTGTGAAAATAGAGATAATAGATGGAAAAACTCATACGGATGTAAGCATGGAGAGTAAAAGGTATATTTGTGGATACCTAAAAACATAACTAATGTGTATATGTGATACTAATAACGAATTATCCAAATCAAGTTTTTTTAGTTTGAACGGTTCAAGACAGTTTGCATAGGCCAATTCGTTCTAGAACTACCCTAACTACTCATCCAACCATTTAAAGGAAGCAACACACAACCATTTGAAGAGGAATTTTTTTAAAGAAGAGAATTTTAAGAATGAATTTAGAGAAAGTTTGAGAGAGAAACTTTGGCAAAAAACTCAGAGAAAGGTATGCTTGGAGTGCTATGAGGTCTGCTTCATTTCAGTCTTCCTTTACATATCCAACAGGGATTGATGGAATTGTTGGCAGCAAGAGGTCTAGTGAAGCAACGAGAAGGATAAAGTGAGGATGAACTTGTTGGATTTCATAAGTTTTTCTCCTTATGATTCGCCTTCATGGCTCCATTCCATTTCTGGATCATCTTTCGTTTTCTTTTCCGCTCTTGGTCTCTCTATTGTAACAATGTTCTAGGGTAGCTAAAGATCATATACCTGGCCCTAGTCTATGTAGGGACATGTAGGTTCGAAAATTCAAGAGTTGTATGGAAAACATTTGAAATGAAGATCAATTTCTTTTCATTATGAACTATCTCTTTGTTATTTCTTTAAAATCCTTAGTTTTCCTCATCTTCTTTTAATACAACATTAAAGATAAAAATAAAAAAAGGACAAACAAAACATGTTTATTTTGTAAATAATCATGTGTATAAAGTTTTATTTATTAGCTTGTTAATGTGTATAAACTTTTCTTTTTGCTTACTTTGCTATTTTGATCTTTTTATTTTATTTTATTACATCCTAACTTCTAAAGGAAAATATAAAAATATTGTATCATTAAAATGTTATTCCTTTATAGTCTTCAAACTAATGGTTATTCAATAAACTTTTCTTTTAATTAAATCACTTTAAAACTAACATAATTGTATTAACTTTTTCTAGCTTTTGGTTAATCTTGCTTTAGTTATTGCTAAAATAAATACAAAACATTTGCCTTTTTTTATTTTGATTTTTTACATTTTCTTTATTTAATTTTTGTTACTCCAAATGTATAAAACATCACGTAGAAGTAATTAAATTGTAAAATAGTATAAAAATCATAAATTAAATAAAAAATCAAACATTATTAAAAGTAAAATTGCAAGGCAAAAAAATTAATGCTTGGACTGTAGGTTAGGGGAAAATTGGCCTAGAGTTCAATGCACTTTCTTGTATGGGGGTTTAAGCCTAGGGTGATATTCTCGTCTCTTCTGGCGTAGCCCCACAAGAGGTTGAAAATGTTGGTGTTGGGAACTCTCTAGTCCCTCGATGTCAACAGTTGGTCCAACCAATCCATATCGATTAGACAGTCATATGATCCCAAAGGTATGATATTCAAATCTTCCCTGGTGCTTAATACATTCATGTCCATTGGGAATGCCTTAACCATCTCATTAATCTTCCTTTTAGCTCCTGTAGCTAGTTGCACCATCCAAGTTTTACCAAGATTGCTTCTTGGTAAATGAAATCTTCCCACCATCTTAGGATCTAGATAACTATGAATAGCTCCTAAATCAATCAAAATAACAATGAGTTGGTTGTTGATCTTACCTTCCACTTCAATCATATGTGAATAAAACTGTAACATCCAGTTCAACTGATCACATTTCATACGTTGACTTATTCTTTGATGACACTTGCAAGCAAGTGATCTGGTTAAAAAAATGGTACTTTATGATTATCAGTTTTGGCTTGTGTGTTTATGCTATGATCATGTTTTGGAAATTGATATGTTATTTATATTGATGTATATCACTAACATATATTATGATGAGGTTTCATGAGTGTACAGGAACAATGGCATGATGAGGATGTTGATGGCATCGATACACTTTATTGGACTCCGGATTGAGTCTGGGAGTGGAATAGTTTCTTTGGTTATGAGTACTTGATTTTATATGTATATATTATTGATGATGATTTCAATATGGATTTCATGTATATAAGTTATTAACATTATATTTTTCAGTGGATGTAGGCATGGCGACGCTTACTAATCTGACTTACATATGGATTAAAGGGGTTATACACATATATCATATGGATGATGAAGAGGTGTGGCAACGTCCCTGTCACAACCTACTAGCACTCTCGTCGTGACCTGAACTGAAGGTTAATGACTACCTTGTTCTAAGAGATACATGATGTCATGAGGGAAGAATGAGACAGTCGCTCGCAAGGATTTCTAAGGGGTGTGCAATAAGGAATATTCCTTATTCCTCAATAATCCTTTAGTCTCACACAAGGTTGACAAGTGGAGTATTAACTCCAAGAGTCAAACAACTTCCAAACTAAGTCAATGGCGAGTGGAACCCTTGGAGCAGAAAGGTGCATCTTTAAGGGCATGTCACATGAATAAATTTATGAGTCAATAAAAATATAGAATACCTTAGAAAATAAAATGAACACTTATAATTTGTTAGAGTAGAGAATAAAACAATTATTTAGAACTGATAGAAAGGATAAATGAATTTAGATAATTTATATTATATTATGAAAGGGAACATAATAAAATATAAGTTTAATTGGTATACCTAATAAAAGTTTAGAAATGGGTCTAAGGGAGATTAGACTAAATAAAAATCTAGAGAAGGGTGAATACATTAAGACATGTGCACAATATGTGCATGAAATTAATAAAAGGACTTTTTAAATTAGAAGAAAATTAATTCATGAGAGGATGGGTAGTCAACATAGAGTGACAATCCTAATTCATTCTAGACTCTAAATCCTATCTAAGAAAAGAGTCTCAATCAAACTCCAAATCTAAATTAATTAGGAGACACAATAAAAGGGAAATTGGGGAACTAAGGGACAACTAGGAGAAAATATAAGAACTAATTGAGGAATGTGAGGGAAAATGCATAATTATTTAAATAAAAAAGGATTAAGCATGTGCAACTTGGGGAAGTGTGACATGTGTTGGGGGTGAATAATATTTAATTTAATTATTGAAAATTAGCTAATATTGCATGAGAAGACAAGTGTCAAACAATGTTTTTATAAAACAAAGCAAAGGAAGAAGGAAATACACCCTATTGCTCGATGAATGGAATTCTATTGAAATTTCTATTGACTAAATTTGCTTGTGTGAGTTGGGCTACAAGATTTTGCAAGAGGTAGAAGCCTCTCCTTGTGAGGAAAATCTTGAGCTAGTTTGGATCTGAATTTCTTTGTGCAACCCCTTTGTGTCTCGGGGGGATAAGGGGCAAGCAGAGTATGTTAAGAACCAAACATCAATATAGCATATAAAAACCTCAGCAAAAGTACTCAACGCCTTGAAAAAGAGATAATTTTAGATAATAAGCCTCTTCGAGGGGGCAACCTCCTTTTACCCCACTTAAATGTTCAAGTACAAGAT
>ML799073.1:350264-361297 GCA_009831015.1 Picea engelmannii | reverse complement strand
GGAAGGAGTAAGCTAAAGCAATTCGCGAAGAATAGTTTATATGTAGCGAAAGTCTAATGGCCTTTCGGTATAAAAGACCCCCATTTCTTAAAAACGACGAAGACCATTCCGGATACAAATCCAAATTCATATATGTTAATAATTCCTCAAAGTTCTAAGTCAGACCAGTCAACTCAGAGTTCGAAGAGTCCTGGCTATTTCGTATTTAGTCATATTTATACCACAACGTTTTTTTTCAATTTAGATTTTTCCAATAATTTTTTTGTCCAAATCATATCAAATCCAAATCCAAATTCGTAGATGGTAACGACGCCTCAAAGTTCTTAGTCGGACCAGTCAACTCAGACCTGGAAGAGTTCGTGGCTATTTCGTTTGATTATGTATCTCATTAACATAAGGGACTGGTAAATTGGTATATCATGCTTCGGCCAAGGCCTAATATTAGAAACACAATTCAAATAAACTTGTTTTTATTAATAATCACCATATCAGAAGCACAAATTAAGGATGTCCATGTCATATAAATTGATGATGCATGGGCACATTTGATGTATCAGTGGGAACAAAGAACCGAAACGAATGCTATGGATGTGGGAGCATTAACCTTCTTGTCGCTTCAATTATTCTGGCATAAGCGGACTCATTCTTTTGGCTGCACGGTTTAAGCTCAATTGTGATATTGGATTGATGCCAGGCGAATAAGAGAGTTGGTTCGGTAGTGTCATCGGATCTAGTTGGTTCGATACTTATCCTAGGCATCTGGATATAGCATGGATTTTTTTTTTTTATTTCTCACTATAATTGTATTTAAATTTATATTTCATGATTTTTAAACATTTAAATCATATTTTATAATACAAGAAACATTGAAATGTTTTATGTTTTTCAATTATTACAAATACAATTAATAATATAAAAAATATTAAAATGTTTTATCCTTTTTTATTTAGTTTTACATTATATAATTTAGTCTTATTTTAGTTTTAAATCATTATTTTATCAATTTTCAAATATAATTAATAATATAAAAAACATTAAAAAGTTTTACCTTTTTTTATTTAGTTTTACAATTTATATAATTTAATCTTATTTAGTTTTAAATCATTATTATTTTTATTATGAATTTTCAAATTCACCAAAGGCAGGGACTACCGTTGCCTTGCAACACTTGTTTAAGTATATATATTGTTCTCAACGAAATGAATTTTGTATTCTTAGTTTAGGAAAAGTACTTATTTAAGTGTATGTTCATATTGTTAAGGATTGCGTATATACAAGGTCAGTTTATGACTACTATAACAATGTTTATAATTCTTGGTGTTTATCTACTCTTTGATGATCAGTGAAATGGTGGTTGTCACAATTCTAATGATATAGACCTTAAATTTTATCTATCTAGACAAGCTTATAGGTGAAATGTATGTTTAACTTATAAAAGATTTACATAGTAAATTCAAAATAGATTTATCTCGAGAAATTTGTGGAATTAAATAAAAATTATTTAATAATTGAAATCTAAGTGCAATAAGTGCTTTAGCATATAAAAAGTTGTGCAGGTTGCGTAATCTCAGTTAATGTAGATAAGATAAATTGTCTTGTGTATTTTAATTGTCATATGAGATAGAAATTTTAGAAACATGTTAGAACACAATTTATTTGACAATAGAAAATTACTTAGGTAATAGTCACTACTTAAAAAATATATTATTGTATAAATGCTACAATCATCATTTTCACTTACTCTATTTTGGTCTTTATTCTGGAGAGTTATTACATAAACTTGTCTTTCTTGTTATCCAAAGCTGTTTAGATCCTAGGTACATTTATGCCCATGTCCCCCACTATTTCATCTTGTTGTACATTGTGAACAATCCTCACTTTTTCACCTCTGTGAGGGAAATCTATGTACATATTATCTCCCCCACAACCCCAACATTAAATAGGTGGTTTCCTTGGTATATTCCCCATTGTCTTAGTCATCTTGGGTTCCTTAGGAGTTGGTTGTCCTTGAGAATTATTTTGGAAGAATGGTGGCTATTTCCCCTTCCTCCTTTGTTCCATCTTGCTCTTTTTATTGTCTTCCCACGCCTTTTGGAAAGTTGGTCTTCCTCTATGTTGATCATAAAGGAATTTAGCTCTCATTATGGTTTCCTCTAGTGTCTTGGGATCATCATATTGTATCTTGTCATTGATAAATGATGGGAGCCCACTTAGGTACCTTTGAATCTTAACTTGTTCATCCTTGATGAAATAAAAAAAAAATAGTAGCTCTAAGAACCTCCTTTCATACTCATGTATGGTCATACTCCCAAGCTTGAGTTCAAAGAAATCCTTCATCTTCTTATCCTAGACTCATTTGGTTAAGTATTTCTTTTGGAGATACCTTTTGAATTCTCTTTAAGTATTCTTTCTCTCATCAATGTGTTGCACTTTCACAAACCGATCCCACCACATTGATGCTTTTCCTTTGAGTTGATATGTGAAAATTCTTCCTTCTTCTTGTGAAGAGTAATTATGCAACTGAAAATAATTTCTCATGCCTAACAACCAGGTCTCAACATCCTCACCCTTCTTGTGTTCACCATCAAATGTAGGTGGTTTGATTTTATTCATTTCTCCCTATAGCTCATCCACCCCAGACTTCTTCTTATGCTTCCTGACAGGGGATGGATTTCACCAATTGTGTGTTCTCTTAGTCGAATTCCTTGGAGAGTGATGATGGTGCCTACTAACACTTATGGTTCTTATCCTCTCATTATGAGACCAACAAATTCCTTATTTTCTTAACTTAGTCTCCTTATCAATCTTCTTCTCTATTCTGTCCAAGATCTACACTAACTTGATGTTAAAGCCATCTTACTGCTCCTTGGATTTCATAAGATTCTCTTTATCATCTTCATAACTTTGTAAATCCTTTTGCAAAATTTTTATGGTCTCTACCAAGTTCATCCTCTCTTCCTTTCCTTCTTCTCCATGCCCTTTGGATTCTGTTACTGCAGCACCCACACCCATACCAAATATTCCTCCCTTATCTTCATAATTGTAAGTTCCTTGGGAATCATCCATGTCTTGGTTTAATGATCTTCCTATTGAATTTATATTACGTCAAATTATGTTCTTGGTTCTGCAAAATGTGTATGCAACATGATTTTTAAGGCTACAATAATTTAAAAATTCCATCATTTTATACAACATTATGTTCTTCAAAATTTTATCAGAAATAATTTATTTTTTATTTCTTGTGAATTCTTAATATTTTGTTTTTATACATTCTTGAGTGAAAACATCGAATCCTTTGTCCACAAATCCTCATGATTAATTCTCATGTCTCCCTTTAACATCTTTGAGTAGGAAGACTATTAATGGCATGACAGGGAAGATAATTTTGTTAGCTCGAGCATCCTATCTTTGATTCTTAGCCACTGTCTGATTATCTTCGATTTAGATCTTGACCGTTAAAATATTTCACCGCAGCTCTAAGGTCTTCAAACTTCCGCAACCTCCAAAATACACTCTCGTTTTCTACCGCCCTTAAATTTCTCCCATACTTAGAAACTTTTCTTAAGTTTATCGCAATTTCATGAGTCCATTTCATTCATGTTATAGCTTTTGCCTCCTCCAAAAGGCACTGTGGTGTTCCATTGTATCCATTATACACATATAATTAGACATTTTCTCTGAGATATCACTGCAAGTTCACGATTATTTTCTTATTCTTCATCACCTCCACGATATCCTTCACACTCACAAAGTCTTGACAATTAGTCAATTTTTGAAATTTCACCGCGGGTTCGAGTGATCCCATATTTATTTTACTCTTAGGACTCCATCCACCCATCAACCCAACCAATCCTTAGGAATTAGCTAATTTTTCACTTCTTACCATACTTTTACGGGTCCGCAGGGATACCATAGCTCTTTCAATACCCATGATATTCTCACCGCTCTGCAATAGCTTAACACTTAAAAAAAATTCCAAGATCTTACCATGGTTTCGTGGGATTGATAGTTGGCCTGTCACATGGCTCCACATCACCTGCCAACTGTCATCCCATCCAATATGTACCTGCAACCATGACACTACACATTTTTCTTCTACCACATCAACTAACATGTGGCCTCCACATCATGCCGACGTCATCGTACGATAAAATACTCAATTTTTTTTACCAAAATTTTCAAATTTCACTTGTTTTCAAAATTTCCAAAAATGCTCAATATTACTTAATTTCCAAAATATTTCAATGGACACCATTGAAAATATATATTAGCTTCATATGAACAAATTTGGCCCTATGAAATTCGTCATCTTTCTCATTGAATCTCCATAAATTTATTGGAAAAATTTTGAGGCTTTTTCCCAATTCCGCTTTTTTTTTATCGACCACCATTGAATATTTGTGTATAGTTATATATGATCAATTTTGGCCCTATGTACACCAATTTAAAATTGGAAAATGAAATTTGAACCCCTCCCCCCTTTCCTTCCTGTTAAATTTCTCCATAATTCCACTACTGAAACTGGAAATTTGCTCAATTTCATCCAATTTCACCTAGGCACACCGTGAACACAAAATTCAACCAATTGCAAGCTCGAATTCACCCAATTAAATATTTAAATTGGAGAAAGTTAGTTTATGGGCTCGAGTCTTTCAAATTACCCATGAAATTTCTCAAATTTCACCGTAGTAATTTAATCAAACAAGTTGCAGACACACTCTTTCCGACATTTCTGTCAAACAATTTGCCTGCATAATCTGCTATTTCACTTCTACGTTCTGATAAATGGCCAATGTAGGCTTAGTGTTGAAAACCGGGCTTTGATACCACATTTTAGCATCCCTACACTTCTGTTGGGAAATGCCACACAAAATTTTCCAAACTTTGGTACCATTTAAGTAACTGATATACTTTTGCAAATGATCAGATTAATGAAAGATAATAATCTAAAAATGCATAAAATCATGCAGAATAATAACCATGTACACATGCAACTTATATGGGGAAAATCTAAAACAAAAAAATGATAATTAACACACAATAAATTAAACAACATCATAAATGGAACTTATTTTTTTATAAAAGAACACAAAATTTGTGCAGACCTTCCATGTTCCTCCTAGCCTTAGACTGCATTTCTCATAAAATTTTAGCAGTGGGTCATCCCTGAGCTAGGGCTAAACTCTACCCGGGTAAGGAAATCCTAACCATGCTAAGGTATTTCAGAAAACATAAAACACATACTAAAGTGCCAAATCAAACTGATATCCTAGAGTCTCTCATTCCCCACATGCCTATACCACCCCAGGAAGTGTTCCCCTTCTCTACTCAACAATCCTTCAGCTTCCCCACTTCCCTTTTGGGGCTTCAACAACAATCCAAACATGAAGTCTCAAAGCCATGTTGTTGCATCTTGGTACCTTGGGAAACAATTCCCCAATAATTCGATCCACTGGAGAGAATTCTCATGAGCTTGAAAACCCGCTTCTTCAATGTCCTATGAGCATGAAAACTCGCTTCTTCAATGTCTTATGGGCCTGAGAACCCACCTCTTCAATCAAGTTCCAATGCTCTCCCTTGTACACGTACACTTACGGTAATGGTATCATGAAAGTCCTGATGACAACAATGAAGTGAGGTCCAAATAAAATGGTGGATGACTAAGCTAAAGTCCCCAAAAATTATGTTTATGTTCCCAACTTGACACTTTTCATGTTGGAAACTACATGGGCCACACATGGGTTCCATCACATGGTGATACATTTCTTCATAGGGATTTAGGATAAAATGCATTATCCCCTACTTTAGACTTTAACTTTAGGAATATTGATAAAATATTCCTTTTTGGCTTAAGCCCTCTTAACTTAGCCCCTTTTCTAGAATCTTATCCCCCCCTTTCCCATTATAGTGGATTTTGTCCCCCCATCCTCTTTTACATGGTTGGTATGCACCAGTGATGTGTTTTCATTAAAGCTGAGTGTGATTGCATTTACAAAAAAATTAGGCTAGCTAGCCTTTCAACTTCTTGCTCACCAACCTAATAACCACATAGGCACTTTGGCCTCAAAATACATATATACAAAGGCACTCAAATATCTAAGTATCCTAGCTCACCAACCTATATGTACAATTACATTATATTTACAATGGGGTTCAACCTAGGGGTATTACATATGTATTCTTTGTTTCCCTATGTAACATGACTGCTTGTTGCCTTTTTTTCATAGCTCTTTTCTTCCCTTTTTTACTTTTCTTTATATATATATTTTTATTTAGTAAGTAAAGGAGGAATATGAATTAAGGATGTTAATAATATATTTTTTGTTTCTCATGATGTATACGAAACAAGTGAAATCAAACTAATGCTTTTGTTAAGGAATATGATCTTCAATATAATACTTGAGTGGAAAAGGTTTGTCTTGCCTTGAAGTTCCCCCAAAGTTTCAATGATTCCAAAGGAAAATGGGTAATGGTGGATGGAAAAAATAGTAAATGGAATTTAGGTGAACATGATAAGGAAGTGAGGTGTGAAGGAAAAATTTTCAAGAGTTCAACGTTCATGAATTTTGAAGTTAGATGATTGCAAAGAAATAGAGATTGATTACCCAACTATATTTGTCAATACATAATGATTTGATCATAGAGACATGTACTAATTCTTTGATTACATGAATATGAAAAGAAATATACTAAAAATCACTGAAGGGATGTTAATCTAAGGATTTTGGTAGCAAACAATAATGTGCAACTAAAAATATAAAATAATAATTTTCTACTAGAAGGACTATATAATCTTTGTGGATGTCTGAAATAAGGTTATTGATGTTGAATTCCGAACTCTAAAGAGGAGGGGTTGATCCATTGAAAAATGTGAATGCAACAAGAAAAATGGAATGTTGTGTGGATGAATAAACAAAGGCAATTGTCTCAAGCTCTATAATGAGATAGTATTTTTCAAGGATGAAACAATCTTTGTTGCAACTTCACATAGATTTTCTCTTTTTGAAACAATTATCCCTGCTTACTCCAAGAGTCAATATGCCCCTTTAATTTGCAGAAGAAATCAAAAGGCTAAAAACATTGTACATAAGATGAAACCATGGAGTCTTCAAGCATTCCAAATCTATGGTACGATTTTTTTCATGTGAATGAATGTGCCGAAGTTGACCATGAGAAAAAATCGTTGGATTACCAACCATTGATGTATGCCATTAACCAATGCGAGACAACTCATCATTGATGAGAATGAGTTGAGTCACCTGCAAAGTCTAACAATTAGGATACATTGGTGCATTCCCACTATTTTCAGCGAGGAAACTTTCCATTAATGCATGCAAACTCCAAGGTACTATACAAATCTATATCCTCGAACCCAAATAATGTGTTGAATTTGATGGGACAAGACTTATTACAAGGAGGGCCTTAATTAATCCCACATCATCTCGCAATAATAAAAAAAAAATGATTTTGAAGAACCATAATTTTAAAAACTCAATTGACAACATGATGCAAAAATGTGAACTCTGTTGGCATGTTTTTAGACAGAGGTAGAGTATGCATGTTTGTAATTGATGGTGAAGATCAGCACGATTAGTAGCATAGCGATAATGGAAAGATCAACAATGTAAGCTCAGAAGGAGGAAAACTATCAAAGCATGAAAAAGGTGGAAAGATCAGCAGTGTAAGCTCAGAAGGAGGAAAAAAGTCAAAGCACAACAAAGGTTTCATTTTAGAGTTTCACAGATCGGGAAATCCAAAGGAAAGAGGTTGAAACTCACGATATGCGAAATTGCGATAACAATCCTGACCGTTGGAGTCATAGGACACGTGGCAAGTGATTGGAATTTTGCTGACTTGCACATTGGAGGAGTCAACGGAGCATGGTGTGGGAACTCGCGATATGCGAGATCACGAAAAGATCTGGACCATCAAATCATCGAGATCATGGACCGTTGATTAGGCATGACGAAGGCCCATGAAGTTTCAAAATCGCGATAAGATCTTGATTGTTGATTCAAGAAGGACATGTGGTGAAATTGCAATAATATCTGGAACGTTGGTTCCATAGGACACATGGCGAAAGATCATCGTTTCGCTGACTGGAAAGTCAAAGGAGCAAAGTGCTTGTTTGATTGGAAAGTGGTCATATCTTGTGGTCACATTGTCGAGAGCTGGAGAGCAGAGCTAGAGAAGCCAAGCTCTATTTCGGAGTTCGTAACATGGAGAGTCGAGAGGACTCATCACAGAATACCCAAGACACAAAAGTGTGAAATGCATTTTTGAATAAGGCTGTGGTCACAGCTAGTGGTTACATCTACAGAAGATGGAGGAAGAAGCTAGCGGTGTTAAGCTCCATCTCAGAGTCTCGGCGATCGCGACTTGGAGTATCGAGAACCTTCATCACAGGAATCGTGATATGCTAGATCGTGATGAGATCTGGACCGTCAGATCATTGGAGATCTCGACCATTAATCAGGCTCGATAAAGTTCATAAGTTCACGATATATGAAGCACCTTTTGGCACAGCCTGTGGTCACCTCTGGTGGTCATGTGAGGGGAAGAAGCTAGCAGTGCTAAGCTCCATCTCAGAGTTTCGATGATCACGACTTGGAGTGTCGAGACCCTTCATCATAGGAATGCCAATATGCGAAATAAAGAAATTCAAACTCTGTTTAGCGCTCGGTCACATCTAGTGGGTATATGAGATAAATGCGAAATCCTGCGGATTTAATCCAATTGTGCTAGTTAATTGGAAACTTGATCAAAGGGTTACTGTTTCACCTCATAGGTAATCGATCAGTTATGATTCAGTTAGCAGAAATGAATCATGATTCTTGGGCAGTTGGTGATTCAGTTGCTGATGCGTTTTCTTGGAGATTCAAGGTGTAACTGAATAGGTGGTATAGGATAAAATGGAGATGTAATGACTTTGGAAGGTTGGTCGTTCTGAATGAAAAATGAGTTGAAATGTAAGAAAGTGAAAATTACAGTATGCGCAGTGTGAGATAAAACTCAGAGATGAGTAACAGATGAGGAATAGACAGAAGCAAGAGAAGAGTTGCAGAACATCTTGAAGCAGAGACTAATTGCAGAATAGACAGAGGAAGAGAAGAATTACAGAACAGACAGAGGAAGAGAATAATTGCAGAACAGTTAGAAGTAGACCAGATTTTTAGAACATAGAAGAAGTGGTAAGAATTGATTTATGTGTGTTGTTAGTTATTCAATCATTTATTTATAATCAGGGAGGTAGGGTGGTGCTAGGGACAATTGTGGTCCTCTGATATTCGATTTAGTGCTTGAATATTGGGAGTTGTAGCTTCCATCTAGTTGTGGCTAGAAAACAGGGTGGTAGGGTGGTGCTTGGGAAAACTTAGGGTTTTCTGTATACAAGTTGGTGCTTGTATAAATCCAGTTGGTGCTGGAATATTTAGGGAGTTGGTGCTTCCTTATAGTCGGTGCTAGAGAAACTAGAGAGTTGGTTCTCTCAAACAAGTTGGTGCTTGTATAAGTGGAAGTAGGTGCTTCCATCCAATCGGTGCTGGAACACTCAGGGAGTTGACGCTTCCTTCTTGTCGGTGCTAGAGAAACCAAAGAGTTTGTGCTCTCAACAAGTTGGAGCTTGTAAAACAGAGGTAGTAGCCTTACTTTGAGTTGGTTCTCAAACATAGATGATGTACAAAACTTAAAAGACAACCTATCATTTCGAAGAAGAAGAGGTTTTCTCCCTTTATGGGTGTCCTCGTGAAAATCTGTCTCTGTGTGTATCTTATGTGTGACTGATGCTCATTATTTATGTTGTCCATATGTTGTATAATATTGATGATCACTTGAAGAAAGATTAAGAATGGTTTAATAGACTTAAAATTGTTTAAGCACAATAACAAATAATTCACCCCCCCTCTCAGTTGTCTTAGTAATTTCAACAATTGGTGTCAGAGCTAGGTTCCTTTTATTTAAAGGTAGATCTGTAAGCTTAAAAATGACAAGTCATGAAGGGACTTCAACTAGTAAGCTTCCTCTATTTGATGGAACAAATTTTGCCTTTTGGAAGGTTAGAATGAGAACATACCTAATGGCCTTAGGTGTTGATATTTGGGATGTAGTAGAGACTGGATATACAAAGCCTATCGTGTTGGCTTCCAAGGATGATAAGTTAGAATTTAGATTTAATGCTAAGGGAATGAATGCTATCTTGAATGGACTTGCAGAATCCGAGTTTGTAAAGGTGATGCATCTTCAAACCGCCAAAGAAATGTGGGATAAACTTATTAACAACTATGAAGGAAATGAGAAAGTAAAAGATGCCAAACTTCAAACCTTTAGGTTGAAGTTTGAACAACCAAAGATGAATGAAGATGAAACAGTTAGAAAGTATTTTTTAAGAGTTGAAGAACTTGTGAAATCCATGAAGGGTCTTGGTGAGAAGATTGAAGAATCAATTTTAGTTCAGAAGATTTTAAGATCTTTGTTTGATAAATTTAATCCAAAAGTCTCTGCAATAGAAGAACTAAATGATCTTAAAACTCTGTCCATTGATCAACTCCTAGGAACTTTAACTGCATATGAAATGAGAATCAACAAAGATAAATTCATTACTAGAGAAGCATCTTTTAAAGAAGACAAGAATATTGATTCAGATTTAGATGATATTGAGGCAAAATTTGTGAGAAGGTTAAAGAAAGGATCATGAAAATATCAAGGCAAGATTCCCTTCAAATGTTTTAACTATGGTAAGATAGGTCATTTTTCATCTAAGTGTCCCCATCAGAAAAAGGACCAGAACTTTGATGATGAAAAGAAGTACAAATTCAAGAAATATAGTAAAATGAAAAGTTTGTGTGCAAATAATGACAATTCCTCAGAAGACATAGATAGTGATTCATCATATGAAGACAAAGTGAATGATTTTATGCTTATGGCTATGGGAGATCTTGATGATGAGCACACAGGAGGTGAAATGGATGATGAAGAAGCTGTGGTGGATATGGAAGGTGAATTAATCAGTGCTTTGGAAGAAATTGACAGACTCA
>ML799073.1:319631-346714 GCA_009831015.1 Picea engelmannii | reverse complement strand
GTGAATAAATACAAAAAACCCACTTTTAATATGGTAAAAAGTAAATAAAACAAATTTACTATTCATTTTTACCATATTGTTTTACCCATTTACCATTGTAGTGCAAAAATTTCCATTTTACCTCCGATCTTCACCGTCGATTTTTGGGATCTTCGGGGCATCATTTCACGAACCGTCTGGATCAGATTGGTAAGTCCTCAATTCCCTAGCCTTTCATGGTTTAATTTCATGATTTTAGTGGTTAAACTTCAAGTTTCAAGTGAGTTTTTGAAACCCTATGCGTGGATGAGGATTCCCGCAGGCTGCCCATACGGGGCCTACGAGAAGTCTTCATTCCCGCAGGTGGGCTTAAGCTATAGTGCGAGAAGTCCGCACTGTGCGCTATAAGTCACCTACGAACAGCGCAGTGTCCAAATTTTTTTTATAATATTTAGCCAATCAATCCAATTTTCCTCATGTTTCAAATTATTAACTATATTCCCATGGTTTCCATGTAGGTTAATAACTATCACAATGGTGCTCGAATGGAGAGAAAGGGAACACGAGGATGATAATGCTACCGCCGAAAATCACCCTCAAACCATTTCCACTTTAAGAGATTGTGGTCTCCTAAAGTATTTCCGCATACCAGGCATGAGAGCCCAAGTTCGATTGTTGGAACATTTAGTCCGGATGTGGGATCCGGATCAGCAGGTCTTTAATGTTGGTGCCCACACATTGACGATTGATATTGAAGATATCTATTTCCTGAATGGGTTGTCAAGACGAGGTTCTTACGTCAGTTTTCCTGGTAGCCGCAGGGGTGGCATGAAAATGAGTGAGTATTGTCGAGAGTATTGCGTGTCAGAGGCAGAACGACAAAAAAGAAAAGTGGCCATTTGGGGAGTGACAGATATAACTCTCTAGACCATTTTCTTCACTATAGCTCGGATGACAGGGAGTGTTGCCCCGCATATGGATCTACAGAGCTATTTCCAGTATGCCCTTGAGTGTGTCGAGCCCCGGGTCTTCAACTGCGCTGATGCAGTGTTACGCAACCTCAAGAAACAACTGACCAAAAGCAGGCGTGGAAATCTAAAGCAGTTTGGTTATGGATCGCTGCTAGTGTCCTTCTTCTGCGAGAGGGTTCCCGTGTATAGGCTTCAGGATGATTGGCATTTTTCGGGTCCCAGGGATCCACGGATGCTACGATGGTGCCAACTCATGGCTAGGCATGTGACAGGACCGATCGTTCGGTATGACAATCGCTTCTTTGACTGGCTCCAAGGCCAGGTCTTGATGATAGAGGATTATGCGTATGTTGTCTTGGACTTTTGCGGTGATCCTGAGCTTGCCCTTCCTAAAGACGCACAGTGGGGATATATTGGTAAGAAGTACACCAACTTTTTAACTTTTTAGATGTTTTTTTATTTTCATCATATTAAATGTTTTTGGTTTTATGGTTTTATCCGAAGACTAACACCAAAATCTCGTTGATAACACAGATGTTGGGGCATATAGACCTGCTGGTAGCTCTCCTATTCAGCATAGAGGAGAAGCAGCAGTTCCAGTCCCCCAGTATGCCGAGGACTATCTTACAGTGGAGCAAAACTTAGAGGGTTTGATGTCCGATGTTCTAGAGATGCCTCTGGAGGAGATCCCATGACGCGATCAACGTCACACCGTGGGAGTCTCTGCCTCTATGGGTCGTTTGCTCCGTAGAGTAGCTAGGACCTTAGCATGTTATCGTGAACATCATTAGTAATGTCACTTTGTAGAAGCCAGGAGCTTCATTTTTTGATATTTTGGTCTTCAGACACATTTTGTAAAAACAAACTTTGACCGTTATATATATACATGGTTTCTACCAACTTACTTTACAATTGTGTACATTTTAATGTGTTTGATTTTATAAATGATTTAAATGCCTTTTTAATACATAATTAGCTAAAGCATCTGTCAATGTATTAAGACTTCTCGGAATGTGTTGATATTCTATGTAATCAAAATGTCTTTCCAAGAGGCGAATCAACAAATATATCCTTAATAAAGTAGGGCTTCGAATAGAATATACATTACTGAGTTGTAGTACTACCAACTGCAAGTCAAGTCGAAAAACCAAATAACGAATTCTGAGAGAGATAGCATCAACCAATAATTCAACCACGGTGCTATACTCTGCAATATTGTTGGTTGCTCGTCCAAGACATATACCTCGTAGAGATATGAGTTCATTTGTCGGGGCATAGATTGCCCAAGCAGCGAAAGCTAGGTTCCGAGTACTACAACTAGCACCGTCGGCGAAGACAATATAAGGTAGCGAATACTCTGACATCTAGCAATCAAACACAATGTCATGTAAGGGTAGAGACCAGATAACGTAAAAACAAAACTAAAGTAACACACACACTCAGTATGATACATAAAAATACAAGTACTCATGCACAAATGACTCATGTGTAGTACTTCTTCAAGTACAACCCATTCCTGGGTTCACTCAAAGGCACACCATCATAGTCCACTAGCTCATATGCTCCTTTTTCCAAAACTTTGCTAACAATATAAGGCCCACACCACATTGGTTCGAATTTTCCAGCTCCTAGGACATCTTTATCTTGTTCATATAGAAGAACAAGATCTCCTTCAGAGAAGACACGAGGTTTGACATGCTTGTCGTACTATGCCTTAACACATTTCTTCTGGGCTTCTATTACAAGAGTAGTGTCATGACGAGTCTCGTCTAATTGCATTAAATACAACAGATGTTCCTCTTCGATAGAAGTATTAGGTAAGATCTCTACATCTAGCTTCAAAGACGGTATCTCACATTTTATTGCCAGAATGGCTTCCATGCCATAAACTAATTGAAAAGGCGTGAATCCTGTGGCAGACTTAACAGATGTCCGATATGCCCACAATGCTGAAAATAACATCGTGTGCCAGCTGGTTTTATGGATTCCTATCATCCGTCGAATCATAGTTATAAGAACCTTATTGATGGCTTCGACCTAGCCATTGGCCTGTGGATAATAGGGCGTTGAGCTATCATGACGAAGGCCCAACTTCTCTGTAAGTTCAGACATCATGTTATTTCTAAAATGACTACCGTGATCGGTAACGATAGCCTGAGGAACACCAAAATGAGTGATGACATGGTTAAAAAATAATAAGGCTGCAGTTTTCCCAGTATTATCGAATGTCGGCATCGCCTCGGCCCACTTTGTGAAATAGTCAACAGCTACAATAATGTAACCATGCCCCCCGCCCGAGTGAGGGTGACATGTCATGGAATCAATGCCCCATTTAGCAAAAGGACCTACTGATACTACAGGATGAAGGGGAGCAGGATGCGATCAAATCTTCTGATTATAAGTCTGGCAGGCATGACACTTCTAAACAACAGTAATGCAGTCAGTGAATAAAGAAGGCCAAAAGTAACCTGCATGTAAGATCTTCTGGGCAGTAGCATACCTAGACATATGACCACCACACGCTCCTGAATGGCAGTCATTCAAAGCTTTCTCAGCTGCGTCAAAAGTCAAACAAGACTGAAAGACAGAGTCAATACCTTGATGGTAAAGAGTATCACCGAGGATAATATAATGACGTGCTTGATAACGGACACGGCGTCGTTCATTACTGGACAAGTTAGGCCGGAAATTTTGAGTTTGGAGATAGATAATGATATCTCCGTACCAAATATCGTCGGTACTGATAAGGAAAAGTGACTCGTTAGGTAACGAATCGACTGCTACCTTTTCCGTGGTTGTGTGGGGAAAATCACAAATTAACTCAGCGAAAACTAGAGATTTCTTCGACATGGCGCGATCGAATTCCAAATCAAATTCCTGGAGAATAACAATCCACTTGGAGTACTTTCCCCCCAACAATTGACGTGTCAATATGTGTTGCATGGGGTTACAGTGTGAAATCACTGTAGTCTTCCTGGAAAGAATATAATGACGGAAACATTGGACTGCTTGGACAGCAGCCAAGGCCAGCTTCTCAACATGTTGGTACTTGATTTCCGTGGATGATAAACTTCTACTCAAGTAATAGATAACATGTTCATCGTGGTTATCATCCTCTTGAACGAGGACCATGCCGATAGTAAACTCGGACGCAGCTAGATAAATAAAGTAATCTTGACTATAATCCGGAGGAAAAAGAAGAGGAGCTTTGGTAAGGGATAACTTTAAAGCTTCAAAAGCGTTGTTAGCAATTTTATCCCAAACAAACTCTGAACCTTTCTTTAGAAGACATGTGAAACCTTGAGTAATCTCAGAATAATTTGGGATGAAACGACGAAGAAAGTTTGCTTTCCCCTGCAAACTTTGTAACTGACACAAAGAAGAAGGAGGAGGGAGATTAAGAATCGCCTCGACCTTGATAGGATCTACCCGGATCCCATGGCGTGAAACAATGAAACCAAGGAGACGGCCGGATTCTACACAAAAGACACATTTTTGAGGATTCAAGCGAATGTGATAGAATCGACAATGAACAAAAATTTCTCGGAGATGAGTAGGGTGATCAACTCGACGTAAAGAGTGAGCTGGCAAATCGTCCAAATAAGGTTGAACAATATGCTTGATATCATGAAATGCGTAAGACATAACATGTTGGAACGTAGCACCTGCGTTCTTCAAACCGAAAGGAAGTTTTCTGTAGGAAAAAGTACCCCAAGGACATATAAAATCCGTTTTATGTTGGTCCTCAGGAGCGATATTAATTTGATTATAGCCGAAAAATCCATCCATGAGGGAAAAAATTTTGCTGCCAGCACAATCATCGACGATTTGGTCAATGAAAGGGGTTGGAAAATTGTCCTTTGGACAAGCTTTGTTGATATCCCGATAATAAACACAAATTCATATACTACCACCCTTTTTATCAATCGGTACGGGGTTGGAAACCCATTCTGTCAATTCCACGGGGTAAATGAAACCGGCTTTAAGAAGTTTTTCAACTTCGAGTTTAATGGTTGCCGCTTTACGTGGATGGACAGGACGTAGGCGCTGCCGGACTGGTTTATCTTCGGGGTATGTCTTAATTTCATGAACAATGATAGTAGGGTCAATACCCGACATCTCTTCATAACTCCACGCAAAAATATCACGAAATTCTTTAAACAAGGAAGTATAAGTGACAATTTCGTCGGGAGAACACGAAGCTCCAATATGAACGTTCTCAACGATCCCAGGTTTCACTGAAATATCTATGGGCATCGTGGGTGAAATGTTACTAAGGTTCCCTTCTGCAAACACATCTCGTGTGGATTGGGAAACCGTGGAGATAACAACAAAGGTTGACGGAGTCGAGATCCGCTGATAATTCTCAAGAGTCTGTTGTTCCAGAAACAAGATGGAACGATGATGCCCATCGTCCCAAGGGGTATCTTCCATGACAGACATGATCATCTCGTCAGTGGGAAAGATGAGACGGAAAGGATCAGGAGAGAACTCATCAAAAGAATAAGTAACAAGGGTTGTCGATTGAATGGCTTGATAAGCGGACTCAACCGGACTTAACGGCATGACGTTGCCGAAACGAACATGATCTCCAAGATCAGGGACTATCCAAGGGTCAACAGACACCGGAAGTTCATGAGGCACAGTAGAGATCATATTAATAGATGCAATAAACGGGCGTGGAAGATCGGGTGGTGGTGGTATGGGGAAGGTACCCATTAGTGAAGATTCTTGTAGAAGACCGACCCCGACATTCTCATAACCCGGAGGGGTTTTAGCGATGAAAGGCATGTTGCCAACATGAGTATCAGCATTAAAAAAGGCAAGTTGATCGACCGTAACTACTTTTCCTTGGTGAGGAAATAGTACGACACGGAAAAGGGTTGACACGACAACACGCATAGAATCGACCCAGCTTCGACCAAGTAGAAGATTATAATCTAAGGGAGTATCGAAAACCTCCACTTCCACTTGAACGGTCTTACCTTCTAGAGTGATAGGCAACGACGGTAGAACACCATAAGGCTTAAAACCTGAGCCATTAAAGGCTCACAAAGTGTTTTGTGATTCGTTTAACGGGGGAGAACCAATGGCTTTCCAACAAGAAAAAGACATTACACACGTAGAGGCACCCTCATCAATAACAGTCCGACAAATACTCTTGTCGGACACCACAACCTGAATTTGAAACGCAAGCTGTGGGGGTAACCTTGGAATATGATCATCCAAGATAAAGACTATCAGATTCGTATTGGTTGGATCAATACCACCTATAGCTTTCAACAACGCCCTTCGTTGCGCAGGACAAGACTGAAGGACTTCCAGGGAAGACATCGCTGAGGGTGCTTGGGCCAGATCTTCGACAATGCTATAGTTTTGGGCTACCCGAGCATGAGGATTGAATGCCGACTTCTTAACAACACCTTTCGGAGGTCGTTAAACTATATCAAGATTCGGTCGTTTGAGATGAAGAGGACAGTTCGTAGGTGGATTGGGTGGAGAAGGCTGTACCAAATCAGGAGGTAAGTCATCAACCTTCTCCTTAGAAGGAGTATAGTCTTTAGCTCTAGTGGTAAGTGAAACATTGTTTTTCGTGGAATCACTAGTGCACATCAAAACATAAGATGATGTAGAAGTAGAGGGTTGGTCGTGGATGACCAACGAAGCCTGTTGTTGAGATGGGAAGGGTTGAGACAAGACAACCAGCGTAGAGGGCTTCGGTGCTCCTTGAAGGAACTTGTTAACCTCGGCACGTCTCGGACAATCCTTCGTGTAGTGATCGTCACCAGAGATAAGGCAAGGGTAGCGTGGTTTGCGCTTATCCCGGTCATCAACATGAGGAGATTTGGTTTTCTCATTTGGATTATTGTTTTTACCCTCCTTATTCTTGCCTCTCCCTTTCCTAGACTTAGTTTTACCGGTCGGCGTAGATTGAATAGCGTTTACTTCAGAGGTTTTACCGGTGGGAGGAGCAGGAGACAGAGCACTTTGCACATTAGAAGAATTGGATTTCAGGGTTGTAGTTGAAACAAAATGTGAGTGGCTATGAGTGGAACCAATCACACCATCAGCTGCATGCGAGGCAGCCGGAGTAGTAGAAGTAGTAGAAGTACCACGACGAGGTAAATCAGGCAATAAATCATACAAGGTTCCCGTTTGTGAATAAAGGAGATCCAGATACTGAGCACGACTAATAGCCTGCTCTTCGGTGACAACACCGCCCATAGAAATGTCTTTTCCAATTTTGTTTACAAAAGACTTGGTAAACCACTCGACCAGTAACTGATCAGGAAGCTCAAGTTTAATGAGACGTCTCCTTCGTTGCCACTCATGAATATGATCAAATATATGAGTGCCCGAGCTTTGTTTGAAGGAGCTTAAAATCTCAGTTCCGGTATCGTAACGAATCGGTAACTGGTAGTGTGTGAGAAAGGCCATTGCAAGGGTGTTGAAATCGGAAAAGAAACCTCGTGGTAATTCAATGTACCACTTCGTAGCAGCACCCATAAGAGTTCATTGAAAAAGATGTAGTCTAATGTAGTCATCCATCAACGAGTTGGACAAACACCACAAGTGGAAAGTCATGACATGATTATTTGGTTCCTCTCCCACCTTCCCATCGAATTTGGGAATGTCCGATGGAAGCTTTGCAGGAATAGCAGGCCATTGGGGAGAGTGATGAATAGGATCATTAAGAATCCTGGACAAATCTGGCAGATCCAAAGTAGCAAGAAAAGGCTATTGCCAATTCACTTGTGGATACTGGTGACTTTGGGGTGGGAGCCCTGTCGATAGACCAGTGGGACCGTATACAGTTTTCCCCCAAAGGGAAGATCCTGGTTGGTTTGGTGGTGGTTGAATTGGATAGTAACCCCAAGGATTTTGACCTTGAGTTTGAGTGGTGACTTGGGGTTGAGTAGTCTGACCTAAACCCCAAATAGGATTAGTCACACCTGGATATGGTTGGCCTTTGGTAGGGACAACTTGCTGCCCCCCAGCATTTTGAGGAAAGTTTTGCATAAGTTGATTCCAATACTGGGTCAATGCAGGAGGTATGTTTTGTCCTAAAGGTGAGGTTGGTCCCCTGATCAAAGGGACAGTTCCACCCGAAAGTTGTGTACCAACCATAGGTTGCGTAGTAACTATGTGATGTCCGGGAAAAGGAAAAGGAAACGTACTACCCTGACCACCAACAGGATTGTGCAAGTTCGGTGCAACAGTCGGGATAACGCTACTAGTATTAGGATTGCCAGGAGGAAACGGAGGAAGTGTTGGGATGAAACCGGGAATAGGATGCCCAGGAAACTGAGGGCCACTTGGAGAACCAGCTGGAGTTTGTGGGGGTGTTGGATGGGAAACATTCAACGATGGATTCAAAGCATGGTAACCAGGAGGTAGATTCGGATTAGCCTCAGGAGTTCTCTGGGTATTGATAGGAGGAAGAGTAGTAGCAGTAATTCCGGTTTGAACACTCGTAGTATTAGCGAGATGGGTCATCTCGGGAGGGATAATAAAACGATAAGTTGTAGTCTCGGGTGTAGTCTCTGGTTCAGGAGACGTAGGAGGGTTGATGAGTTCGTAGACAGGGGATTCAGTACCAAACAAGACTCGTCGGAAATCATTGGACCAAGAAGGATCTTGGCCTACTACACCGTGAGAAGGCCCAGCGATTGATTCAGAAGATGTAACATAAGTTTCTCCAGAAAGATGAAATCGTCCTGAAGGTCGTTCACCACAACGAATGCGATAATCCTCTACAGTATTGGTAATTCAAAATTCTGCAAGAGGATCGGTGGGTTCTACTTGTGGAGGTGGTGTAAAAACTTCAGGGACGTCACTGATATCCACGTGTGGTAAAGTAACAAGGGGAATTTCACCCGGACAAGGAGAGTCCTCAGGGGTACCCTCAGGTGTTGTTGTGTGCAAAGTTTGTGAAATTTCTGGATGTTTCAGAGACAAACCTTGCATCCTACGTGAACGTCTTGGGGGAGAAATTGTAAACAATAAACCAACTCCGCAACGAAAATCCTATAGTCAACTTCGAGAAAATCAACAGCATATCCTCGTAAATAAAATCTAGAAGCAATCACCAAGCAAACAATACCTTCTAATGCCGAAGCCACTAGTTGGTGATGAAATCCAATGTTGCAACAATGAGACGAGAAGGGGTGGGGCTAAGATGGAAAAGTTACGTTGACGACTTGCTTAACAGACTTACGCCCTGGTGCAATCTCCCACACATAATCGTGGGTATACCCTCCAAGGAGCCCGAGTGAGTTTGATCAACGTCGATTCCAGGTACCGTGAAGAATTTCCCCTCCACAGTCACCTTGGGTAAGAACCTAGAGAGATAAGCCACTAAGGTCACCACAGACAACAATACAACCTGGGGAAACGGTCGTCATTCCGATCCACACGCAAAGGCAGGGTATCTAGCCCGAAATCAACTCAAAGTCTTCCACTCATAATTGTGGGTATACCTCAGAGTGACCCCTATAATACGTGCAATCTCAACACTGATGTCAACAAAGAAGTTTAGTATCTCTTCCAACACCAATGCGACCTAATGCTTGACCCTTGTGTTAGAAGGGCTTCCCAGGACAATATGCTGCCAATGGAATTTTACACTCCCTAACTCAAGATGCTATTGTGTGTTTTTGAGCTTTTGGAGAGTGTGACTCTCTTCCTAATCCAAAGCACTAGCCTAGCTAAATGTTGGTGTAAAAGAGCCCTAGAAAAGAGTTACTAGATCAATTTTAATATTACGCAATGTTTTTACACGCTGTTGTTTACTCAAAGACAATGGAAATGAAACTCGTGATGTATGACTCTGACCCAAATAATGCAAGGATATGATGAAATAGAATTCGTTTCATTCGATGAATCCTAGTTATGGGAGAGAGAGAACAATTTCCGAATCAAACTCAATACTACAATGCAAATGCAATGCTCAATTTCCTTTCAGATGCCAATGAAAACAATCATGTATCAATGAACAATTTCAATATATCTTTTTCAAAACTTCAATACTCTTAAAACTTTGATTTTCAATGTTCTCGCAAAAAAGAAAAAACAAAACTTGAAAGAAAACATGTAGTTCACTTTCCAAGAAGAACTCTGAATAATGAGAAAAGAAAACCAAATAATAACAACTCAAACAAACAACCCAATCCAATACTTTCAATGAAAGCAAAAACAAAAGCAAACCAAAAATCTTCTCAATGTAAATGAAAAAATTGTTCTTTCGAACCAACAAGTACAAGAGAAATACCAAACACTCAACTTCCAACCAATCCGTGGTTTTCATCAAGTCAGATACACTCAACTCTATAAGGCAGAGAGAATGACAATGCCAACAAAAACTAAGAAATGAAAGTCAAGTTTCAAAGGCAAGAAAAACCTAGAAAAACCTAGATCAGTTCCAGCAAGCTAATTATAGCAAAAGATAGGTAAGTCACTGATTCAACAAGCCAAAGAGGTCCAAATCAACATAAATGAGCTATTGACAGGGTCAAAACTTGAATTCAAAAAATTTCAAAAACTGTTCGCAGGCTAGTGTGGAACACAGTGCGAGAAACTATGGTTCTCGCAGGCCACTTTGATGCAGCATGCAAACTATCCACACTGAAATGTATATGCAGGGTGCGAACAGTCAAGGTTCTTGCAGGATGCTAATGGACACAGTGCAAGAATCCATGAAACTAATGAAAAATTTGAAAGAGAAAGAAAAAATCAAATTGGCTTATAGACCCAGAAGGTCTCTCAGGGTATCCTGAGGACTCAGAGACAGACAAATCAAGAGAAAAATGCAAATAGAGAAAATGGCCACAGAAAGTTCAAAAAACCAAAAAGACAAAAGGGATAGTTCCCCAGTGGAGTCACCAATTTTTTTATTAGATAAGTCTGTGAGTGCGGACACAAACCGACCTCCCTAGATCCACCTAGCATCTAGAACAAAACAGGACAGAATAATACACTTTCCCTAGATCTAGCCTATTGAATGAACTAAGAGATAAGGGCTATGGACATACCTTATGAACGCTTTCCTTATGTCTCTGTTGTTCCAAGATCCACTTCAATGCTCTCGTCCCATCCAGATCAAAACAAAACGAACCAATCGAAGTAAAGACAAGTTAATATATTCAATGACTAATCTATACATATGATCAAGGAATTATGTAATAAAGTGACATCATCTTTATGGGAAAGGGACATATTACTGTATTGCATTAATTGAAAGAGAAACTTACAACCTGAGCCTTGATGTCATAGGTCTCCTTTCGATGGCTTCTAGCTTTGACACACACACTTGCTCATGCATGAAGAAAATCAACCACATGTGATGACCTTGTTGTTGTCTCTTGCTGCTGTAGCATCAGTCCTCCATACAGTTTTGCACTAATTCTCTAATCAATCTCTTGCTAACTTTATGAACTTCTTAACTTAACCCTTTCCATGAGCAATCTCCTCAATATATAGGAAGAGATAGATTAGTTACTTGGATAGGGAATGATCCCAAGATATCTGGAATGACAGTACTTGAGTAACCACTCGAAAGCCAACTCATCCTTCTAGAAGATTCCCTTCTAGAAGGTTCGAGATCTTTATCTTTTTCCTCTTTAAAATCATGTCCGCACCCTAACCATGAGTACAGTGCGTGAAGTTCACACCCCAGCTTAAGGTAGCCTGCGGGAAACAGGCATTGGCGTAGGTGAATATATAAGCAGCCTGCGAACATGTTTCAAAGTGTGAATTCTGGAAGAAGACAACTGTAACTTTTCTCAGGAAAGTATTCTTGGTAAAGAGATTGATTTTCCATCATCATGACCTCATCACAATGATCAAATTTTTGGATAACAACTGGAGACAAAAGTAAGTTTCTAACTCTAAGTGAAAGCAAATCAGGGAATGTAACTTTTGGAAATGATGCACCGGGAAAAATAAAAGGTAAAGGAATGGTGGGTTTGAGTAATGGCAAAGGGAAACCTCAAGATGTGTTTTTTGTAGAAGGTATGAAACATAATATTCTTAGTGTCATTCAAGTCTGTGACCGAGGATGTGAAGTCGTTTTTACCTCTAAAGATTGTAGAATAAAATCTGTGAATTCAGGATAGCTAGTTGCAAAAGGTTTAAGAACAAAAAACAATGTCTATGTGTTAAAAGAAGAAAAAGAAGAATGTTACTTAAGCAAGTATGATGAAAGTTGGCTATGGCATAGGAGACTTGGACACTTAATTTTTGATCATATAATCAAGCTCAAAAATAGTGGGGCAGTAAAGGATCTTCCAAAGATATCAAAGCCATATGATTATGTTTGTAAACCATGCCAGATAGGAAAGCTTACTCGGACACAGTTCAAATCTAAAAACCTTCCTTCAACAGAAAAACCTCTCCAGTTAGTACATATGGATTTATGTGGACCATCAAGGAAAGAAGGTATAGGAAAAGAAAATTATTTTGTGTTGATTATTGATGATTATTCTAGATTAACATGGGTTGCCTTTTTGAAGGAAAAATCTAAAGCATTTGAAAAATTCAAAGTGTTTAAGGCTCTAACTGAGAATCAAACAGGAAAAAGATTGAAGGCAATAAGGTCTGATAGGGGAGGAGATTTTATCTCATGGAACTTCAAAGAGTTTTGTGATAAACATGGAATCAAAAGAGAGTACACAATTCCAAGGACTCCACAACAAAATGGAGTTGTTGAGAGGCAGAATAGATCAGTACAACAAATGGCAAGATCAATGATGAATGAAAGGAACATACCTCAGACATATTGGGTGGAAGCTATTCATGCAACTGTTCATATCCTTAACAAATCACATCTCAGACCACACAGTGACACGACTCCTTATGAACTATGGTTTGGAAGACCTGCTTCAATTAAGCATTTTAAAGTCTTTGGGAGTAAATGTTATATTAAGAATAATGATGAAAATATTGGCAAATATGATGACAGGGATGATGAAGGTATCTTCTTGGGTTATGCTACAAACAGTAAAGGATACAGATGTTACAATAAGAGGCTGCATAAACTAGTTGATTGTATAGACATAAAAGTTGATGAAGAAATCCCAGTCAGAAATGTAAGCAGTGTTGAACCAAGCACAAAAGATATAGTTGAAGATGAAGATGAACAGGTCCAAGGATTAGGAAGAGAAGAATCTGAATGAGATGAAGATACAAATAATCAGGCTGGCATAAATCAACAGAAAGAAACAAACTCACCTCTCAGAATTGTTAGAAAGAATCATCCTGAAAATCAGATAATTGGAGATATAAATAAAGGAGTTCAAACAAGAAGGAAATTGATTAAAGAACAATAACAATCTCATGTTGCCTTTTTATCTATGACTGAACCTAAAAATTTTGATGAATCCATCCAACATGATGATTGGATTAGAGCTATGAATGAAGAGCTTGATCAGATCGAAAAGAACAATACTTGGGAGCTTGTACCTAGACCCGAAGATAAGAATGTAATAGGTTCCAAATGGGTGTTCAAGAATAAAATGAATGAAAAAGGACAAGTTGTTAGAAATAAAGCTAGATTGGTATGTAAAGGGTGTGCACAAGTTGAAGATCAATATTTTGATGAAACCTTTACACCAGTGACAAGATTGGAAGCCATTAGAATGTTCCTTGCATATTCATGCCATAAGAACTTTAAAGTGTATCAGATGGATGTTAAGTTAGCGTTTCTTAATGGAGATCTAGAGGAAGAAGTATATATGGAGAAACCTGAAGTATTTTCATTGACAGATAATCCTAATTATGTTTGCAAGCTGAAGAAGGACTTATAGGGACTGAAACAAGCACCACGAGTTTGGTATTATAGACTAGACAAATTTGTACAAGACAAAGGGTTCAATAAAGGTACTATTGACAACAATCTCTACATTAAGTCTGAAGGTGATAATTTACTAGTTGTTTTGGTTTATGTAGATGATATTATTTTTGGTTGTACTAATGAATCATCTGTCCAGTGGTTTGCTAACTCTATGCAAACAGAGTTTGAGATGTCCATGATAGGAGAACTATCATATTTTCTTGGTTTACAAGTAAATCAAAGTTCTACATGAATATTTATCTCTCAATAAAAATATTTCAAAGAGATGTTGAAGAAATTTCAGATGGAGTATTCCTCTCCTGTTAGTACACCTATGGTGGTTGGTTGCAAGCTTAGTAAATATGATATGTCACCCGATGTTGATCAAAGGACATACCGATCAATGATAGGCAGTCTTTTGTACATCACAGCTTCTCGTCCTGATATAATGCAAGCTATTGGAATGGTAGGTCACTATCAGTCTGCTCCTAAACAAAGTCATCTAGTAGCGGTAACAAGGATATTCAAGTACTTGAAAGGCACAATGAATTATGGTCTGTGGTATCCCAGAAATTAGAACTTTTAGTTAGCTTCTTATTCAGATGCCGATTGGGCAAACTGTGTTGATGAGAGAAAAAGCACCAGTGGAGGAGCATTCTTTCTGGGTGACTCATTAGTAGCATGGCTTAGTAAAAAGCAAGGATCCATTTCATTATCAACTACAGAGGCAGAATACATTGCTGCTGCTACTTGTTGCACACAAATTTTATGGATGATACAAACTCTTGCAGATTTGAAGGTAACTTACACTGATCTCATTCCACTTCACTGTGATAACACTAGTGCCATCAATATCTCTAAGAATCCTGTACTTCATTCAAAATCTAAGAACATGCCAATAAAATACCATTTTCTCAGAGAACAAGTTACAAACAGAATTTTTCAAGTGAATTATATTCCTTCCATAGAACAAATAGTTGATATCTTTACTAAACCATTAGTAGTGACCCCTTTTGGATATCTTCATCAAAAGTTGGGGGTTATAACTTCTTTTGCCTAATCTGTTCACCTGATTAGGGGGAGTACTTATTGAATATCTGTTGTATTTCTAAGTTGCTCATAGTTGATAAGGGGAGTATGTACTGCAACAGTTTAGGGGGAGTGTGTTTCTTCTTTGACATTGATGTCAAAGGGGGAGAAAGTGTGGTAAATTTCAAGGATGATTTCAAGGATGCTACAGTGGTGGTAATTTCAAGGATGCTACAGTGGTATAGTTGCATGTTTTTCAAGGGGTTTCCATCAATGCCAAAGGGGGAGATTGTTGGCATGCTTTTAGACAGAGGCAGAGTATGCGTGTTTGTCATTGATGGCGAAGATCAACACGATCAGTAGCGTAGCGATAATGGCAAGATCAGTAGTATAAGCTCAGAAGGAGGAAAACAATCAAAGCACAAAAAAGGTGGCAAGATCAACAGTGTAAGCTCAGAAGGAGGAAAACAATCAAATAATGATAAAGGTTTCATTTTGGAGTTTCGCAGATCGGGAAATCCAAAGGAAAGAGGTTCAAACTCGTGATATGTGAAATCACGATAACAATCCTGACTGTTGGAGTCATAGGACACATGGCAAGCGATTGGAATTTCGCTGACTTGCACATTGGAGGAGTCAACGGAGCATGGTGTTGGAACTCGTGATATACAAGATCACAAAAATATCTGGACCATCAAATCATTGAGATCGTGGACCGTTGATAAGGCATGACGAAGGCCCGTGAAGTTGCAAAGTCACGATAAGATCTTGACCGTTCATTCAAGAAGGACACGTGGTGAAATCACGATAATATATGGACTATTAGTTCCATAGGACACATGGAAAAAGATCATCGTTTTGCTGACTGGAAAGTCAAAGGAGCGAAGTGCTCGCTTGATTGGCAAGTGGTCATATCTCGTGGTCACATTGTCGAGAGCTGGAGAGCAGAGCTAGAGAAGCCAAGCTCTATTTCAGAGTGCGTAACATGGAGAGTCGAGAGGACTCATCACAGAATACCCAAGATGCGAAAGTGTGAAATGCGTTTTCGAATAAGGTTGTGGTCACAGCTAGTGGTTACATCTGTGGAAGATGGAGGAAGAAGCTAGCGGTGTTAAGCTCCATCTCAGAGTTTCGACGATCGCGACTTGGAGTATCGAGAACCTTCATCACAGGAATTGTGATATGCAAGATCGTGATGAGATCTGGACCATTAGATCATTAGAGATCTTGACTATTGATCAGGTTCAATAAAGTTCATAAGTTTGCGAAATACGAAGCGCCTTTTGGTGCAGCCTGTGGTCACCGCCGGTGGTCACGTGAGGGGAAGATGCTAGCGGTTCTAAGCTCAATCTCAGAGTTTTGACAATCATGACTTGGAGTGTCGAGATCCTTCATCATAGGAATGTCGAGATGCAAAATCACGAAATTCAAATTCTGTTTAGTGCTCAGTCACAACTAGTGGGCATATGAGATAAACGCGAAATCCTACGGATTTAATCCAACGGTGCTGGTTAATTGGAAACTTGATCGAAGGGTTACTATTTCACCTCACAGGTAATCGATCAGTTATGATTCAGTTAGGAGAACTGAATCATGGTTCTTGGACGGTTGGCGATTTAGTTGCTGATGCGTTTTCTTGTAGATTCAAGGTGTAACTGAATAGGTGGTATAGGATAAAATGGAGATGCAATGATTGTAGAAGGTTGGTCGTTTTGAATGAAAAATGAGTTGAACTGTAAGAAAGGGAAAATTACATTATGTGCAGTGTGAGACTGACAGTATGCGCAGTGTGAGATAAAAATCAGAGATGAGTAACAAATGAGGAATAGAAAAAAGCAAGAGCAGAGTTGCAGAACAACTTGAAGCAGAGAAGAATTGCATAACATACAGAGGAAGAGAATAATTGCAGAACAGACAGAGCAAGAGAATAATTGAAGAACAGTTAGAAGCAGACTAGATTTACAAAAAAAAAAAGAAGTGGTAAGAATCGATTTATGTGTGTTGTTAGTTATTCAATCATTTATTTATAATCAGGGAGGTAGGGTGGTGCTAGGGAGGACTGTGGTCCTCTGATATTCGATTTGGTGATTGAATATTGGGAGTTGTAGTTTCCATCTAGTTGTGGCTAGAAAATAGGGTGGCAGGGTGGTGCTTGGGAAAACACAGAGTTTTATGTATACAAGTTGGTGCTTGTATAAATCTAGTTGGTGCTAGAATATTTAGGGAGTTGGTGCTTCCTTCTAGTCAGTGCTAGAGAAACCAGAGAGTTGGTTCTCTAAAAAAAGTTGGTGCTTGTATAAGTGGAAGTAGGTGCTTCCATCCAGTCGGTGCTGGAACACTCAAGGAGTTGGCACTTCCTTCTAGTCGGTGCTAGAGAAACCAAAGAGTTGGTGCTCTCAACACGTTGGAGCTTGTAAAACAAAGGTAGTAGCCTTACTTTGAGTTGTTTCTCAAACATATATGATGTACATAACTTAAAAGACTACCTATCATTTCGAAGAAGAAGAAGAGGTTTTCTCCCGTTATGGGTTTCTTCGTGAAAATCTGTCTCTGTGTATATCTTATGTGTGATTGATGCTCATTATTTTTGTTGTCCATATGTTGTATAATATTGATGATCACTTGAAGAAAGATTAAGAATGGTTTAATAGACTTAAAATTGTTTAAGCACAATAACAGCTGATTCACCCCCCCCTCTCAGTTGTATTAGTAATTTCAACAAACTCTATCCGTCGAAAATCCATTTTTCAAACATAACTCAAGCCTGGATGCACCAAAAAATTGTTTTTCATAACTAGGATTATTTTTATCTTCAATTTTATATATTTTGTTATTTTTTTTCTTTTTTTATATATCAAGGAAAATGGAATAAGGAATCAAGAAGGAGTAGGAGTGGGAAGGTTTCCCTCGTCACTTACCAATTCCATTTCAATTTTTTGAAGTACATCTCCAATAAGCTCATATTTGGACATAATTTTGTGATACAACCTCATTATGTGACCATTTACTAAAAACAAGACTCGATATTCATCAATTGTATTAACCCAGACTAACCCATTCTAAAATACTGTACCTATTTCATAAGGCCCCAACCAATGGGTGAAAATATTTTCTTTGAAAATTTTGAACTTGGAATAAAAAAGGAGAGTCGATTCACTAGATTTGAACTGTTTATTTTTTATGAATTTATCGAGCCATGTATTTATTTTCTACTTAGAAAAGGAAATTTTTTTAATGGAATCCTATTTGATCTCATATAATTCATTGATTTGTACTATCCATTGTTGTTGTGCATCTAATAGGTTCATTCACAATTGAGATATTGTCCTGAAAGTTTTGTTTTGAAACTCTATGGGGAGAAGGACTTTCTTTTAGTAATCCAACTCATAGGGTGTGAATCTGATGGAATTCCTCCAAGTAGTTCTATAATCCCATAATTCTTTAGGTAGTCGATATGCCCAGTCTTTGTGATGAATCTGAATAGTCTTTGATAAAATGGCTTCCAGTACAAAGAAAAATCCACATGCTTAATTTGGTACTGTTTTTGTGATAGATTGGGTAATATTTGACATGAATTGTGTCCCTTTATTTGCGACAATTTCTCTAGGAATAACAAATCAAGTGAAAATATCCTTATAAAGAAAATCTTCAACTGAATGTTCATTAGCTTTAAGTAAAAAAAAAATCTGCTACCCACTTAGTAATGTAATTAGTGCATACAAGAATATATATTTTCTTTCTTTACATGGGAGTGATAGGCCCAACAACATCCATGTCCAACTTTTCAAATGGTTTAATAATTACTTGGGGATGCAAGGGCATATCATCGACTTGAACTGGTCATCTCATTCTTTGAAAAGTGTCACAAAGTTTTACGTACTTCTTGTCATCCTTGAAAAGGGTTGGCCAATATCACCCCAAGTGTAATACCTTATAAACCATCGTTTTGTCGGAGAAGTTCCCCCCACACAACTTGTTGGCTCAGGGGTAGACCTAGGGTTCAACGCTTCAACAACGGACCAACAAAACCATAACTATTGGCCCTTTTGGCAACACCTGTGAAGAAGATGCACTCTCACCCAAAGTAGCAATAGGGGGTTGCAGGACACAGGTGTCTACAACCAGAGGAAATGCAATGTGATTCCAAATACAACGCAAAAAAAATCTAGACAATCTTTACCACTTTTATGTTTGCTTCACGAAGTTATATATTTGATCTAACACAATAATGTAGTAACAGTATAACAGATAACAAATAACACAACATCAGCCACAAAGATAATAAGATATACGTGGGTCACCCTCTCTCTAGGGATACGTCCACAAAACTTTGTTTCTTGATTTATTATATTAAAACATATATTTCTATCTGCTCACTTAGCTGCAGATATTCTCTTTTTCTCTCTTTCTCTCTTTCCTCCCTGCACACCAAGCTTTAGGGTTGATCTTCTCACCCAGATGAAGATCCAGAATACAGGCTTGATATAGTTCTCAACAACAATAACAATCAACCATTAACATTAACCATAATAATATGAACGAACCCCCTCCCAGGTCCTCTAAATCTTTATTTATACATTACACGACTCTAAGACAATCATAGACTGAAGCCTAGGTGTCAAAACCCTAGATCCAAAAACCTAGGTGCCAAAACCCTAGGTCCACTTAACCCGCATTTTCGAGGCTTTGCTAACCCATCCTTCCTCCTTTTCCACGATGTGCTCCAAGGTATCCTTTGGTGTCTTTTTCCTCTTGTTGAGTTTTCCATGATCCCTCTTCTTTGTTGTTTTACCTTCCTTGATATTCTCTTCCAACGACTAGCTTTTCCTTTACTTTGCTCCTTCTTTTATGCTTCTTTACCCACTTCAACCCTTTCTTCGTTTATGTGCCTTCCACGTAGTTCATACTTCACCTTTCTTCCTTAATCTTTGCATCCTTGCATAACCAAGGGCCAACAGGTCCCCAACACTCACATGTGACTTGTCCCGAGTCACTACAAGATTGAGCCTTATGTAATACTTCAACTGCAGACTGCGTGGAGCAGCTTATTCTCTCTTCTCTGTCACTCCCCATATTGTGCAGACTATATTTTTTGTGTCTGGTACCCAGTTTCAACTGCACCTGGCACCTAGACCCTTGTTCCTTTGTGTTTACTGAGAGCTGTGAGGCAGTTGGTTGTCACAGTACAACTTCAACCATCTTCCATTTACCAACCCATCCTTCCTTTATCTCTTAGGAGTTTTCAACTGTGCAACTCCTCCTTCTGTAACATAGGCAACCTCAAATGGTCCAAGCCAATGTATCTTGAACTTCCTTGGTTGCTTCATGAACTTGCTATCATATAACAGTACCAAATCTCCTTGCTTAAACACTTTCTTCTTGATATGTCTGTCATGGTAAGCCTTTTCTCGTTCTTTTTGTACCTGTTGGTGAAATCCTGCAATAAATCTATCTTCCTCTAGTTTGATCAGCTGTGCAAGCCTGTATTGAACATTGCTTGTGTCATCCATAACTTTAAATGTTGCAATTATTAAACTAGGAACCAGGTATTCCATAGGTACCACTACTTCCAAGCCATATACTAACTTAAAGGGAGTCTGTGTTGTCATCTTTTTGAAAGTAGTTCGATAAGCCCATAATATTGTTGGAATTCTTAAATCCCAATCATCTCTATTAACATTGCAAATATTGGTCAGCACAATCTCCAAGATCTTATTGAAAGCTTTGACTGTACCATTCTCCTATGGGTGGTATGGTGTTCTCTTCTGAGGGTGAACTTCAAATTCCTAAGTCAAGGATTCAATAGTTTTGTTGATGAAATGTGTTCCTTGATCACTCATGAGGATCTTTGGGCATCCAAATATGGTTATAATATCCTCAAAGATGAGTTGTGCAACTATAGCTTCACTACAATCCTTAACTTCTCTTGCTTTTTCCCATCTGGTCAAATACTTTATAGCAATGATGATGTATCGAGCTCCTGTGCATTTTCCCGGTGGTATGATAGATCCCACAAAGTCAATATCCCATTTCTCAAATACTTTTAATGTTAATTGCGGTGCTAAAGGCATATCATCCCTTCTGGAAGGCTTTCCTACTCTTTGACATACATCTCAGGCTCTGTAGTATTCCTTAGCATCCTTCTGTAAAGTAGGCCACCAGAGGCTAGCTCTGAGAACCTTCTGCGTTGTTTCTTTCCCTGCATAGTGTTCTCCGACGAAGACTTCATGTGATTCTTCTAGGATCAATGGTCTTTCTGCCTCCATAACACATCTCCTCAAAATCTCATTTGGTCCCATCATATATAATTGTTCGGCTATAAGTTGAAATTCAACAACGCGGACGACCAACTGTTTCTTCTACATGAATGTGTACTCGCGAGGTTCCATCCCTATGTACATGAATTGAAATATCTCAATGAAGTGATCATCGAATTTTCTGATGGCCAACAACTGTACATCTGGAAGGCCAACAACTGTACATCTGGAAGTGTATCCTCCAGGCTAGTAGGTTCCTCTCCATGTTCTAACTTGGATAAGTGGTCAAGTCCTTTATTAATTCTTCCTGGCTTGAACACAATCTCAAAGTCATACTTCTGGAATAGTAGTAGCCATATACATATTCTTCCCCCCAACACTGGCTTGTTGAATAAGTATTTCAATGCAAAATGATCAGTGAACATCTTAAAGTTTCCTCCCAATAGATAGTGTCTAAATTTATACAGTGCATATACCATAGCCAAGTCTTCTCTTTCAGTCGTAGTATAGTTCCTTTCAGCTGTAGAAAGCTTCCTACCTGCAAAGGCTATGGGGTGGTCAATGTATCATGCACCTGTATGTGCTAAAACTACTCCTAATGCAATGGACGAAGCATCGACATGAACATTGAACTCCTTACTCCAATATGGAAAAACCAAGATAGGCACCGTAACCATTTTCTTCTTTAATGTGTTGAAGCTCTACTGGAATTCTTCTGTCCATTGGAACTTCCTATATTTATTTAATAACTTCTCCATAGGCGTTGTTATCTATGCATAACCCTTAATAAACTTCCTATAGTATCTAGTGTGTCCTAGTGCAGTGCATAGATTCTTAACCAAAGTGGGAGGAGGTAGATCAACAATGATGGAAATCTTGGAAGGATCCACCAACAACCCCTGCTTACACACAATATGCTCTAGCAACACTCCAAAGGGTGAAAAGAAAATACATTTTTTCAAATTCAGGGCAATTTGACATTGCTTGCACTTATCTAACATCAGTCTCAAACCTTCAATGTGGTCTTTCAGTAGGCTAAAGATAGTCCAATCATCAAAATAAGCTTCCAATAATTTGTGTAAAAAGTCCTTAAATGCTTCAACCACCACCCTGGAAAAGATGGTTGGTGCATTCTTCAAACCAAAAGGCATCACAGTGTACTGAAAAGAACCCCATTCTATTGCAAATGTGGTCTTATGTCTGTCCTCCTTAACAATTTTGATGTGATGATAGCTTGAAAATCCATCTGTGGATGAGTAAACCTCCTGTCCTCCTACATTATCTACCACTTCATCAATAAAGGGTGTAGGAAAGGGGTCATGTAGGCATGCATCATTCATTTTCCTTAAATCTACACAAATTATGATTTCTCTTGACTTCTTATCTTGGACCACCATAGGGCTAATCCATTTAGATTCCTCAACAAGTTCTATGATTCTTGCTTCCAACATTCTATCCAAATCAATCTTAAATTTTTTCTTATATTTGGGATTCAGTCTGTAGGGTATCTTCTTGATGGGTCTTTCATCTGGTCTCAGAGGGATCTTCATTTTACCCATGGGCCCTTTAATTCCCTTCATGTTTGTGAACTTGGTTGGAAATAAATCCTGATACTCATGCAGTAGTTATGTGATCTTATCAATAGTAGCATAATCCCAATAGTATCCACCATTTGCTAATTTACGGGTTTGCTCTATTCCAATATTAACCTTCGTAATTTTGATGGGTTGTCCAAAAAAGGGTAATTCAATCCCTAGCACTTCTATGTCTCTTTGTCCTTCAGTTTCAAAAATATTTACATCCCTCGGGTCATCATCCTCATCATCATTAATATTGAAACACCCCTATAACTACTGAAGAGGCGCAGTCCATTCATCTTTTTCTTGGTCAAGAGGGGGTTTAGGTGCCTCCTCAAAGAATTTATGTCTTATGATTTGTAAATCCTGATATATTGTAGGGTACTGACTTTCAAATAAGAAGGTAGATATAAAGTTCTGAGTCATATCGTACCAATATGTAGTGATGAAGCACAACTCTACTTGAATGTACCAGTTGATAGGTGTAGTGTCGAATGTGTTAATGAACTTATGTACCCATTGTTCTTTAGGAATGTTGCTCCAGGCCTCCTCACAAATTTTCATGTGGTCCTTAGGACAACTCTGACCTATGTATCGAACTTTGCATCCCTCAACCTAGTTTGAGAAGCACACTGTCATCAAGGTGCGACATTGTACCCACTCTGCGATGTTCTTCTTGTGCATTCCACACCATAAAGTTGGTGTTTCTTTCAACGCTTCATCTAGTTCCAACAACCTCTATTGTACTAGTACAATTCCTTTTAATTCAGCTAGAAATGTATCTAAATTATTCAAGCCATCAAATTTAGGGAGATCACTTACTTCTGTGCCAATCCAGCAAACTTCTCTGGTCAATATGGCACATCGTCGTGGGGATACTTCATACATTCTGTTCTTCCAGTTTTCCAATGCTTCCTCTTAATCTGATGAACATGCACTTTCACTTCGCTAGCTGAGATTTCCATCTGCTATGGGATTACTATAACTCTGTTGTCTTGTTGTCATTTTGTAGATGTTATCTAGCTCATAGGCGCGGTCTTCTTCACTTATCGGTTCTGTGTATATGTGACCTTCATCAGGGTCAAGAGGTGCAATGAACTTAAGGCCATTACCCTCAAATGTCATTCTTATCATCTTAAGGTCAAAAATAGTTGAATTTTTGAAATCCCAATCAATTCCTAACAATGCAGGATAAGGACAACTATCATCAAAAATCACAATCACTTCGAAGTCTGCAAACATCCTTACCCCATTGATGTCTACAAGGACATGCTCTAGCCTTCCAAAGGGGATCACCGCCTACTGATTATACATCTTGAGCCTAATAGGAGAGTAAATCAATCTAGGTTTTCCCATCAGTGGCCAAGTCTGCTTCGTCATAACATTTACTTTTGATCCCAAGTCGAGGACCACATATTCCACGTTGTAGTCTCCAATATAAGCACTAAGGTGCAATTTCTTGTGTGTCCTTATTTTCCTTGATACTTGATTCACAACTCTACACAACATGGGGTCTATTCTTCCAGTTTCATATTGTCTTACTAAGTTTTGTAATTCTTGCACTACTTTTTCATCTTTAATCAAATTAATGCAAGTGTATAAGAAGTCCATGATCTTGCTTACCTCTTTTCCTTGTTTATCTAAGATAGACTGGTCGAATGTTGGTGGCATTTCACATTCCCTTACTTCTGGTTGTACCTTAGGTGAAAAATCTTGTTCTCCTACAAATTATTTCCTTGCTTCTTCAAAGTATTCCTCTCTCTCCATGGATCAAACAACTATGCCTTCTCTGCATCTCTTCTGATACTTGATCCTTCTGCAGTCTTTCCTGGACTCACTCTATCTTCTCTTGTAACAACGACTCCTATAGTAATAACAATGACTTTGGGGTCTTCACCGCGACGTTTTGCTGATATCAGTTGGACTTGTTGGTTTCCTCCTCACCTCTCCTGAAGTTTGGCTAACAATACTGGACACTTTTCGATAACATGATCAAACGAGTTGTAGTAGTTGCAAGTAGTACAAGGGTTTTGACAATCCCTTGCCAAATGTCCTAGATGTGCATAGTTATAGAAAATTATCGGACCTCGACCTCAGTCCATACCTCCTCCTCATCCTCTTCCTTCAAATCCATCGCGATAGGGTTGAAATTTCCTCTTCCTAAGGAATTGAACTGCACACTATTTATTTATTGCTGAGATTCTCCTTGGATTATATATGTATCCCTTGATATTTCATGCATGAGATCATAATCCCTACTATCCTTCTCATCATGCCCCACATATTTACAAAATTTTCAATAAATATGTGTAGGTGTTTGGACGTATTTCTGCATATAATAACATTAACTAGGGTGATGTCTATTTCTACATACCTCACACCATGGTAGACTGGTTTGCTTCAAAGGGATAGGTGCTGCAAAATCCAGGTATTCATGAAATAGGGGAAAGTGTTGTTTGTCATGGCCCTCTGCTTTACATATGACATACCAGATATCTTCTCTTTTTTCCTTTCCTTTTTCCTTCTTCATATCTTCAACTTGCAAGGATAAACTAGTTAATTGGTTTAGGATCTAACTTTTACCTAGACTAGATTCTCCTACAGGGGTTGCTTCTAATTTCATGGCGATCTCCAGTGCTTCAGCCTGCAAAGCAACTTTTTGTTGTATCAGAGGAACTTTGATATGTGGCAGGAGGGAAACGATGAACCATTCTTTATTATGTTCATATGGGATCTGAAAACTTAAATGACCTGTCAGAGTCTTAAACCTCTAATCAAACTCCCAAACAATTTCAGTAACCTTCTGCTTGATTTCTTTCAACTCTGTAATGCACCGTGACTTCAACTTAGGTTTCTTGAATTCTTCACTCAACGAAGTCTTAATGTCATTCAACAGTTTAGGCTATCCATCTCCTAAACAAAAATTCATATACCAGTTCAAAGTGTGATCCCTCAAGGTAATACTAAACTGATTTCTCTTAAAATCTTCATTGGTGACTTGCTTAATGCTCCAAACAGCTTCGCATAAGGACCAGCGCTGGTCAGGATATTCAAATCCATCTCCTCTAAAGATAGGTAACCTCATTTCATCTATCATAGATCTTCCTTGGTTTCTTGACTGAGTATGTACCAAACTGCTTGTAACAGTACTCTCATTGCTTTGGTTACTTAATGCTGCTAAAACAACAGGAGGGGTAATAATACTTACTTCAACAGTAGGCGCAGTGCCTAATGTTTCTAACTCTCCTCGATGAGGTTATTCAATATCTAATTCCTCTTCCCTTGTAGACTTTGAATACTCTTCGTTTGTTAGATCTGCTTCTTCTCCACTGTAGAATCCCTTGTCGTCGTATTTCTACTTAAATAGGTTCGCAAGAGGAACCTCTCTGAACGATCTCCTACTGCGCGTGAGTTCAACCTCTGTTTTACTGTTGCTGTCTGAATTCTTGAACATTAGCTTCATGGCATCTTCAAGATATTCTTCTCATGCAATAACATCTTAATCCTCACTTTTAAAAAGTGTAGGAACTTTCCTCTAGGTCCCTTAAAGAAATACCTCTCTGCTTGACTATACGATTCTACTCTATCAATAGAAAACTCAGTAATGTATCCTCCAATAGTGATATCAAACTAGAGATCCACTTCTCTAGACACAACGTTATTGACTCTCTTGAATTTCTTGATCAACGTTGATGTTCAAACCACAAGTGGTCTAGATCTGATCTCAAACTGGGTATCTTCTCATCTAGGTAGCCACTCGTACAATTCCATATGAACTCCTCCAAAGAAAATATCGTGTATGTTGGTAAAGATGTACACTCCCAAACAATCTTCTGTATTAATTCTAAGATTCTTGTTCCAAGCTTCAACGAAGTCCTTCTCTTGTTCTTCTATCCACTTATGAATCTCTATCTTCGATGGAAACCACCTTGAAATTCCCTCAAGAAGATCCTGGTCTCGACAACGGAACCATTTGTTGGCACAAGGGCAGACCCAGGGTTCAACGCTTCAACAACACACCATCAAAGACCTAAGTGTTATCACTGAAATTTCGTCTGCACAGGGCGACAAGAACTCCGCATCATCAGCACAGAAAAACAGTCATTCATGGCACAAGGATCAGTTCCACAACACAGCAAAAGGGCCAAAACTATACAAATTTGGCTAAAAAATTAAAAAGCGCATCGCGCCAATGGAAAACGCGTGCACGCGTGCAACATCTTCGTATATCGGGCGCATATGCGCGGCTGTGGGGTGCAAAACCCACGCGCCTGCCAAACGGCGCATTTATGAAGCTAGTCGGCCTCCCAACCACTAATGGATCGGCTCCCAAGTCGATTTGACATCAAATCCGAGCTCAATCTGTGGAGGGAGGCTGGTCAAAGACCTAGTTGTGCCCTAAAGAGCCCCTTTTCACATTCAAAAGAGGTTGCACAATAGC
>ML799073.1:274250-301442 GCA_009831015.1 Picea engelmannii | reverse complement strand
AGAGGGAAGGGACCCAAGTCCTCTTTCTCCATTGTGTATCTTTGGATTCCATCAATCAGATCAAGCTATATATTGGTGATATTGGTCCATTTTCATTTGTTTTTTGTTTTTGTTATTATGCTCATGTTTTCTTTTAGTTTTTGCTTAATTCTTGTTAATAGCTTAGTTGTTTCTTTCTAACCTTTTACCATACAGCTGTCATGACTAGCAGAGCCCAACTAGGCATGTAAGCACTCACTTTTTGCTCACACATCGACGAAAAGAGTGCAAACACTAAGTATTGGCCCTTTCAGCAACACCTACGAAGTAGATGCAATCTCACCTGAAGTAGCAATAGGGGGTTGCATGACACAAGTGTCTACAACCAGAGGAAATACAAAGTGATTCCAAATACAATGCAAAAACAATATAGATATTCTTTACCACTTTTATGCTTTCTTCGCAAAGTTATATCTCTGATCTAACACACTAATGTAGTAATAGTATAATAGATAAAAAAATAACACAACATCATCCACAAAGACAATAAGATATGTGTGGTTGAACTTCTCTCTAGGGCTACATTCATAGAACTGTGTTTCTTGATTTATTATATGAAAAAATATAGTTCTATCTACACACTTAGCTGTAGATCTTCTCTCTTTCACTCTTTCTCTCTTTCCTCCATGCGCACCCAGCTACAGTGTTGATCTTCACACCCAACTAAATCCAAAATACAGACTCGATACATTTCTCAACAACAAAAATAATCAACCATGAACATCAACCATAATAATATGAACGAACCCCCTCCCAGGTCCTCTAGACCTTTATTTATACATTACATGACTCTCAAACAACCGTCGACCGAAGCCTAGGTGTCAAAACCCTAGGTCCACTTGACCCGCGTTTTAGGGGCTTCGTCAGCTTGTCCTTCCTCCTTTTCCATGAGGTACTCGAAGGTATCCACTGGTGTATTTTTCCGCTTGCTAAGTTTTTCACGATCCCTCTTCTTTGTTTCTTTACCTTCCCTAATCTTCTCTTCCAATGGATAGATTTTCCTTTACTTCGCTCCTTCTTTTCTATTTATTTACCCACTTCGACCCTTTCTTGGTTTATGTGCCTTCCACACAGTTTGTACTTCGCCTTTCTTCCTTAATGTTATTTGAAACACATTTGGATGATGAGATATGGTCTGGTACATAAAATATCACCACCAACCCAAGAGTATGTAGCACTTAACCAAACAATATTTTGTTTCTCCTTGGATGACAAGTGTTGAGGTAACCTTCTAGTAGATAAATAGTTGGAGATATCTACAAACCATAGCGAGTGAGTGGATACAAAAAATAAGTTTTCTTCTAGAAAGATATCATCTAGAAGAGTGATTTCACCTTCATTATGTATTCTAGAAAGGAAATCTGTAGCTAGATTTTCCTTATCGGGCCTTGGATTCTAGAAAGGAAATTTGCTGCTATATTTTCCTTACTAGGCCGGTCTACAATGATGATATTGAATTCATGCAACAAGAAGAGCCATATAGTAATCCTACCATTAGTGATTGTTTCTTTCATTAAGTAATGAATTCCAAAGTGATCAGTGTGAATGAATACATTGTAACTAGTAATATAATGCCTAAAATTATGTATTGCATGAACAATTGCTAAAACTCTTTTTCAATAATAATGTAATTAAGGTCAATAGGTGTGAGGTTCTTACTAAAAAAGTAGATGGCATAGTAGGATTGGTTTTCTTTCTTCCCTAATAAAACACCAAGAGTGGTATCAAAGGCATCCATTGTGATGTGAAATGAAAGAGATCAATTTGGTCCCCTCAAAACGGGTGCAACAAAAAGATTTTATTTTAAAGTCTCAAATGCATGTTGACATTGATCATTCTAGGAAAATTCAACATCTTTAAAAATTAGTTTAAACAATGGTGCAATAATAATTGTGAAATTATCTATAAACCTTCTATAATAACTAACAAATCCAAGAAAAATTCTAACCTCTTTCGAAGTATTGGGTACTGGGATCTTTATAATCACTTCTATTTTTGTTGGATCTACATTAGTCCCTATAGAAGAGATAACATGTCCAAGAACACCACCTTTTGTTAGCAACATGTGACATTTTTCATGACTTAAATAAATGTTGGTTTCTTGGAATTTTATTAATACTTTTCTAAGGTTCTCTAATGTTCCCTCAAATGAGTCATTGTATACAGTAAAGTCATCAATATACACCTCAATGCATTCATGGATTAATTCCGAAAATATTCTTAGAAATACTCTCTGGAATGTGGCTGGAGCATTACATAATCTGAAGGGTAACAATCGTTAAGTGAATTTCCCCCACGATCATGTGAATTTAGTTTTTTCTTGGTCCTTTGGTGCAATCTGTATTTTGTTATAGCTACTAATACCATCAAAAAATGAAAAATACTTCTTTATTGCTAGGTTATATAGAACTTAGTCATTGTCACGTTGAAAGGAAGAGGAAAATAATCCTTCATGGTGGATTTTTTCAACTCTTTCTAATCCACACAAATTATCCATTTACCATTCTTTTTGGGGACTACTACGAGAGGTGATACCTATCTACTTTCGAAAATTGGATAAATAAACTTGGCGTCAAGAAGTTTTGCAATTTGTCCTTAACTACTTGTTTAAGGGTTGGGTTCATGCACCTCTAGGGATGTCTGATAGGATGGGCATCACTTTCAGCATAAATATGATGAAAACAAGTTTTAGGGTGTATACCTTTCATAATACCATGTGAAAGATTTTGATTATTCTCATAAGGCTTGGATTAATTTTTCCTGTTGAAATTCAATAAGCTACAAATTTATATGCAAACATTTAGCTTGGTTGATCTCAAAAGGCATGTTGTAGCACTCCATTTTACACATGGTGGATGCTAAAATATTTCATAATGAATATAAGGATATTATATCACTAGTCTCCTGTAAATGAGTTTCAAAAATATGATCTAATGAAAGAGGAAACAAATTGAAATTCTGTGTAAAATCCGAATTGCAAAGAAAAGTGTTGATTTGGTTTTCCTATATATCTCCTTTAAAAATCATTACCTGATATACCATAAAAACTGGTTGTACACATTTAACATAACTATTTCCATTATAATAACACATAATGTTTTCCATCTCAGTGAATGGTTGTTTAGGTGGGTTTAAGACCACTTTTTTCCTCGAATCCCCATGTGAAATAAACATGTTTCTAGATATGAAACCTATGAAAGCATTTGTGGTAGCAAGCCATGGCCTACCAAGGATTATGATATGTCATCCAAAAGGAGACTTGGGATGTAATACCATGAAGTCTATGGGGTACTCCCATGAATCCAAAGAGACAATAAAACCATCTAATACCCCCTTTTGTTTTATCTTATATCTTTTATCTAGTTCAAGGATGGTGGGAGTTGGATGAAGGTTAGGAAAATTCAATTGCTCCATGGTTTGTATGGCCATAATGTTAATGGATTCTCTAAGGTCAATTAGGGTATTCAGGACATAGGTACAATTAATATACACATAAACAATGGGGTTACCAAGGTCTACATATTTATCTACAAAGATCTATCCAGATATCGAGTCTCTAGATTTTCCAATAAATTGGATGGTGGGTGGTTCATTCTTTTTTCTTATTGACTTATTTAAGCATAATTTCTTTGCCATTTTTTCATAAATAGACATGTCTTTAAGGGCTTGCAGTAAATGGATTTTTATGCAAACATTTTTGGTTCAATGATTAGATCATATTCAGAGTGATCTATCAGTTTATTGAGGCTTAACCTCTCCATAGAGGGAGGTTATGATTTTAAACGGGTGAGTACTTACTCGAGACAATTTTTCAATCGAGAATCATTTTCTGATGAATTATTTGCATAAGGATTAAAGGGCATATGATTCCATTATTAACCATGTTTTTAAACAATAATGCATAACACACATGAAATAAAAATGGAATAAGCATATGAAAAGACAAGAGAGAGACAACCGATGTTGGTCACGGATTTTTCCCCTTTTGGTCTATGTATCTAGACCTGCTTCAATTGGAATACATATCGCTTTCATTCCTTCTTAAAAATATGTTGGGACCTTATCATAAATGATTACATAAGAGATGCGTTCTCCTTCAATGAGGATTCAAAAAGATTACTCACACTCATATCTCTCCATACATCAAGAAGGATAATTCCTTACATGCTTAGGAATAGTAGCACTATGGCTCTCTAACTCCACTTATTAATTCTTCATTAATCTTCATCTCCATGAATATGGATCACATAAGGAATTATATAGTTTTTCCTCACTCACTCTTAAAAAAGAGCATTAAGTCCTAGATCCACAATAATATGATCTAATTACAAAAGAGGAGAAACAAGATCCATAAAAGTAGGATCTCAAACTATCTCATGCTAAAAAATGGGAGAAGTCTCAAAACCACCCAAAAACTCTTCAACCAAGCCCTTGATTCTCTCAACCTATAATTGAGAATAATGGCAAATTGGTGTGAGGTGGTTTCTCACATAAAATCCAATGTCTAAAATTATAATTTAATGATAAATATATGAGTCTAATATCCCTCTTAGGTATTAATCATTTTACATCAGAAGTGAATAATAATGTATGAGTTTTTCCAAAATCTCATAAAGCATAATTAAATGCATGAGCATCTCATAAAAGCATAAAAGAAATGCATGAGATATTTTTCTCAAAAAGAACCAATGCATGAGAAATTAAAACTCAAAAACATATAAGTTCACCCTTTCACCACTTTGTCACCAATTTCAACTCGACATGGTGAGCAAATTAAAAATCCTTCCATGTGTGGATATCCGCCTGGATCACACCTCCCCACAAAAAAACCTTTTGGTCTCCAAAAGTATCAACTTTATCTGTATGCAAATGTCTTCAAAGGAACATTCCTTTAAGACTCCTTCACCCACATACTTCAAATTAGAATGCAAATCCAAAACTTGCAACTATTGGAAATCAAATGTTTGGAAAAAGGCACATCCCTTGTCTCCTTCACCTCTGTTCTTCAGAGCTCAAAATGAAAATCCCAAATCAGCATAAATATGCAACCTGTATCCGTTAATATCTAGATTACGTAATTGATGGTACCTATATTACATCTTTGGAGTACCTTACTTTCCAAGAGTTTATAATCATACTCATTGGTCAAGTTTACAATGAATGTAAAAATAGGCCTAGGCCTCAATCAATCAATGATTACAATTGTTGGGGACAGAAGTCACTCCTGGATTGCTTGCAGGAGTAGAGCCCGACGCCCATCAGTTTATGTCACGATTTGTTTAATGGGGTGATCAAATGGAGATTAACTCAAACGATGTGCTTCCAACTTTGAAACTAGGCCGAGAATGCATGGGTGAGTGAGGTCTTAGATAACTTCAGACAGTGAGTTACAGTAAGGGTGAGTAGGGGGAAGACTTATATCAGAGAGGTGCGAAGGTCTGTTATAAACATCGGGTTCCTAACAGACTGTGGAAGAAGACATCTAAACGCAAGATCTTCTTACGCTCAGATGCAAAAAACCAGAGAAAACAATAATGCCATAATAAATGCTTTATCACAACATAATTTCCATAATTCGTGCGAATCAGTCGATCACGAACTCTCTTAGTATAAGATGAAAACTTAGACGGAAGGAGAAAGACTGTCTGAAATTAAACAAGAAATCTTACATACAGATGCATACCCAGAGCTAGGATATCTATTAAAACTTTAAAATCGGGAGCTTCGCTCTACCATCAATACTTACAAAATACAAAGACTGAGTTTATATACTCAGGAAAATTCTCCCCACTGAGGCATGCCTCAGTCACCCCAAACTGGGTGTCCCTTCAATCAAACTCGTACTGATATCTTTCTTTAAATGCCACCTTAACTATGCATGGCTCCTGTAAGGAGGGTAGCTGAGCTAATAAGTGTTCGGATAGCGTGTGCAGACTTCTCTGTCGAGCTGAAGACTTTGGCATGGATCCTTTGAGAAAATCGATACACAGGACTTCCTCGGGAAGACGGTTTGCCAGACCCTCCATTCCCCTTACTTAATGACTGAAAGGAGGTTTCAACCACCCGCTCTTGTCATCATTTACTCCAGGCGAGAAACAATATGGAGATCGGATCCGATGGCACTTGGAGACCACGACGATCCTCTTTGTAACTGATCTCGGTGCTTTGGCCTTCTTTACGCAGCTCCTCTCTTTTTCCAAGTGACCACGGACTGTGACCACGTGCCTATTCTCATGGCGTTTTTCGATGTTCGCGAATATGAAGGGGTTGATCCTTGCTTATTGAAATCGCAATGAGCGATGTGCCGAGACGGCTCAATCTAGTGCCACGCATCCTTCAAATCTGACGGTCCTAAACTCTTTCGATGTTGCAGTGGGCCCCAGGTCCTGAATGCTCTCGCCACTTCACGTATCGAGATATGATGGAGTTTTTTTTGCGCGTTGGAGTCGCGATGGGCGAGGCGCCGAGATGGCTCTACTGGCTGCCAGGTGTCCCCTTTGGATGGACGCCTGAGATCTTCTCGACAATACTGTATAGCTCTTTTTACTATCGGTTCCCTCCACATGCAACCGTCGGCTAAGGCTTAAGTGCTAGCGCCTCTCGCAACTTGCAACCTCGTGAGTTGGAGTGTCGAACCTTGGCATTCTCCCTCCGTGAAATCCCGAGAGGCGATGGCTATTTTCCTTTCCATAACTCTCGCGACTCGCGATCTTGCGTAACCAAAGGATATGGTCCGCCCTCTGAACTCACGAACCCCGAGTTCAAGAAATGAACCCACACATCAACTGATCGCGATCAACGACCCTCGTTACTTCGCGAGTTCTCCATGGAGACTTTTGAATGTTCACTCCTTTGAAAACTTCTACGCTATACTTGGCGTGGCTTGACTAAGTGCAATTACCCACCGACCGTTGATCTGCTTCGCAAAATATACCTTGGATGTTGTCGATGACACTTTGCCCGCTCGCTTGACCTGCTACTTGGAAAAACAGGGATTTTCCCGTGCTGCGCTTGAGCATTTCGTGCAACTTGCAGACCCAAATGCTCTCGGGCCCATGACAAGAATTATCACTAACATTAGGCTCCATGGGGGATAGAGTCGTCCCTGTGATGCTCTAAGAACTCCTTTTGCAGCTTCAGTGCCTTGCTATTGGGCTATGGAGTCACTTATTAGGCCGAAAACGTGCAAAAAGAAACTAAACAAAGAACTAAAAGACAATATTTACAAACAGAGGAGCCATCTAAAGCTCAAATAAAACATTTTTTTAGAAAATTCCCATTTACTGGGCTGTTGAAAACCTCTTCACCCTTCAGATCCTGCAACCCATATGTGTTATTGGAGAAAATCTCAGAGATTTTAAAGGGGCCGATCCAGAGGGCGTCGAACTTGTTGTGCTTGCCTTTATCCTGTCTGGGTGCATCCCACTTAAATACCAAGTCCCCGATCTTGAACTCCTTTTTCCTGACCTTTCTGTCAAAAGCCTGTTTGATCTTCTGCTGATGACTGTAAGCTACGTCCCTCACTTGTTCTCTGATTTGCTGCACTTCCACTATCTGATGAATTCTTCTGATCATATGATCTGGTTCTCCCTCATAGTCTTGAAAGAACTTCGCCACAGGTAAGGCGAGTTGAGTAGGAAAACTGCCTCTGCTCCATAGACTATTTGAAACGACGAAGTGCCCAGAGACTTCTTCGTGGTGACACAATTGACCCACAGAGAAAATTTCAACTTTGAATCTCAGGCTCTTTTTTTATCCTCTAACAATCTTTTGATGATCTTTGTCAGGCTTTTATTAGAGGATTCCTCTAAACCATTGCCCTAGGGATAGTAGGGGGTGGAGTGAATTAGTGAGATCTGGAACTGCTCACAGAACTTAATAAGAGGTTCAGATCTGAAAGAAGCAGCATTATCAGTGACGATCCTACTGGGACAGCCAAATCAGGCTATGATATCCTCCAGGAAGCTGATAATTACTTTGTGTGATGCGCTTCTGGTGGGGACAACTTCTATCCACTTGGTGAAATAATCTGTCGCAGTCAGGATCCATCTGTGCTGACCAGTTGAGGGAGGATGAATTTCTCCGATGAAGTCCAACCCCCACTGCTGAAAAGGTGCCGAAGCTACTATGGGTTTTAATGGGAATGATTTGAGCTATTGTTTTCCTAAGAACTTTTGGCATTTGATGCAAGCTTTGATCTCCCTGCAAACATCGGGGAATAAAGTGGGCCAGTAATACCCATATCGGAGTATCTTGTGAGCTGTGGTCTTCCAGAAATGATGACCTCTGTAAAGGTCGCTATGGAAATCAAACGTAACCTTTTGGGCCTCCTGCGAGTCCAGGCATCTCAGAAATACCCCTAGAGGGTCTTTCGAGTACAAGGTTTGGTCAATGAGGCAATACTTGACTGCCTTGATCTTTAGAGCCCTTGCTTTTCGTTTTCCCATTCCATCGGGGGGCTTCAATTATTGCAAAAAGTAAAAGATATCCTTGTACCAGGAGCATGTTGCTAGGGACAAGGCACCCTGAAAATTCTTTTTGGATGACTCAGTTTGCTCATTGATGAATCTAATCCCTAAGGCTTTGCAATTAGATTCAGCCAACAACTTGGCCAAACCCTGCCCCTTTATCAACTTGGTGGGCTTAATCTCTAGATCAAATTCTAGGATCTTGGCAATCCACTTACCTCTTCTTCCGTCTATGTCAGGCTGTATAAGAATATCTTTCACAGAGGCCGAAGGAACGTATGCAGTGATCTTTGAGTCCAAGACATAGACTCTGAAAGATTTGAGAGCTTTCACCAATGCATAGGCCTGTTTTTCTATGATCTCGTATTGGACTTCTGCATCTCTCAACACCTTTCTGAAGAAGGAAATGAGCTACTCTCGTCCTTCCTCATTTCTCTGCAACAAGACCGCTGCTACTATATCACAGGAAGCAAAAGAAAAAATCAGGAAATCTTTGGAATAATCAGGACTGATAAGCACAGGCGCCTTAGTCAATGCCTTCTTTATTTGAATAAAAGATTCCCTGGGTTCAGCAGTCCACTTCACTTCATTTCCCTTCCTGAGCATGGCTGTGATATGTTTCACCAATTCAGCAAAATTTGAGACGAATCTCCTCAGAAAATTTATCTTTCCCAAAAAGGCCTGAACTTCCTTCCTAGATCTGGGAAATGACAGGGTCTGAATTGCCTCTATCCTACTAGGATAAACTCTCACCTCCTCTGCTGATACTATATGGCCTAACAGATTCCCCTCCTTCATAGAAAACAAGGATTTCTTGGGGTTTAAGGATAATACATACCTCCGACACTTCATGAAAACCTTTCTCAAGTGGCAGCAGTGCTCTTTGTCTGACCTGGAGAAGACTGTGATGTCATCTAAATAGATCACTACAAATTGATCTTTCTCCCCAATGAAGGCTATATCCATAGCTCATTGAAATGTTGCCCCTGCATTCATCAATCCAAAAGGCATTTTGGCATACATGAATGTGCCCCAAGGAGTGATGAAGGTTGTTTTTTCTCTGTCCTCAGGCATGACTGATATCTGATTGTAACCATAGAAACAATCAATCATGGATATTCTAGATGCACTAGTGACCTTCTGCAATATGTGTTCCATGTTAGGTAGGGGGTAATTGTCTTTCTTTGAGCTTCTGTTCAGGTTCCTGAAATTGACACAAAGTTTGATTTCTCCGCTTTTCTTCCTTACTGGGACCAAGTTGGCCACCCACTCGGAATATCTCAAGGGGACAATGATTCATGCATCCAACAACTTTTTAACTTCCTTCTCCATGATGGGAAGCAACATGGGATTTATCTGTCTTAGCTTCTGCCTGAATGGCCTAGCCTCTTCCTTCAATGGGATCTTGTGCTCGATGACAGATGTGTCATACATCTTGAGGTCTTCGTATGTCCATGCAAACACATTGGTGAAATCTCTTAGGAACTCCGTGTACTCGGCCCTCTGTCCATTGGTCAGGCTACTTGACAATTTGACGAATCTAGGCTCCTCCTGTGAACCAACGTTGCATTCGGTTGTATCGGCATCTTCATTTGAGACCTTGCCCTTTACTGGCACATCATTCCCATCGAACAATCTTTCTAAAGGGACAAGTCCTCTCAGAATGTGATTGCTGGGCAACTGAATGATCTGATGATTAGCGATTTTATTTAAAAACTCCTCAGGACGAGGGTCACCTTCCAGGTCGGGATCCTGGTCAATATGCAATGCAGAAAATTCGTCAACTGATTGGAGAAACCTTTCGAGTTCAGAATCATCCTCTAACACCTTCCAATGCTTGACATTGACCGGCACCGAGGGCCTATATCTTATATCAACATCATTTTCTACCATAGGTGGCAGAGGAAATTTGAGCATGCTAGCTGAAATAGCTAAAGAGTCGGCCAAAGTATTTTCTCCCCTCGGAATGAAAGAAATGTTAAAAGCCAAGAAGAAATTATCAATAAGGTCCCATACTTCATTCCGATAATTTCTGAGCCAAGGATTATGGGCACAATAAGCATTCCTTACCTGCTGAATAATCAACTCAACATCTCCGAATATTGCTATCTCTTTAATTTCCATTTCCTTTGCGGCCCTCATACCTAGAACAAGAGCTTCATACTCTGCCACATTGTTGGTGGCTTCGAATTCCAGCTTGTATGACAGGGACACGACTTCTTGACCAGGTGATATGAAAACCACTCCAGCGCCAACGCCTTCGCTAGAAGAAGCTCCGTCAAAAAACATCTTCCAAACAAGGGTGGCTGGAGAAGATATCTCTTGATCAAGGATGAGCTATTTTTTGATCTGTAAAGGGGCCTCAGGAGTTTCAGTGACCTGTAACAAACTAGACCCTAAATCAGTGTCAAGTGCAAAGATGGGGTGATTAGTAGGGTCTGCTTCATCAATGACAATGTAGGCAAGTTGGGCTTCTCTGTACAACCTCCTGTGTTCCCCCCCAAAAACTGGAATAGTGGCATATGTGAGATCCATCTGTAACGTTCCTCCAAGTCTCTTGATCCAAGACCTTGACAACAACATGCCAAACTTGGGAGGAACATCAGCTACCACAATGTCCATAACCACACTCTTCATGGGCAGCTAAAACAAAGAAACCACCATGTCCTTGATGACTCCCAAACATTGCACCCTCCTTGAATTGAAAGAGTACAAATCATGATATGCCTTGGTCACTTCTAGTCCTAGTTCTTCCATAACTATATTTGGCATAAGGTTATGGGAAGCCCCTGAATCCATGAGGCAGTTATGCAACACTTTATCATGTATGTTCAGGGATGTGTAGAAAGGAGGGGATGAGTCATCTCTGTCTTCTACCATGGGGCCTAGAATGACGGCTGGATTCTCATCTTGAAGGTTTACTGAGTCAGAAGGGGGCTGGGGGGACTCAGAGTGTAGCAGCTTAGAGAGGGACCTTTTAAAATCCTCGTTTTTAACTAGCTCTGAGAGGGGGATGGGGATCCTGATCTTTTGAATTTCATGTTCAAAATTAAAGGATGGAATGGGCTTAGGAGCTTCCCTTACCTCGGAGACGGGTTCTTTGACTACTGGCACAATGCTCTGAGTTCTTTTATCTTTAGTAGCGGCTGCTGTAGCTTTAGTAGGGCTTTCTTCTATGAGGGGTTGGTCTGGGCTGTCAAAGTCTCCTTCTTTCCTTCTCGACCTAAGATTATATCTGTTAGAAGTGTGACCGGCCCTTTGTTCCTTCCCCAACTCATGAATTTGAGCACTCATCAGGGATTCTTCGTATGCAGACTGCGTCAAATGGCGAAAAGGGGGAGTTTCTTCAATACAGTGAATTTCAAGGCCAAACTCGTCTATCTCCTCTCTTTCCTCGTGATCAACTAGGTTGTTTTGGAGGGGGGTTTGAACCCTTTGATCCTCTCTATCTTTTCCCCTTTGTTCCCTCGGGAAAACCTGGGGCATATTGTTAGCAGGTCGTCTGAAACCTCTATTATCAGTGTTCTGGGGATTTCTGTACATGGGCTTCCCCTCTAATTCCCACCTCTCCATCCTGGAAGAAAGTGATTTAATTTCTCTGGCTGTCTCATCTCTCTGATGGGGCAGGGGAGAGGAATTGGATGAAGAAGTTTCAGGCCTTTTCTTGGATATGTTTCTATCAGCAGCGTTCCTGAGTCGGTCAACAACCAATATGTTAGATTCTACTTCCACGGCTGCATCCTGCATGAGGGCCAGGGTAGTGGCTCTTCTCTCTCTCAGCAGTAGGCAAAAAACAGGATCAAAAGCGCTGGAGTAAGTGATCTTTGCAGAGGCTTCGGAGGGCTTTATCTTAGCAGGGATTCTGTTGTACATTTTATTAAATCTCTTGGAGAAGTCGAAGACAAACTCTCCTTCCTTTCTCTTCAATGACCCAAACTCCGTCATGTAATACATGAAATCCTTTTTATCTCCCCATTGTCTCAAAAAGGCATTGTCTAGTGCTTCGATCCCATAAATAGATCCAGGAGGCAGGGCCTTGAACCATTTTCTAGCCTCTCCTTGGAGGCTGTGGACAAAAATTCTCATCCATACGTCTGCATGCATGATGACATTGTCATCTGTGAAACTCTAAAAGGCTTCTAGGTGCTCATCTGCAGTTACGTCCCCCTCACCCATGAATTTGGGCAGCTACTTGAGGTAACCATCTGCTGGGAGGGCATTGAGGGGCTGAGGTAACGCAAGGGGAGCATACCTAGCGGCTATGATAGCTTCCATTCTGGTCATAGGGGGATTAGCACCAGCCATAGGAATATTAGGTGGAGGAGAAATTGGAGGAGAAGGAGCTCACGAAGGGGCTACGGGAAATGAGTCTCGAAGTGGAGTGGGAAACAAGAGAGGATTTAAGGAGAAAGCTAATGAGCTCAAGTCAGCAGGTGCTCCTCCTTGTGCAGGAGTGGGGAAATCTTTTGTGGTCGTGGGTCTATGCCAAGGTATAGCTTCAGGGGAGAGGGGAGTGACAAGGATTTCTCCCTCCAATCCCAGACCAGGAGGGGAAAACTCAGCAGGAACACTCCCAAAATTCAGGAAATGGGAAACTTGTGAAGGAGGTCTGCTAAGAAACTGAGGAGGAGAAAATGGGGTTCTTACAGAAGGAGATGGCAGATTACCTATTTCGATAGTGGAAGCTGCTTCTTCAAGGGCCTTTCCTTTTCTGAGAACCACCTCTGGATCTGTTTCAGGTGTAGCTAGGGGCAACTGTGGATGAGACCGCGTGTGTCTGCCTCTGAAAGACACAATTGATAGAGCAAGTTCTCCCCATCGGATTTGTCACAATGGAGTCACCAGGTGCACAACAACAATCTTGATAATTTTGATATCTGATGCACCTTCAGAATCAGTTAATCGTTGTCGTTCAATCCCGGGGAAAATATTCAACTTCGTCCCTGGCAACGATGCCAGAAATGTTGGCGACGGAAGTCACTCCTGGATTGCTTGCAGGAGCAGAGCCCGATGCCCATCAGTTTATGTCACAATTTGTTTAATGGGGTGATCAAATGGAGATTAACTCAAACGATGTGGTTCCAACTTTGAAACTAGGTCGAGCATGCATGGGTGAGTGAGGTCTTAGATAACTTCAGACAGTGAGTTGCAGTAAGGGTGAGTAGGGGGAAGACTTATATCAGAGAGGTGAGAAGGTCTGTTATAAACATCGGGTTCCTAACAGACTGTGGAAGAAGACATCTAAACGCAAGATCTTCTTACGCTCAGACGCAGAAAACCAGAGAAAACAATAGTGCCACAATAAATCCTTTATCACAACATAATTTCCATAATTCGTGTGAATCAGTCGATCATGAACTCTCTTAGTATAAGATGAAAAGTTAGACGGAAGAAGAAAGACTGTCTGAAATTAAACAAGAAATCTTACATACAGATGCATACCCAGAGTTAGGATATCTATTAAAACTTTACAATCGGGAGCTTCGCTCTACCATCGATACTTACAAAATACAAAGACTAAGTTTATATACTCAGGAAAATTCTCCCCACTGAGGCGTGCCTCAGTCACCCAAAACTGCATGTCCCTTCAATCAAACTCATACTGATATCTTTCTTTAAATGCCACCTTAACTATGCATGGCTCTGTAAGGAGGGTAGCTGAGCTAATAAGTGTTCGGATAGCGTGTGCAGACTTCTCTGTTGAGCTGAAGACTTTGGCATGGCTCCTTTGAGAAAATCGATACACAGGACTTCCTCGGGTAGATGGTTTTCCAGACCCTCCATTCCCATTACTTAATGACTGAAAGGAGGTTTCAACCACCCGCTCTTGTCGTCATTTACTCCAGGCGAGAAATAGTATGGAGATCGGATCCAATGGCACTTGGAGACTGCGACGATCCTCTTTGTAACTGAACTCGACACTTCCACCTTCTTTACGCAGCTCCTCTCTTTTTCCAAGTGATCACGGACTGTGACCACGTGCCTATTCTCATGGCGTTTTTCGACGTTCGCGAATATGAAGGGGTTGATCCTTGCTGATCGAAATCGCGATGAGCGATGTGCCGAGACGCCTCAATCTAGTGCCACACGTCCCTCAAGTATGACAGTCCTAAACTCTTCCAATGTTGCAGTGGGCCCCAGGTCCTGAATGCTCTCGCCACTTCGTGTATTGGGATATGATGGAGCTGTTTTTTGCGCGTTGGAGTCGCGATGGGCGAGGCACCGAGATGGCTCTACTGGCTGCCAGGTGTCCCCTCTGGATGGACAGCTGAGATCTTCTCGGCAATACTGTATATCTCTTTTTACTGTTGGTGCCCTCCACACACAACTGTTGGCTAAGGCTTAAGTGCTAGCGCCTCTCGCAACTCGCGACCTCGCGAGTTGGAGTGTCGAGCCTTGGCATTCTCCCTCCGCGAAATCCCGAGAGGCGATGGATCTTTTCCTTTCCATAATTCTCGCGACTCGCGATCTCGCGTAACCAAAAGATATGGTCTGCCCTCCGAACTCACAAACCTCGAGTTCAAGAAATTAACCCATGCATCAACTGATCGCGATCAACGGCCCTCGTTACTTCGCAAGTTCTCCACGGAGACTTCTGACCGTTCACTTCTTTGAAAACTTCTGTGCTATACTTGGCGTGGCTCGGCTGAGTGCAATTACCCACCGACCGTTGATCTGCTTCGCAAAATAGACCTTGGATGTTGTCGACGACACTTTGCCCGCTTGCTTGACCTGCTACTTGGAAAAACAGGGATTTTCTCGTGTTGTGCTTGAGCATTTCATGCAACTTGCAGACCCGAATGCTCTCGGGCCCATGACAAGAATTATCGCTAACAACAATGATGATTAAAAAGAAGCCAATTAAGACTTAACATGCAAAAATAATGCCTCTCACTCTCTTCCTCACTTTGGAGTGCTAAAATAAATGATCCTTTTACATTTCTGCAATCATCAGATTTAAGGAAACATGCTCATTAAGGAAAATACCATCAATAAGATATAGTTTTATGAAACCCATGAAATCTTGGCTATAAGTTTGAATTATATTCAATGTAGTTCTTTGATCTCTATTGATGATTTACAGCATTTGGATTGGACTTACAATGAATCATGATCTCAAGAACGCCAACTGGTTGATTCCCAAAGGCGAACTGAAACAATTACATACAATGTCAATGAGCTTCAAAAGCGTGCACCATAACTGTCAGTACGAAAAAAACCTTCGTAAATATGCCCATACTGTAACAGAAAGAGAATAATTCGACCCAATACCCAGAGAGTTTTTTTGCCATCTCTTGATTGGCATAAATTTCAGATCAAATATTTACAATGCCCAAGAATAAACGACACATCAACAAGCGACCTTCAACCACATATTTGTTTGGTTCTATGAAAATGCATGCCTAGAAGATTGATGTTTGTATTCTAATTTGCTGCTTGAAAAAAAAGGGAGGATGTGTGTCTATTTATCTAGGTCTCTGGTTCAGGACAAGAATCGCCATCTGCTAGATTAGTCTGAGGCTGCAACTGCTATTATCATATCTACAATCTTGGAAAGCCTCAAGATCATTTTCCACGTCAAAATCCTTATTTTTTTTGTATGATCAGGCCTTTTGCATGATCGTTTCATATACAAGTAACATGTTTCCAACAAAATACATGCCCAACACGTAAACTTGGTCATTATGAAGCTGTACTATTGTTTTCTCGACTGGTGGTGCAAATTGCTACACCGAGGAAATCCACAATTCAAGCATCCCAAAGACTTCGACGTATTAGCTCTCGTTTTCTGCATGTGATAACAAGAGTCCACGTTGCACCAAAACCTTCACTTCTATCATGTCGTACAAGATCGTTTCCTCCTATCGTGTCGAAAGTAGAAAATAACATGGAGTTTGTTAAGTGTCGGATTGGTTATAACTGTTTCCACGGATCCATAGAAACTTTTTCTACGAGAATAATACTCATCCATTGGGATACACAATATTCCTTGGTTATATATGGCCATCATAACCATCACTAAAAAGGACAATCATGCCGCCAAAGGGGCCCGAAGGACGGCAATCGACAGTGTTGATGGTATGTTTTCACCGTTGAAGGGCGATCCCATCAGGTTCGCCACAACACTTGTCGGCCCTTGGAGCTTATTTCTATCAAAGTCATCATGGAGATTTCCTGATAGAACGTCACCAGATATGTGAGAGTTTTATTTCTCTATTTGTGATCTACAGAGGCCATGTCTCTTGTACACCTCCCAAAGAGGCCACATTAATATGCAATGTTATCATCATCATAGATCAAACCATATGGGAGCACATTGAATACCCCCTCTGCAACTGCGAGTGTTATGGATTGAGGAGGTGAGAAACAATCTGAGATATACAAAATCAGGTCTTGTGATCCATGGCCTGGCCCCAACACTAGTTCTTGCACAACGCCCAAGACCTTAGAAACATGTCCAGTAATTTAAGGGAGTGTTATAATCATAGCATAAATGCATAGAAGCCAGCGTTCCCAATTTCAAAACTTCTTCCCTTGCAATCGAAGAGGCGAGCATACATCCTGCAACGATAAATATTAGCAGATACAACGATATGGATTTCAAACTCTATCGAAGAAATCACCAAAGATATCGAATTTGAACGATTTGAATCCAAAACGTTGACATCAAGACGTGCCACCACAAAGATAAAAATAAAAATAAAAAAATTAATCTTTCTTTATTTCTTGGCATTGTGCATCATTAAAATAAGAATCCTTTATATTCCATGAAATTCCTACATTGTTTCTCTAGAAATTCGAATCACCTACCGATATTATAGATGAACTCGTTGTCGAGGAGTGAGGGTGGTGCAGACCCCACCCCTTCTCCTCCTTTAGGGTTGTGCGACCTCCTGGGCTAGGATTGTTCTTAAACACTTGAGTCAGATTGAGTCTTCGGCCCCCTACTGGAACCCGACCAACTCTACCACAGGTCTCTCTTCCTTCAAAGTGAAGGTCCTCTCAATCCCGCAGCTCTCTTCTTGTCCCTTTGAAGAAAGTTGGCAGCGACACTCGCTCTCCATGCCATGCCCTTTCTATCATGTGACCTCAAGCTGTGACCCGAGGCTCAATTACACAAAGTGCTTCGGGCTTTGTGCTTCGGCTCTTTCCACGACATCCAACCCCTACATTCCAGAACTCCAAATTGACAAACTCAAACGTTTGAGGATTAATGGTCCTCGTCCCCCCTTTCGATCGACAACTGCGATCCCTTTGGACTCCGGCCTTTGAGAGTCTCTCGATATCCTTCTTTGATATCTCCCAGAGTACTACTCCTCTGGCTCGTGCGAGTTGATTCCACACGTCCCTTCCAAATCCAATGGTTTGGATTCAAACCACTCTTTGTGACTTCACGAAGATCTCTGTCTGCTCTTGCAACACCTCCTAGAGTTCAAACTCCCAGATCTCCTGATATTCTACCACTTGTCTCCTCTTAACGATGGACAATTTTATGGTCTCTGGGACTTCGGCAAGTCCTCAAACTTCTTTCACACTTAGCACAATTTCTCCTTGAGACTTAGATCGTTCTCGATATTCTTCTGCACTCCTTGCAGAGTCCTGCACAAATTCTTCTACGACTTTGCCCAACTTGAAAACCTTCAAGGTTCCTAGTTCCTCTGTTTCCTTCACTGGACTTCCTTGTGCCATCCTGAAAACTTAACTCCCTTCCTCTTGAGCTTGTAAGGTAAAATTACAACTCCCTTGTAGCACTCCTTGTGCTCAGCTAGGCCTTTAGACGACTTCTCCCTTATCATGTCTAGAAGTCTTAAGGCATCTCCTTTCCTTTGTCGATGCACTCTTGCAAAGCCTTCCTTCCTCAAAGTGTTCAACAACCCTGGGATTCTCTTAAGGATTCCAACACTTCATAATGTGTTGCTCGAGTACACTCTCGTACTTTCTCTAGGCCCTCTTGGCAAAGTGTTACAGAGTATTTAGTAACTTTGCATTGTGTTTCCTCCTACACAGTATTTATTTCCAAGGTACCCAACCACCTTGAAATTTCCTCCCGAGTCTGTGACTTATCCTGGTGTGCCCTCCTGGTAGCTTCTCATATGCACTCCTTCGGTCAGCTCACAGAGTCTCAACTCTTTGTCCCGCACTCCTTTCACTTAGACTTGAGAACCAGAATTAATCCAACACACTCACAGATAAAATATTATATCTTTATCCCTGCAGATGATTTATAACATACATCTACAGCTCAAATGCATACGAATGACACTCATAAAAAAACGTCCATTACACAAAAATTGATAAACAAAAAAAACGGTTACTTTCTATTAATGGTGGAATGTCCATTACAATACATGAGTCTGAACCACAACTGAGTCTTGACTCTTCCCCTTATTCATCCCTATCTCCTATATGCAATTCTCTACTGGAAACAATACAAGAGTTTATATAAGAGGGGCTCAACGAGCTTCCCTCCAACCTAATCTATGTAAATGTGTTGACCTGCATAGAATATATCTAGCTAAACAATGATACACACATTTGTAGAGAGAATTGGAAAAAGAAGAAGGAGAGAAAGAATGGAAATAATTCTCATTAAACGTTATGAATAATGAATAATTTACAGATGATATAATCTGTATAACTCAATGAGTTCGAATTGAGGTGAACCAATTCAACATAGTCATGGTCTAGAGTGATATGGACACACACCAATAGTTACGGGAGTGAACTACCACCTATTCTAGTCTCTTAGGTAGTTACGGGAGTGAACTGCCACCTAGTTGAGTTAATTAGTCAACTAGTCTTCAGTTAACTGACTGAACATAAAGTAGTGAGGAGTTAACTCAAGGAATCAAGGCTAATGTGCCACTTTGGTGCTGATATCAAGGCAAGGTCGAATTAGCATGGTGATGACCCCAATGTTGCATGGTGATTACCCCAATGCAACATCTAAACTCAACTCAACTAGTCAAACTGAAGTGTGAACTGAAAGATAATATTCTCCACGTGGAATATTCTCTCCTAAAATATAGGAGACTGGATAATGACTAATTATGACTAATAAAAAAATAAAAACCTTAGGAAAAAGAAATCATAGGTGTGTGTGAAGTAACTCCAACACCCCCCCTGAACATCACTATGGTGAAAATAAAGATTGGGTCCTGGAAACGAGGCCATGTTAGGTACCCAAGTACAAACGATACACTGAAAATAAAGTGAGGAAAGAGGGGAAAACTCATGGGAAAACCCCCCCCTCAAGGTACAATGTATGTAAAAAGAAGAACTACAGTTGCTAGGCAACTGTGTCCTTCACTCCAAGACGACTTCACAGAGAATGGAATTTCTTCTCAGTGAAGGTCTTGGTGAAAATGTTTTTCGTTTGTTCTGCTGAAGGACATAACTGTAAGTCGATGATCCCCTCGTCTACTAAGTCCCAAATGTAGTGCATGTGGATATCGATGTGCTTCGTCCGCTGCCTCTGAAATGGATCTCTGCAGAACTTTAGAGTACTCTGGTTGTCACACTAGATGATGATCAACAGATGAAACTGAATGCCCAACTCAGTGAGAAAATGTTGTAGCCACATAGCCTGAATGGTTATGTTAACTACCCCTCTGTACTCTTCCTCAGTTGAATATAGAGCAATGACAACTTGCTTCTTGCTCAACCAATAGATAGGCCCAGAACCAAGACTGAGTGAGTAACCAGATGTGGATTTACAATCAATGCTATCACCAGCCCAGTTGGAATCAGTAAAACCAATGAGATCTAATGTAGAGTCTGCTACATAATGAATCCCAAAGGTGATGGTACCCTGTACGTATCGAAGGATATTCTTTGCAACTTTCCAATGTATCTCATGCGGCTCCTACACGAACCTGGAAATTGTACCAACTGCATATGAGAGGTCTAGTATGGAGTGTGTGAGATACAACAAGCTCCCCACTAGCTGTCTATATAGTGTGATATCAACCAATGGAGTATCCCCTACATCCTCAAGTTTGACTCCTGATAGGAAAGGAGTCAGAGCAGACTTGCAGTTTGTCATGTGAAATATCTCAAGGAGATCTCATGCATACTTGGCTTGAGACAGTTTGATGCCTGATGCATCCTGACTGATCTCAAGTCCAAGGAGGAAGTGTAGCAGACCCATGTCCATCATCAAAAAAATGTCATGAAGAATCCTCTTAACTGTAGCTATCGCTAAAGTCGAGCAACCGGTGATCAACAAATCATTGACATACAGAACTAAAAGTAGAAGTGAATCACCCTTCCTGAGCATGTATACATTCGGGTCTGATTTACAACGTACAAAGTTCTATGACAACAGGTAGGATTCCATCTTAGCATACCATTCCCTTAGAGCCTACTTGAGGCCATAAAGTGACTTCTTCATTCGACAGATCAAAGATGAGTCCTGCATAAATCCCTGGGGATGCTCCATGTAGATCTCCTCAGAGATATCACCATGAAGAAATGCATTCTTCACGTCCATATGATGGACTTCCTATCCTTTGGCTGCCACAATGGAAAGTGCCAATAGTGTGGAATCCATCTTCTCTACTGGAGTGAAGGTCTCATCATAGTCAATACCATGAGCCTGCTGAAAGCCTTTGGCGACAAGCCTAGCTTTGTATCTGTTGATCTGTCCATCCGTTGTGCTCTTGGTCATGTAGACCCATATGCATCTGACAATTTTCCTCCCAGAAGGAAGGGGAACTAGATCCAAAGTCTGGTTCTCAAAAAGGGAGTTGTACTCCTCTGGCATGGCGAATTCCCAAAAGGGATTTCCAGCAGCCTCACCATAATACTGTGGATCTGAAGACTAAACCAAGCAAATATGCCTAGAAGGAAATGGTTCAGTGGTAGTGAGTGCAATAGGAGGCTCCTCAAAATTAGATCGAGTCCTCCTGGTATCGGTTGGATCACCAACGAGATCCCCTGCATCCTGAAGAGTAGTATGTGCCCACTTGGGCCTCTGCTCTAGCTCTGCAACTGCATCTGGATGCTTTGACTCTGCATCTGACTGTACATATTCTAAATCTAAATCTAAATCCTCTAAGTCCTCTGAATCATAACTCTCATCTGAAGAAGAGTTAGCATGTGCATGCTCATCATCTTGGACAAGTGGAAGAGTGAAGGTGTCTGCATGCGACTGCTGAGGTACATGCGAGACACTTTCCTCGAATTGGACACTACGCTCAATGATGAGTTGGTCCAAGTAATGATCAATAAGCCGATATCCCTTCACACCGTTGGGGTATCCAACAAAAATGCACTAAGTGCTCTGTGGATCAAGTGCCTTCCTCTTTTCAGTGGGAATTCGGGCACATGCACGTGAACCAAAAATGCGAAAATGGGCCACTTTTGGTTTGAGGCTGCTCCAAGACTCGTAGGGGGTCTTATCCTTGACGGATCTATGAGGAGATATGTTTTGGATGTATGTTTCACAGTTAAGTGCTTTGGCCCATAGTCTCTGTGGTAGTGACTTTGCATGCAACATGCAAGATGCCATCTCCATTAGAGATCTGTTTTTTCGCTCAACAACTCCATTTTGCTGCGGAGTGTAGGGAACTGTATGCTGCAATTGAATCCCTGCCTCATGGAAAAGATTATGAATCTCATGATTCACATACTCTCCCCCATTATCAGTTCGGAGGACTTTGATCTTCTTTCTAGACTGTGTCTCAACCAAAGCTTTGAAATCTTTGAGGTGCTGAAAGACCTCGGATTTTTTCCTGAGAAAGTAGATCCAAGTAAAACGTGATAAATCATCAACAAAAATGAGAACAAACATTGCTTTTTTGATCGATGGATGAGGAAAAGGACCCATGAGGTCATTGTGGATCAGATCTATAGGTGCGGAAGCTCGTTGAGACTTTCCTTTGACGAATTTCTCTTGAGGGTGTTTTCCGAGAACACATCCCTCACATACTCCCTTGGAGAAATGGATGTCTAGTAGACCATCAACTAATCTGTGCTTGCTAAGATGTTGCATGTATCTAAAATTCAAATGTTCAAACCTTTTTTGACATATCCTACTACTTTTATCAGCATGAGTAAGCAATAAAGAAGAATCAAGTTCAATGATATCAGAAAATGTATACAATCTAGACTGATGATTTACCTCACCGGTAGCAACCCTGGAGTTGGTTTGCATGTCATATATGTCCATGAAATTTGGTGTGAATACAAATTTTTTTCCGATGCCAGAATTCGTCATCTGATACACGGAGAGAAGGTTGACATAAATCTTGGGAACATGCAGCACGTTCTCAAAGCTTCCGTTGGTGAGTTCAATCCTTCCTTTGGCAGTGACTTCGATAGAAGAGTTGCCCCCCATCAGAATAGGAGGACCTTTGCATGCATCCAAATAAGAATAGACTACTTTTGAGGCAACCATGTGTTGTGATGCTCTTGAATCTACGATCCAAGCATCAGGAGAGGAGTTGATTGCAATCAAGGCATGGCTAGAATGGCCTTTCTTGGAATTCAGATCTTCTGGCTTCTTCTTCTTTGCACCCTTGGGGATGCGATCTCCAAGGTTGTTTTGCTAAAGTATATGAGACATTAGATCTATTTGTTTTTGCATGCATGTAGATTTCGAATGGAATCCTTTGTGACAATATGTGCATTTCTCTCCTTTTCTTCCCTTTTCTCCTTTGGATCCGGAGACATCGGTGAAGGGTTTTGTGTACCCTTCCTTCTTCGTATGTGCATGAGATTTCCTCTTATCTTTATTTTTAGATTTTTGATATTTGTGGCTTCCATCATGCACAGTGAGTGCATGCACCCTTGGTCCTTTGATTGCGCCCATGTTGATGAGCTTTGTTTTCTCTTGTGTTAGGGATTCGATAAAGTCCTCAAGAGAAGGCATCTTCCAGGTGGCTCCAGAGGTGAATATGACAGTATGGAATGTGGATACGAATACAGATAATTTAGGTCCAAGCTTGGAGAGAATGGTGAGAACCATTTGTTTCTCCTCCTTTGATTTATCAACCCCACAAGCTTTGAGTTGCGACTGTAAATCCTTGAATTTTGTAAAGAAATCTTGGATATTCTCGAAGATTTTTGGATCCAATGTGAGCAAATCCACCTCCAACATGTGTCCTCTCATCTCATACTTTTTTCCAAATAGCCCTTCCAAGATGGTCCAGGCTTCATTGGGAGTCTTACAAGAAGATATATGAAAAATGAGATCAGGAGAAATAAGACTGCAAATTGTTCCGAGTGCCTCATCCATGCAATTTAAGTACTTGGATTTTTCTATGGCTGATGTCGGATCTATATCTGTATTCATGGTTAACCTATATAACCCTCTAGATTGGAGATGTATGGCTATTTTATTCTTCCATGAAAAATAGTTGTAAGGTGTTAGAATGAATTCTTTTTGGAATTCCATCTTTCTGCTATCTTCAATCTTTTGTACCTGCAAAAAATTTTGGTGTAGATTTTTCTTAGCAGTTCGTCGGCTCTGATACCATGTAAATGTGTTGACTTGCATAGAATATATCTAGCTAAACAATGATACACACATTTGCAGAGAGAATTGGAAAAAGAAGAAGAAGGAGAGAAAGAATGGAAAGAATTCTCATTAACTGTTATGAATAATGAATTATTTACACATGATATACTCTTTATAACTCAATGAGTTCAACTTGAGGTGAACAAAGTCACCATAGTGGTGGTATAAAGTGATCTGGATACACACTAGCAGTTACGGGAGTGAACTGCCACCTATTCTAGTCTCTTAGGCAACTACAGGAGTGAACTGCCACCTATTCTAGTCTCTTCGGCAGTTACGGGAGTGAACTGCCACCTAGTTGAGTTAACTAGTCAACTAGTCTTTAGTTAACTGACTGAACAAAAATTATTGAGGAGTTAACTCAAGGAATCAAGGCTAATGTGTCACTTTGGTGATGATACAAAGGCAAGGTCGAATTATCATGGTGATGATCCCAATGTTGTGGAGCCTGATTATCTTCCTGATTCAGATGTCTTTTACTTTCAGACGTGTTTATACCCCATGAAGTATTTACACCCCAGAAGTATGTACATTATTCCATGCGGGGGAGTGTAGAGGGGGGGTACCCCCTCTGCGGGGTCCGGGGGGGCTATCCCCCCGGCTGGGGGGTCTGGGGGAAAGAGGGGGTTCGGGGGAAAATCCCCTAAAGGAAAAATTTCCTTGTAAATGTATATCGTAATTTCTTTTTAAATCTGGACCGTTCATTATAAGGTCATAGATCTAATGGTAGAGATTATGTTAGGGTTTTTTGCCCTAGAAGGCAACCCTCTTTTATGAGGGAAATGTATTGTGGCTATGGTTGATGGCGAATATTGTATTATGAGAGAGGAGACTGTGAGATAAATAAGAGGAAGTTATAGCGGGTTTTGCTGTAGGTTGTATCCCTTCATTTGATGGATAATAATAAAGGAAGGACCTGGAAATTTCTCTGGTGGATGTAGCCCACACTGGGTGAACCACGTAAATCTGTGCCTTTCTTGTATTGTGTATCTTCTGTGTTTTGTTTCCGCATTTATTTTATTTTATTTATCCGCGGTCTTGTTTTTCTAACAACTGGTATCAGAGTGAAAGGTAACTCACAGGAAAAGAGGGTTCCTGGTTCAAGTGGGAGCAATGTCGGAGGATGGAAAGTTTAGGGTCAAGAAATTTAATAGCCAAAACTACCAGTTATGGAAGATGCAGATGGAAGATTATTTATATCAGAAGGATCTATTCCTACCATTGGGTGGAGTAGCAAAGAAGCCAATGGCCATGAAGGACGAAGAATGGGAGATTCTTGATAGAAAGGCCCTAGGAATGATACGACTGAGCTTGGCAGCATCGGTGGCTTTCAATATTTCCAAAGAAAAGACAACGAAGGGTTTGATGAACGCATTGGCCAAATTGTATGAAAAACCCTCAGCGTCCAATAAGACATTTCTAATGAAGAGATTATTTAATATGAAGATGTCAGAAGGTGGGTTTGTTTTAGATCATTTAAATGAAATTAATACGGTTACTAATCAACTAAGTTCTGTAAAGGTGGACTTTGATGATGAGGTCAGGGCTCTTCTAATCTTGTGCTCATTGCTAGAAAGATGGAACAGCTTGGTCATGGCTGTAAGTAACTCTGTCTCTGGTTAAAATACTTTAAAATTTGATGATGTTGTTGGTGTTATCCTTAGTGAGGAAATGCGATGGAAAAGCACAGATGAGACATCAGGTAATGCATTGAACATGGAGAACAGGGGAAGACAAAAGGATAGAGGAAAGGGCTCAAAGAACCGCGGAAATTCTAGGAAGGGCATATCCAAATCCAGACTTGGAAATATAGAGTGTTGGAATTGTGGGAAGAAAGGACATCTGAATAAACACTACAGAGCTCCAAAGAAACAAAGAGATGGACAACAGGAGAGAAATCAAGAAGCAAATGTAACAGGTGATGTGTTACAAGATTCTTTGATTCTTTTTGTAGATAATATTTCTGAGTCTTGGGTAGTAGATTCAGGAGCTTCATTTCATGCCACACCATAGGAAACATTTTCTAGATTATGTTCAAGGTGATTTTGGACAAGTTCATTTGGGTGATGATGCACCATGAAAAAATGTTGGAATGGGAAAGGTAAAAATAAAGCAACGAAAAGGAAACCAATGGTTGTTGAAAGAGGTAATACATGTTCCAGATTTAAGGAAAAATCTAATTTCAATAGGGTAGTTGGCAAGTGAAGGTTGTATATCCATATTTACAGATAAGACGTGGAAGGTCATCAAATGATCATTGGTGATAGCGAAAGGAGAGAAGGTAGGTACATTGTATTTATGTACTGGTAATACTGACTCTGCTATCTCTTTAGCTTCTACAGGAGTGGATACAACACTATGGCATCATAGGCTTGGACACATGAGTGAGAAGGTTATGCAAATACTTCACAAAAGAAATTTGCTGCCAGATATTAAACAGACTGATTTGGACTTCTGTGAGCATTGTGTTTATGGAAAACAAAAGAGAGTCAGATTTCTCAGAGTCGGAAAAGAAAGAAGAATGAAAGGTTAGAGCTTGTGCATACAGATGTATGGGGACCAGCTCATGTATCATCTCTTGGTGGCTCTAATTATTATGTTACTTTTATTGATGATGCAACTAGAAAAACTTGGGTTTATTGCATTCAACAAAAATCTGATGTTTTTGATACTTTTAAGAAATGGAAAGCTTTGGTTGAGAATGAGACAGGAAAAAAGTTGAATTGTCTTAGATCAGATAATGGAGGTGAATATTGCAGCAAGGAGTTTGATGATTACTGTTCATACCATGGGATTCCTAGAGAGAAGACAGTTCCAAGAACACCACAAGAAAATGGTGTGTCAGAAAGGATGAACAGGACAATCATGGAGCATGCAAGGAGTATGAGATTGCATGTTGGTTTTCCCTTATAGTTCTGGGTAGATGCTGTAGATATTGTTGTTTACTTAATAAATAGAGGACATTCAAGCTCTTTGGATGGTAGAGTTCCAGAGGAGGAATGGACAGGAAAAAAGGTAAACTATTCTTTTTTGAAAACTTTTGGTTGTGAAGCATTTGTCCATATTGATAAAGAAAATAGAACAAAGCTTGAGGAAAAATCCAAGAAGTGTACCTTTTTTTTTTTTTTTTACTGGGGGAATCGGCAACTCGCGGTTCTCGTA